>CACRXP010000098.1:1431182-1454680 GCA_902702965.1 Spirometra erinaceieuropaei
CTTGACGGTCGAATGTATGCCGCCAGCAGTTTTTTTTCTCCTGAACCCTTCAAACCATAAAAACCATCATCAACTATATTTTTATTCTTCAGGAGTTTTTTTTACTGCTGGTCGTATTTGTGTTTAATCGCTTCTCTTGACAATGCCTGTAAACTGGCATTTAATAAATTAAATTAAATTAACTTTAGAAACCAATTCAAAACAGGGGTTTCTAATGATATGATTGAGGGTTTTCACTTGATCTACCACGGAATCCCAGGAAGACCCTTCTGGAAGTCAAGAAGCTGAGTGTTCGGGAATGAGACCGTTAACAGTGCCTTTATACTTACCGGTATATGGTGTTTGCGTAATTTCGACTTGAATACCAGTAACTTAGGCGATGACTTAACTTCTGGCGGAAGATTATTCCAAACGAAAGCATATTTGGAAGCAAAGAAGGAAGAACACTTGGATGAAGTGCAAAGAGGCGGCGAAATCAACAAGGAGGAGTTGCGCATGGCATAATACTGATCTCTCGGAGTGAGACTGTCAATGAGTGGAAGATTGGAGCTATAGTTGATTGAAAAAAAGAAGCAAAGGCCAGCTTCAAGTCTTCTAACCCACAAAAACTTAATGTTCGCCAGCTGACACCTCTGAGTATAAGAAAAACTGGGTGAGACTTGAGAGAACAGTTTCCGGGGGAAAACCCTCTGAACATTTTTGATCTTATAGCGGGCACAGGCGTTCATTAAACCAAAGAAAGGACAGCAATATTGGAGGGCCGGAAGAACAAACATTTAATAGAGTCTCAATTTTATTTCCGGAAAGAAAAAAATGATGCGATATGAATCCACATATCTGCGCGGCTTTGGCAGAGATTCTATCTGCATGAGGTGATAAAGCAAGTTTATTTGTATAACTTAGGCCTAGGGCCTTTATGGTTAGGCATTCGGAGAGTGCGTTATTCTAAGAAATTATGGGACCAGGAAGTTTCGCAGTACCAAAAGACATGAAACTTCGCTTGAATGATGAAAACTCCATCTGCCATGTTGAACTCCATCTTTTTTAGCGTAGTAAATCTGCATTAATTTTTGAATGCAAACATTTGCGGTGTCCTTAGAATATAAGTAAACATACTTGAAGTCATTGGCATGAATAAAAGTTTGCGAATTTTTGAGTTCAGTCGAAATATCATTGATGTACAGAAGGAAGAGTAGCGGACGAAAAATTTAGTGTTACTTAATTCCTCGTCTACTTGTCTTACAAGAATGTTTGTGGTAGTAGTTATACGGGTGGCGCCCGGAAATGATTAGCATTTCAATATGTGTAGTGAGGGATAATTAAAAAGTTACAATGCCGCTGAATTTTATTACTCAGCATATATGAGGGATGGAGGCAGAGCCTTGGAAAACCCTATTTACGGATAGACGTTTGAAAAAAACATGCAGATATTTACATAGCAGTCATGTCTGTATGTACTTGAAGGGTTACAGGCAGAGCCCTTGATGGCCCTATTAATGTGCAATGCTTTCGCAGATTCGCATTCAAAATAATTGTGCGAACATTTGCAATGTGATCGGATCACAATACAGTCGTAATGACAAGGATGTGCGTGTGATCACTGTAAGTCAGTATAGAGAGATTCTGTATGGCCAAATGCTTTTCAGAGCTGGTTGTGAGCAGTTATCTTGTAAAAGCCAATCTATGTTGAAAATCGAGCAAGCAAGTTTCCTTTTAAACATGCGAATTTTGTCGACCGTCACGATGTCACTTGTTACCGAATTTCATGATCGGACAACTCGCTGGCTGAATGAAAACTCCCTACGGTCTAGTCACGTGAGTTCACTCGTGAATTTGGTAGTATGATCTCGTAATTTGTTTTTACGGGCAAACACAAAAAAACTTCTCTGTTCTTAATGGACAGCCTTGGCCAGGGACAATCCGGAATTTCCAGACAAGACTGCAGTTTACATGCCTATAAGAGAGAGGGAACCAGCCAAAAATCCTCAGCCTCTCCTGATAAGGCAAATGCTTTAGGATATAATAGAATAGGGTTATAATAGTACCCCTTGGACACTGTCAGTCTCCTTTGAACTCAGGAAAAACCTAAACCAAACTCATCCATTTCGACTGCACTTTGACTTCATTTGTTCCGATTTCAGTTTAGCCAATAGAGTGCGAATTGAGAGTTTCTTTAAATTAAAAAGACCCGAGTTCCAAGGCAGAATAATCGCAAAAGTTTTAAAAAAGAACGATATGTACAGTATAAAAATTGAAGTGTGCACTTTGGTACTTTCTGGGGAGACATGGATAATATGTCCTTCATGCAAACTGAAGAACTTTGATATCGGCCTGACCTTGACATTATTATAGAGTCGGATAAATTTGGATGTCTGCTAGTTGCCGGTCGTCCATCTATTTGGCCAGCTGCTAAAGGGCAGTGGCACAGTTCATTCGTGTTTTGAGTTGAGTATGACCCAGATGTTTTGTGCATTACAGAATCTTGGGCTCACTCTCTAAATTCAGACTCGACACTCAATATTGATAGCCTCAGTTTATACCGCCAGGATCGTGCCGAAAGACGCGGCGGTGGTTGCCTTCTTTACATCAGAGCCTCACTTGCACAGTCGCCTTATGACCTGAACATTTCCTCCTTCTCTGGAAATTTACGTTTCGCTTCGATAATCCTTCCGCAAAATAGGAAATCCTTAGTCGGATGTGTATATAATCCTCCTTGTTACTCCGGAAATGAAAGCCAACTCTGTGAACTCTTTGAAAAAATTGCAGAGACTCCTTTCGATGTTAAGATTATCGTAGGCGATTTTAATTTGCCAGAAATTGACTGGCACACACATACTTCCTCCCTTAAATTCCAGAAGCTTCTTGTGACCATTTACTTTTCAAATCTGGCTCAAGTAGTCGACTCTTCGACCAGAAACGATACTGTATTAGATTTAATTTTCACTAATGGCTCCTCCCCTCCATCTATGGATCTCTATCATGACCTTTTCGCAAGTGATCATGCATTAATTCATTGTCGCCTTCCAGTTGCCATTTCCGCAAAGCCAACAGTACAACGTAGTATTTTTGACTTTGCTAATGTTAACAAGGAATTAGTAAATAACTTTACATTCACTCTTGATTGGCACAATATTTTTTCAAATAATGACCTAAATTTTTTTAACAATTTATTACAATGCGTAACAGAATGTCTTCTCGACCTAATTCCACGGAAGATGTTCAAATCGAGTGCCACTTCCACCGCTGTCCCACACTTTCTTAAAAACAGACTTAAAAAGCTACAGAAGCAGCTTAAAGATCCTTCTGTGAGCCCATTATCAGTTCATCTAAGAATCGTCGAAATATTTGAATTAGCTTCGAAAATGAGGCTCGCGCGAGATAGGCGTACAGAGTCTTTAACTATTAATGACGTATGTATGTATATTGAAGGATTACAGGCAGAGCCCTTGATGACCCTATTTATGTACAGTGCTTTCGCAGATTCATACTCAAAAATAAAATAAAATTGCAGGCATTTAAAATGTGATTGGGTCACAGTTCAATCGTAATCATAATGTAGTGCACGGGGTCACTGTAAATTAGTGCGGAAGATTGTATATGACAGATTTTACAAAACTGGCTGTGCATAGTCATGCTGTACAAGCCGATTTCTGTCGAAAACTAGACGGGCAAGTTTTCTTTTAAACACACGTGAATGCTTGGTGAATGGGCGGCTTGGACATCGACTCGAAAAAAGCCATCGATTGTAGAAAGTGTTCAACAGTTGTGCCGCAAGATGTCCGTAGTAGAACATTTCCTCACTTTATTCACTAAACCGTCGTCAGTTAACCATTTATAACTGAATGCTATCGGCAGTTGACCATACCTCCTCCGCTAAACGACTACGAAGTGGTCGTCATCGTCAGTGATCCACCCTGGGTTCGCCTTTTGTTACTCAGAGGGCCAATGGGCAAAGGATCCTCCTCCTTCCACCCGTCTGCGGTATGCAGAAACCCTTATCTAATCGGAGCCTGAGGACTGCTTGTTTTATGTAAATGTTTCTGGTTATTTTGTCTGTATTCAGTTTGACATAAATAATCCGTAAACTAACTATCCCTGCAACGATCTGTTTATTTTAGCATGCCAGATACAAGTGTAGCCGTGAATAAACGTGTAAGACACAGAGATTTAGTAAAATTCTGAAAATCCGGAGTAGAAAACGCGATAGCAGATCATGGAAGACTTTCCACTGTCTAGGCACAGGTAGGCATTTTATGTAGTGTAGTAGTATGAAAACTAAAAAGACCATGTTCGCTGGTTTGAAAGCGGGTTGTTAAACAAACAAATCCGCCCAATGACGTTGTTCTTTCGGATGCCAATCGCGATCTTCTAATGACTAGCACTGATGCTCTGCATATGGAGATATATAAGTTTCAATTTGGGTGGGGACTACCGTTAAGACTATAGGACGTCGACTCTTCTGCAGTTTTGAGATAGACCGACTAGCCGAAAAATAAGCAAACTGAGTTAGTTGAGGATGATATATATAGAAGAGGCTTGTCGAAGGCATAAACATCGGCTAATAAATTTGAAGATAAGTGGAGGATATTATTTTTAGTGGTTTTTCTGTGAGACCTAACAATTTTAGTACCTGTTTTTTTGGTTGATTTTCCTTAAATACAGGCCACTTCTCTCAGAACTGCCTGCTGCCATCTCCTTTTGAGTTCTGCTAGTCTATGCCCGTTGTTCACTAATCGCACTCTGCAAGTCTCATTTTGTGCATCCGATTTCTCTCTAACTGTTGTAATTTATTTTTACATCGTTAGCCCCTAGCTGAAATTCAGTCAACTTGTCTGCCAGAAGTTTTCTTAATCACAAATTGCCTCGAGACAAGATGAGACCAAAAGTCACTGGTCGACGTAAGCTCTCGGCTCTTGTAAGTAAGCATGGCCTAACTAAACGTAAGTCAGAAGCTTTACCTAAATCTAAGTCAGATGATATTACTAGTCAGTCGTCACCCGTTGTAATTGGTCGGCAGCTTGATCTGTCTGCACTTGACCACTGCAATGACTTTATGCTAAAGTTTGGCTCTTTGCTGACAATTCTTGGACATTTATTTGACGGGAACATCTCCGATATTCCCTCTGAAGAATGTAGGCGTCTCGACTCACTTGTTCACCTGATCGCCAGTGAATCTAGTGATAGACAGAAGCGTTCTTACAACTTCCTGCTAAAAAATGTTCCTCGATCTGCTTGGCCAATTGATGTTGCGACCAATTTCCTGTATTCATGTGGTTTCAACTACAAAATAGCCGATGCCAAACGCTTGTCCTCCCTTAGCAAAAATCCACCCATCTTAGTCAAATTGTTTTCATCAATCGAGGTTGACACAATCTTTACCCATCGAGAGCGTGTCATTGCGTACCCAGAAAAGGCAAAATTTTTCCTTTGTCATGATCTTACTCCTATGGAGCGTAGAATCGGGTCTCTATTCTCACGTAAACCCACTGCTTCTCAGTCTAATGCTCCCCAACTCGGTCATAATACAAGTGGCCATAAGGATTCCGCTTCTCCTACTCCTGCGACATCTGACTCCCTCCTTCCTCTTTCTCCTACAGCTCCATCTCACTCAAGCCACTTGACGCATTTGCCTGCCCCTAAACTTGCAGCAACAGCAGCAGCAGCCCCATTTGTGGTTTCGTATCCTCCGGATAGTCCCGCTGAGACACATGAAAATCCGTCTACATCAGCTAGACCGATAACTTCTATTGTCCAACTGGGTGCTGTAAGGTCTACAGTTAAGTCACCAGTGGCTTGGCGTCAGAACGGTGAGACTCGAAAATTGAATCAGACTCCGACCCAAAAGATAGGTAGTACAGTTCCATTTAGGGGTACGACGCCTTCTCTTAGATCTAACATGCCTCTTCAGCCCAGCACGTCTACAAACCCCGCAGCTCCAATTATATCCCCGAATAATTATCTGTCCTGCGTACCGGTTACTTATCAAAGCCCTACTATATATCCAGCAAATAAGTCATACATGAATTGCCCTAAATCATTTATGCCCCAACCTAGTTCAGGCTTCCCACCACTTAAGGCCAATTGCTCTCAGGTACGTCAACCTATCTCCTTTGACTTCCAATCTAGACCTGGTTTCCCACAATTTCATTCTTATAGCGGCCTACCCTCACCCACTAGCCCCTACTTTCCTTCTAGCCTCCCTCCTCCTCCCCTTCCTCCACTATTTAACTACCAACAAGTCTATCCATGTTCTAACTCCCTAGCCTTCCAATGTTTGAAAACTATATCCCCACATCCTTTAGGTCTCATACTCAGCCTTCTCTTGCTGACTCCCCATACGTCAATAACTCTAAATTAACTGGTACTTATTCTCCAAGTGTCATTAATTCACAGCTTACATATCCACCTCCAAATTTTTTTAAATACCGTCGAAAATAGCATTGCCCTTCGAAACACATTAGATATTATATTATTGAATGCCAGGTCTGTTATAAACAAGATGGCCCAAATCAGAGCCATTGCTCTGGAAATGACGCCTGATATTATATGCGTAACAGAATCTTGGACACATTCTCTAATTCCTGACTCTGCCCTTCTCATAGATGACTTCGATTTTTACTGCCAAGACCGCACGACTAGGCGTGGGGGTGGTTGTCTTCTTTATCTTAAATCCTACCTAAAGCACTCTTCCTATTACTTGGATGTTTCCTCATTCACGGGAAACTTCTGCTTTGCATCTGTTATTCTCTCGCCGCTAAGAAAGGCAGTTATTGGCTGTATCTACAATCCCCCAAATTCTTTAGCCAGTGATGATTCACAACTCTGTGAAATCTTTAAATTAATTTCGGAAGCTGCTTTCGATGTTAAAATAATCACTGGGGATTTTAACCTTCCTGAAATTGACTGGGTTTCCAATAGCTGCCCACCCAGATTCCAGTCCTTTCAAGATATTATCAATTTTTCTAATTGGTCCCAACTGGTGCGCTCTCCAACAAGAGATAATCACATTTTAGATCTAATCTTTACCAATGACATTGCTCCTATTTCTGTTGCTTTAAAAAAGGACCTCTTTGACAGTGACCACGTATTAATTCATTGTTGCCTACCGCTTGCCTTTTCAAAAAAGACAAGCGCCGTTCAGACTTTCATGAACTACGACTGCGTAGATAGCGACGTAATAAATAACTATATGAGATCCTTGGATTGGTGTGGCTTCCTCACTTGTAGCGATGTAACCATTCTTCGTGATGTCATGTCCAATGTTTCCAAGGACATTCTAGAGTTTGTGCCGCGTAGATATCTCAAGCCTAATTCTTCAGATTCCCTTGTTCCTCATTTTCTTCAGAACAGACTAAAAAAGTTGAGGCGACAACTGCGTGACCTATCCACTAGTTCCTTATCAGTTCATCTTAGAATCATAGAGATTTTTGAGATGGCCTCAAGGATGCGCCAAGCGCGCGACAGGCAAAGAGAATCAATTGCTCTCAGTGGTTCGAACCCTGACAAATCCGTCGCTAACATCTTCCGTCATCGGTCCTCCTCTAAGCGTGGTCATGAACTTCCACCCATGCTAAATGATAACAAAGTCCTCCTCACCGATGACACTGACAAGGCGGAGTTGTTTAGTGCTTTCTTTGCAAAACACCTTGCTACCGAGTCCGATCCGGTCCCTTTCTTTCGATCACTTTCAGATAGGACACTTAGTACAATTGATGTCTCCTCAGATCTCATTAAGAAACACATAAGCCGTTTGAAATACTCACACTGCTCAGGAACGGACGGGATTCCGAATTCGATTATTAAACAAGCGTCCGTCTTTCCCATATTGCTCAGTCATTTATTCTCGGTTTATATTTCAAAAGGATTCTTTCCTGAAACATGGAAAACGTCAATTATCATTCCCGTTTTCAAGTCAGGATCTCGGTCCGATGGTAATAACTATCGGGGCGTGCACAAAACGCCGTCTCTAGCGAAACTTCTTGAAAGTATTATTTTCAATGAAATTCTTGACTTCTGTCTAGCTAGTCGGCTTCTGAGCTCTAGTCAGCATGGATTTTTACCTGAACGATCCTGCGAAACATGTCACTTGGCTTTTCTTAATCTACTCACTTCTCTTCGTAATGAACGGCAGTCAGTGGTAGTTCAGTCAGTCAGTGTATTTGGGGGAAATAGGCTTACGCCTTTGAACTCCCTATTTGTACATAAAAAAATCGATAAACAAGCAAAAATGTGAAGAAATTACAGCATTAAGTGAATGCATACATTGATTCACATATGTCACTAGTCACATGGCTAAAAAGTCACATAGTCCGCTTGTTGCTGCAGCATATATCTGTCAAGGCTACATTTAAATGTCTCCACATATTGAGACATAACAACTGTCTCGGGCAGGTTATTCCACGGTTCCACGACACGGTTGGAGAAGAAATATTTTCTCACATTCAGTCTACCCTGTGGCACACGTAGCTTGAAGGGATGTCCCCGGAGGTGAGTTGTAGTGGCGAGCTAAAAAACAGTCATCGCGCCGAAGGGCACAATCCAAGCCGCGCACGATAAGGAAAGTTTGTATCATGTCTCCGCGCAACTGCCTATAACGCAGAGGATAGAGATTAAGGTTAGTTAAGCGGATCTCGTATGGCAGTGCACTTTGAACTCTTATTAATTTTGTGGCTCGCCTCTGGACCCTTTCGAGCAGATCGTAATCCTGATGCGTCCACGGTCTCCAGGCCTGAATAGCATATTCGAGATGGGGCCTTATAAACGTGCCGAAGACTTTGATCTTAGCAAAGCCTTTGACAAGGTGCCCCATGGACGTCTTTTAGTAAAATTGGAAGCTCTCGGCATCCGGCCGCCTCTACTCGACTTCATCAGGTCCTATCTGTCCAACCGATATCAGAAAGTCATGGTCGGTAATAGCTACTCGACACCCCACTCGATCACGAGTGGCGTACTTCAAGGAACGGTTCTGGGTCCGCTACTCTTCCTTCTGTACATCAATGATATTTCGACTGAACTCTGAAATTCGCAAACTTTTACTTATGCCGATGACCTCAAGTGTGTTTACTCATACTCTAAGGACACCGCAAATGTTTGTGTTGAAAAAATTAATGCCGATTTATTACGCTTAAGCAGATGGGGTTCGACATGGCAGATGGAGTTTTCATCATCCAAGTGTAGTTTCATGTCTTTTGTTCCTACCAAACTTCCTGGTCCCATAATTTTTCAGAATAACCCACTCTCAGAATGTCTCACCATAAAGGACCTAGGTCTAAGTTATACAAATAAACTTGCTTTATCACCTCATGCAGATAGAGTCTCTGTCAAAGCCGCGCAGATATGTGGATTCATAGCGCATAATTTTTTCCTTCCGGAAATGAAGCTAAGACTTTATCAAATGTTTGTTCTTCCAGTCCTCTAATATTGCTGTCCTTTCTTCGGTTTAATGAGCGCCTGCGACCGTAATAAAATCGAAAATGTTCAGAGGGTTTTCACCCAGAAACTGTTCTCTCAAGCTTCGTCCAGTATTTCTTATACTCAGAGATGTCAGCTGGCGAACAGGAAGTTTTTGTGGGTTAGAAGACTCGAAGCTGGCCTTTGCTTCCTTTTTCGCATCAACTCTAGCTCCAGTCTTCCGCACATTGACACTCTCACTCCGAGAGATCGGTCTTATGCCACGCGCAACTCCTGCATGGTGATTCCGCCGCCTCTTTGTACTACATCTAAGCGCTCCCTCTTCTTTGCTTCCAAATATGCCTTCCTTTGGAATAATCTTCCGCCTGAAATTAGATTACGCCTAGGTTACTGATATTCAAGTCGAAATTACGCAACCATCTTACACCGGAAAGCATAAAGGCACTGTTAACGGTCTCATTCCCGAACACTCAGATTCTTGACTTCGAGAAGGGTCCTCCTGGGATTTAGTGGTAGATTAAGTGGTAACTCTTATTTATATCATTAGAAACCCCTGATTTAATTGGTTTCTAAATCCATCGCTATCCTTCCCCCCCCCATAGCGACAATTTTCGCGGTTTTTGATGTCATCTCCCGCATTCCGACCTCATGCGGTCTGTCGACGCTCACGGCGGAACCCTCAGTATTCACTGTTTACTAGTAGTTCGGTCGTACCTCCCTTCCTCACTGCTCGGCTGAGCTCGAAGCGTGCTGTGGCCGATCGCATCTGGGTTCCTCTCGTCTGGCCTCTGACGCGGCGTATCAATCCGACCCAGACGATCTCAATTGTGAATCCCGTATTCAATGCCATATGCAAGCCAGTCCTATCTGACCCACATTCGTACCCCTCAAGGCGGACATTTATTGTACCCTTTCGATGACCGACAACATTCCGTTATATACCACCACCTACAGGCCAGTCCTGCTCGCTTTTTTCCGTCATTATTTTTATGGAGGGGTTTTTTTCTCCTGTAAAATTAATCCAATCATTTTTAACTTTTTCTTAGGAGTTTTTTTTTCACCCCTCAATCATCATGTTTCTCAATGGACTTCTAATTTAGAAACTATGAATTGCATTTTGTAAAGATTCGGCCTACCTCGTCTAAAACTCGCATGTAGATTTATTTTAACTTGCTTTGATGGGACCCCGACGGGTCTTTAATAAAAAATTATCTATCTATCTAATAGGTGAATTTGAAGACGAAACACCTACACCCGGAAAACGCAGACTGGAGTGAATCAGAAGACAGCTAAGTCCGTCGGTGCGAGAAGAGAAAGATATATACCAAAATTTCCGTGAAATTCTTCACCTACCTGCCAAACAGTCGGGGCGCTAAGCATTTCCGAGACGCGTAAGAGACCTTGGGCTGCTGGTAACGAAATACGTGTTGATACGACGTGTCAGTGAGAATGCGCAACATGCCCGGCGGGAAGGCAGCGAGTGAACGGATGACGTGGGTAACTAACTTTGAAAACGTAAAGGGTCTGCTTTGCAGGTAAGTGTCTGCAGTTATTAATGATGAGGGTAGGATGTAGAAGACGTTCTTTGGAGCTCAGACAGCTGCATGAATTAAATAAATGGACGATATTACTCCCTTTCGTGGAATAGAATAGAAGACCCATACTGGCTAAATGGTCGCAGCTCCCCGGATATGGAATTACTAAGTAGTTCGCACTTTCGTAAGACGGCATGGTAAACCAACAGTTCGAAGTATAAAGTTGTTAAGATTACTTACAAATGATAGTGCGGGTTTCACTGTGTGTTCTCTGATCAATGCAATTTTTAGTTAAAGTAATTCACAAAACCTGTGCAGCAAAGAGTCTGTCTGATCGATGTCCGCATGCAGTTCCCTTGACTGTCAATGACTTGGTGCATTTTCATGATAAATTTCTGACTATAATTTTCTACTTTGGATTCAGGTAAACTTTGGACAAGAGGGACGAATAAATATAATTTATAGGGCGACGAGCGTATTTTATGAAGTAAGAGAAGAAAATATAGCAGAAGAATTAAGTAGTCATCTTAAAGTACGAACTCTGATTTGCATAAAGTCAACGCTGGTACAGCCCGCCATCCATATAGTCCTGCAAAGGGTAGCGCTGAGAGGTGCGGAATGCGGCCTATTTCCTGATAATACGGAGCTCCCGTTCCACATGTGTGGCCTGAGAAGGAACACCGCGGCAAAAGCCCCGGCTAATAAGTGAGCTAGGCTTTTATTACTGCTACCGTAAATACCGTTATTTTTGTGTGCAAAGGGGTACCTATCCTGCCGGCACTGCGACTTCTAGGACTTGCACATCACATTCTACGAGAATGAAGAAGAAAAATGTTAGTACTGAAATCACTAACAATAGTGACAGTGCTGCCAGTATTAATAGCAGTAAGGGAATAACAAATGATGCTACTAATGTGTCTATTTTCACTGCCATAAAATCAGCTGCAACTACAATAATTTTGACTAGCAATACTACTGTTCTTATCACTACTACCGCCAACAATATTGAAAGCACCACTACCTTGATGGGACCCCGACGGGTCTTTAATAAAAATTATTATTATTATTTTTAGTAATAACGCGGATAATGTTACCAGCACAAATGCCAATACTACTACGACCACCACCAAAGTTCCTCTTTCCACTAATGGTACTAATATTACGACGGACTGTATGGCCATCATTACAAAGTGATGCTGCTGTTGCCGTCTGTATTGCTGATTGCACAGTAGTACATCACTACCGCTGTTGTTACTACGACTGGCACTATCGACAATACAATTACTGATACCGATAGTACTATCACTGTCAATACTACTACGACTAGTGTTACAAGGCAGACGACAACAACTACTTACTATTAATAAAAGTGTTACTGTGACAAATTCCGCACCTGTATCTGCTGCAACGAAAAGTATTACTGGTACTGCCGACTGTGGTGATACTCAAATAATACTACCACCTCCGTCAACACAACCACTACCATCGGTATCCCATTTTAATACTAAGGCTACTACCAACGTGACTGGTACCACCGCCAATGCAAATGCTGTTATTGGTTATGCAACGGCTATTGCTGGTACTAAAAACCATCAGCAATATCACGGTTGATATCTTCCGTAGCTGACTGTGATCTCTCTCTACTGGGCTGTACTTGTATTGGAAATGCTCGTTAAGACAGCCGTGGTGGGGGGCAGCTGCACCTACGCTAAGCAAGCATTTGCAATTCTGACACTAAACCTTCCGCAGTTTTCCTCGGCAGAGGGTAGCTGCTAGCCTCGGGTGGCTTTAAAAAATGAGTACTCTTTACTCATTGGTTGTGTCTATCGGCCACCCAACGCCATTGAGGATTTCGATCGTTGCCCCTCACGGGCAAGTCATGCCGCGGCAGGCCTAAACCTAAAATATCAGTTGGTTGGGGGATGACTTTAAGAATAGAATAGGTTTATTAAAACACTTCTTGGACGCTGTCAGTCTCCTTTGAACACAAAGAAAAGTCAAACCAAACTCATCTTTTTAGCTGCACTTCAACTGTATTTGTTTTGGGTGCCTACATACTTAGTAGAGCGCGAATTATGAGATTGTTTCACTTTAGAAAAACCTGAGTTCCAGGACAAAATAATGACAAAAGTTGGAAAAAAGAACGATATTTACAATACAGGGACTGGAGTTTGGGGCCAGGTAGTCTATTGGGGTCGTAAATATGTCGTTTTTCGTGGAACTTGAAAAACTTCGACATCGGCCTGACGTTGAAATTGTCTTCCAGTTGAATAAATTTGGGTGTCTGCCAGCTTGCGGTTATCAGTTTATTTGGGCAGTTGCTTAAAGCTGGTCGTATTGTTCGTTTGTGCCTCGCAGAAGGCTTATCATATTTGTCTAGACTAACAGCTGGAAAAGATGAATATATATCATAAGCAGGGAACATTCAGTGGTAAGAGTTTCTCTCCCATTAACAAACGTAAAGCCACCCCAGAATTCTACTCATCTGCCGTTTGCCCCTACAGCAGATTCTTCATCGGGCGTCAACCAAACCTTCGCCTTATCTGAAGTGGCCCCATTTCCATCTAGCTCCTCAAGTGAGCACATTATCACCGAGTCAAGTGAAACCAGCACCGTTAAAACGCCCCCAAGAAGCAAGGATTGCTCAAATGCGGCTCCCAAATTTACAAGGGAGATTGATTTTAACAGTAAAGATGAACCAATCCTAGAACCACAACCGACCCCAAGCAGTCAGAAAAATAAAGTAGTTACTAAACCTAGGTCGAATCCATCCCGTTCCCGCGCCTGGACACTCAGGTCTGACATTCCGGTTAGGTCAAATAAGCCAGATGATAACTCAGGGAGATCTTTACCTGTTCCTATCCCGAATTCTCAACTTACTAACTTTATACGCTTGCAAGCCTTGATCCCTTGTGATTTCCTCGATTACAGTAGAAGGCAGTTGCTGACTCCAGGTTTCACTAAAAAATAAGTTCTCCTTAGTCGTTTGCTGCGTCTATCGTCCTCCCAACGCCAACTACAATTTTGATCGTTTACTCTCACAGGCATTTCATGCTGCGGCCGACCTAAGCTTTAAGTATCAATTGGTTCCGGGTGACTTTAACCTCACTGAAGTCCGCTGGTCTCCTCCTTCAGGCCCAAGAAGGTTCGAAGACTTTCTTGAGGCTGTAGATGTTGGGATGTGGAATCAGGTTGTCGATTTTCCTACCCGAGGCTCAAGCATACTTGACCTAATTTTCTGTAGAGGCTGTATGCCATCGTCGGTGTCATCCCTAGGCCCACTGGGGGGCTCAGACCATGACATAGTTGTTTCAACGTTGGAATTCGAGGCTGACAAAACGTCGTCCCCAAAGTATAGCTTTTTCCGCAATCTCCGATCAACTGGCTCAACCGAATTATTAACACACCTTAATTCCTACGACTTGACTGATTTCTTCTTTAGTTCGGATGTATATGTATGCAGTGCCAAACCGTACGAAACTTTGGATCCGTTTATTCCTCGTTTTGCGCCCTATAAGAAAATAATTAATGCCGGGGATGAGGTTTTCCTACACTTACCCCCTTCGCCGCAGGCTGCGCAGACTTTCTCGTTGATTCCATCTTCAGAACGATGTTTCCGTTCTGCCCTTGATTTGTGATATTTTTGAGGAGGCTAAGAGATTGTCCGATGAAGAACAGCTAGCCGAAGAGGTCCAATTCACAGAAAACCGTTCGTTAAGTGTCTCGAAACTTTTCTTCTGAAAAGTACGAACTCACAGAAAGACGCAGCATCCCACCCTCCGAGACGCTCTCAGGAATCCTATAGTTGATGCCCAGTTAACCGCTGATAGCGTCAATGATTTCCTGTCCAAAACGTTTATTAAATACTCGACCATTCCGCTTCCGCTTGCAACCATCCAGGCATTAACCAGGGCAGTTCTCTAAACTATAACTTTAACTCTGTGGGATGTGACTGTTGCGATTCGTCGTTTTCGTCAATCTCATAGCCCTAGACCCCATGGTGTCCCAGTTGACATTCTAAAAGCGGATGCAAATGCAATTTTCTCATCCCTCTTATGCAAGATGTCTAATCTCTCTGTTGAAAGTGAAATCTATCCCAACTTGTAGAAGGAATCACACATTTTGCCCATTCCCAACATGGCCAATCTACGTCATTTGATGACTTTTGGCCAATAAACACCCTCCCCGCAGTTTCGAAGAGCTCGGTGACATTGATCAAAGATAAGATGATGAGTCACTTAACTGAGAATAACCTAATGAGCGCTGCACAGCATGGATTACTTAAAGCTCGGTCTTGTGAGACCTGTCAGCTCTCTTTTTTGACCATGTTCTCCAATCTAGGGACAATGGTTTTGCGCTTTACACAGTATATTTCGATTTCACTAAGGCTTTTGATCGTGTTGACCAAGCTCTTTCTTGAAACTGTCCTCTTTCGGAATAGGTGGCAAACTTTTTAATTTAATATCCTCTTACGTGGGCGCTCGTACACAGCGAGTTAAGATTTCCAATGCTATCTTCAGCCCCACATGTGTGAGGAGTTGACTCACTCAGGGTAGTGTACTCGGTTTGCTTTTATTTTGCCTTTTTGCCAACGATGCACCGGGATAATTTCAGAATGGTAAGGCTTTCATGTATGCCGATGATCTGAAAGTTGTATACAGGTATAAGTCGGCAGATCGTGACATCGTGATTGAGCTCCTATACAGCGACCTACAGGCCTTTGCCCAGTGGTACCGCACATGACGTCCTTCTCTGTCTTGGCATAAATGCTCAGGCATGGTGGTTGACGGTGACCATCAATCTCAACCAAGTATTGATGGCCACGACAAAAATGTGCCTGGGGTCATTAAGAATCTGGGTTTATCATACTCCAAGAGTCTCAATCTTTCGGAGCACTGCGCTCTGATAGGCCCCAAAGCACACAGAGCAACCGGGTTTATCCTCCGAAAATTTATAGCCAGCGACATCATAACATGTACGTTAGACCTGGCTTGGAATACCCTTCGTTTGTATTTAGCCTCATGAGCGCTGCTGAGCGGAAGAAAATAGAATCCGTCCAACAGTTCCTTACCAGGAGAGTTTAAACCCCGGAAGACCGACATTTTTCGTAGCAAGATCGTTGCTGGCTTACAGGCCTTGATCGTTTATGGTTTCGTAGATTACAAAAGGGACTCTTTTTGCTATTTAAACTTTTATATAAACGTACCTTTAACCCACTCGCTGCCTTAAGACATCTTATCCATCCCCGACATAACAGTCTCTGTGAGGTCCTTTTATTTCTCCCTCTGGCACATACCGTTAAATATCGTCAATTCCTTTCTGTAAATGCAATTGCTATTTGGAATAAACTACCCAGGAATGTGAAAACTCTGTAAAATTATCCTTTTTAAAGAGAACTATTACTCGATTTTTGCATTCAGAAAAAATCCCACAAATTTTGGATGCGGAACCCATCAACCGAATGTACCGTAGTGATTGCGTTCGTGGTCTCCGATCTCTATGGCTGGTTTCACTAGGGACAATTTCTTTTGCAAACAGCGACAGCTGTTCTTCGGCGCTTCTGTTCGAACTAGCCCCAACTTTATGAGAAGAATTGGCGACTGATACAGTGCTGCCCCTCCCATTCTTGTCTGTCGTCATTTCATGGTCAGCAGTTCTTTTTCCTGAACCCTCCAAACTATAAAAACGGTCATTAACTTTATTATTATTTTTTGTGTTAGGAGTTTTTTCACTGCCGCCGGGATTCTTATTGATTGTTTCCCTGTCAATGCCTGAAAACAGGCATTAAATACAATTATTATTGTATAAAACATACGTAAAAGGATCCACCCTTTTATGCACTTTGGTAGCAAGTCAAGTTTTCCTCAAAATTTTGTTTTCTAAAAAGGAGTGTATTTCGGTTTTAAAAGACTTACTCGATTCCCGACTACTTTCGAAAGCGACACCCGTTACACTTAGGTTCTGGATTTCTGAACTACAGTCCATAGACTTTTCCTGCAGGATGGATCATATATTTCTATATGCTATCATGTGGAGGACATGTAGAACTCAACGATTTTCAGTGGACATGGGTTACATCACCTATTTCATGAGTAGCATTAACAAATGTGTTGCTGCGAGTCTGTGTATTTGGACACATAACGGTTTCGAAAAAATCTCACAATTAAAAACCTTTTTGGAACCCCAAGGATGCCTTTTTAAGTATAATGTCTTAATAAAGATTATTTTACTGAAAAGCAACTAAAAGAAATAATGGTTTACGTGTGTTCTTTGCAAAAATTACATTTGAATTTGTAAGGGCATCGAAAATCGATAAACAGTTCATACTACTTAAACAGTCATTCCATACGGAATGCCATTCACAGGCGGTCGGTAAGCAGCTCCTTCTAAAGCGGACATCCTTATGTGACTAGGATATCTTGGTACTATGCGAGATGACAATAAACATGACAATCCTGCTTAGGTAGTTTTTCCGAACTAGAAACGCATTTTAGAATTTCGGTCAATATTTCATGGGATAGCACATCTGCTGTAAACATAGGCGGTATTAGTTGTGGTTCACATAATTCTGACGATAATAATAATAATTACTGTGTTTAATGTCAGTTTACGGGCGTTGTCAAAGAAAGATAAAGCACGCATCGAACTACCAGGGAAAAAACTCTTGAGGAAGTAAATATGGGTGGTGGGGGTTTACATGGTTTGGATGGTTCGGTAGAAAAAAACAGTTGCCGTTGAAATGATAGTTGTTCAAAAAGGGAATGGTTGAAATTACATCGGATGTCTTCCGTCTCTGTTCCTTTTCATGATATTGAGATTGCACCGAACAGAGTGCATGTTAGAACGGTTGCTCGCTGACGGCTAAAGAAAGTGCCCGTATTTTTGCGGACTATGGGGTCAGCACCATTTCTCACGGGATGAAACCATGCAAGGGGATCAGAGACCACGAACTTCATAACTACGAAGTATTTAATTTGGTAGCTTCAGTACCCAAAAACTGTGGGAGTTCTGAAGAATGCAGAAAACGAGCTATAGTTATCTTAAACAAAAAAAATTTTGAAGAATTTTCACATTTCTGGGTAGCTTGTTCCAGATTGCAATTGTGTTCACAGAAAAGAATTGGCGATATTTAACGGCACGTGCCACAGGAAGAAATAAAAAGACCTCGCAGTGACTGTTACGTTGGCGGTGATTACGTTGTTTTGAGGTCACTCGAAAGCTTGAACATGAGAAATGGTCCCTTTTTGTAATCGAGGAAATCACAAGGGATCAAAGCTTGTATATTTATGTATATGTATATTGAAGGGTTACAGGAAGAGCCCTTGATGACCCTATTTATGTACAGTGCTTTCGCAGATTCATACTCAAAAATAAAATAAAATTGCAGGCATTTAAAATGTGATTGGGTCACAGTTCAATCGTAATCATAAGGTAGTGCATGGGGTCACTGTAAATTAGTGCGGAAGATTGTATATGACAGATTTTACAAAACTGGCTGTGCATAGTCATGCTGTACAAGCCGATTTCTGTCGAAAACTAAACGAGCAAGTTTTCTTTTAAACACACAAACTGTGTCGGCCGTCACCATCTCGCTGGAAGCGAGTTCCACGGCCTGACAACACGCTGGCTGAATGAAAATTTTTGTCGGTCTAAACGCGTGCGCTCATTCCCGACTTTGTATGCATGGCCGCATAGTTGGTTTGTACGGGCGAACTCAAAGAAGTCCTCTGCTCTTAATGAGGAACCCTGGCCGCGAACAATCCGGAACGCCCAGAGTAGACTGCAGTTTATTTGTCTATAAGAGAGAGGGAATAGGCCAAGCAAATTCAGCCTCTCCTGATAAGACAATTGTTTCAGACCGTCGACCATCTTTGTCGCTCTGCGTTGCACCTGTTCGAGTAAGTTGATATCCTTCCTCATCCATGGTGAAGCTGCTGGCATTCCATACTCTAGATGAGGTCTTACAAAGACACCAAAGAGTCTTTCGAAGAGGTTGGGAGGAAATATTTTAAATGCACGTCTGGTTCAGCGTAGTGTACTAGTTGCCGTCTGGACCATCTTTCTGCAGTGTTCTGATGGCGATAGATTTGTGGTCGTCCATACACCCAGATCTCTGTGTCTTCCCACAGTTTCTAATCTCATCCCGTCAATATAGTACTGGTGTTTGGGAGAGGCATTGCGGCCGGTTTTCAGGTGCAAAACCACGCATTTGGACACGTTAAACTTCAAAAGCCATCTGTTCGACCAAGCACACAGTTTGTTGATTTTCGACTGCAACTTCTCTGCGTCATCATCACACTTGACTTCACTCCATATTTTTATGTCATCCGCGAACATGGGAGCCTCGCAATTCACTTCGTTGATGCAGTCATTAACACAAATCAGGAAGAGTATTGAGCCTAAGACAGAACCCTGTGGGACACCACTTTCCACCTTTACCCATTCCGAGGTAGAATTACTAACGACGACTCTTTGTAGTCTGGAGGACAGAAAACTCCTGATCCACTTAAACATTCTCCCTTGAATCCCTACATCCCAGATCTTTTGTAAAAGAAGCCTGTGTGGGACACTGGCAAAGGCCTTCTTGAAGTCAAAAATATGACATCTACTGGAAAACCCTTATCGGTAGCTCGTGTCCATTTCTCGTGTGAGTAAAGAACACTCGTTAGGCAGGAGCGCCCAGGACGAAAGCCGTGTTGGGCATCGCACAATATTTTGTTCTGTTCCAGGTATTTCATCAAGTGTCTTTTGATAATGCGTTCCATTATTTTACACGCGATGCAAGTACGACTGACAGGACGATAATTTCCGCGGTCAAGTCTTGAGCCTCCTTTATGGATCGGAGTAATGAGTGCGCACTTTCATTCTTCCGGTAGCTCGCCGTCCTCAAATGACTTTTGAAATATTGCGGATAAGGGTTTGTACAGTTCATTAGCAAGTTCACGAAGTGCAAGGGCGGGAATTCTATCTGGGCCAGTCGATTTGGCAGTTTTCAGCCGGAGTAGCTCGGCCCTAACTATGGTAGATGAAAAGAGTGGTTCCTCGGTTAAGGAGGGTAGGGAGGGGATAGGATGGGGAAGGGTACTGGGAGGAGAGGTTGGTTGGCGAATGGATGGATGGGCAAATATAGCACTTGGTTCTCGGGTGAAGACGGACTGAAAGAAGTCGGAAAGGAGGGACGCTTTAACCTGGTCATCAAACTCCACTTTTCCATCTGTAGACCTGAGGGTAGGGATCAGCTCCTGAGTCCTTTTAGTACTTCGTATATAACCATATAGAATTTTCGGATGCTCCAACGAATTTCGGAGTATGTTTAGCTCAAACTTCTTTCGCAGCTTTGAGGCCTCACTTTTACAGACGTTTCGTTGCCGCTTATATTCCTGTAAGTGTTCGTCGGAGCCAGTTAGTCTGTAACGCCTCCACAGACGATTCCTTTTTCTGAAAGAGGCCTTCAAGTCCGGGTTTATCCAGTTTGGGCGGTTTGTGATTGTCTTCCTTCTGAGAGGACAATTGGAATAAACAATCTCTTTCAGTAAGGAACTGAAAGTATTCCATTTGTCGTTTGTTCGACCATGCAGTTCAGTCTCCCATGATATAGCTGCCGCTTCCCTCCTCATGAGAGAATAGTCCCCTTTCCAAATGTTCCTCTCCCACCTCTCGGGTTGGACGGGTTTGGAAAACAGTGAGTACTCGAAGTAGAGCGTGATGTGGTCGCTTGACCCTAATGGCTGTCGGTCCTGCAGGTCTAACACATTTTCCTCCTCTCGGGTAAAAATAAGATCAAGGCAGTTCGACTGCTGCCCTTCCCTGACCCGTGTTCCAAAGGTAACATTCTGGCAGAGAGGTTTGTCCGTTGCCCATTGTAGTAGTTTGTGATTAAAGTTGTCTTGCGGTCCTTGTGCAGTCCACGTTAGCCAATCAATGCCAAGAGCGTCAAAATCCCCAACGATAAGGACGTCTTTCTTCTCGCTAGCTTGGTACAGTTCGGATATGAGCATGAGATCTTGGTCAGAAGTATGGTTAGGTGAACGGTACACCACCGAAAGCGTCAATGATCGGACATTCTTAGTAGATATGGTAGCGCTTAACAGTTCCACATCCCGTACCGGTCTGTGTACATCAGCCATAGCGCTTAGCTTGCAAGTGACATAAATTATGACTCCTCCTCCTCGGCTTAGTCTATCTCTCCTGAATTGCTGATATCCTCTAGGTGATATTTCTGAATCTGCGATATCTTCAGTAAGCCACGTTTCTGTGAATGCCATAATGTCTGGCTTAATTTCATTAACTAAGTCTCTTAGTTCATCTAGTTTGTTGAAGAGGCTTTGCACATTTGCGGATATAACCTTCAATGACTGATTCGTTGGAGAGGCCCGGCCTTCATTGTGACGGGTTCTGACCACAGGAAAGACCCCTTTGTCTGGACTATTTGTCCATTTTTGATCTTCAGCCCTTTCTCTCCTCTGCCAATTCTCTCCTTCAATTCTGATCTCAGTTCTCTCATTTTCAGTATTTCCCTCGGTTCGTAGTCTGGTTGAAAAAACACTTCCTTGTGCGAATTGCGTAAGGTCGTTCTACTTTCTAACAAAAGCGTTGCTTGGGCTTCGTTTTCAAAAATAACTTTCAGGGGTCTTGGGGATGTTTTTAGGTCACGATTAGGGTCCGCTCTGCCTAGTCGGAAAGCTTTTTTAACGGTGAATATTTCCCCATCCTGCAGGACGGCACTGGCGTACTGATGAAGAAGATCTAGGTCGTGCGTCACTCGTTCCTTCGGAATGCAGGACGTGGACTCTGGGGCGCCCCTTATGACAATATTTTGCTTACGATTTATGGAAGAGCTCATTACTGTCCCGTCCGCGCTAGGACGATATAATGCTACTGTAGTATTCCCGACGCATGTTGGCACTTCGACATTTGAATGATTTTCGGCCGGCGAAGGGAGTTTAGGGCATGGATTTTCATGTGACGTACTTGCTCCGGCAGTGGAGCTCTTACAATCATTACCCTGTTGAAATGTACTGCACGAAGGCTTATCGCATCCTTTTCCATAAACGGATTGGTTAGGGCAAGCGTATAAAGTTAGTAAGTTGAGAATTCAGGATAGGAACAGGTAAAGATCTCCATTTATAACAGAATGCTATCGGCAGTTGGCCATACCTCCTCCGCTGAACGACTACGAAGTGGACGTCGTCGTCAGTGATCCACCCTGGGTTCGCCTTTTGTTACTCGGAGGGCCTATGGGCAAAGGATCCTCCTCCTTCCACCCGTCTGCGGTATGCAGAAACCCTTATCTAATCGGAGCCTGAGGACTGCTTGTTTTATGTAAATGTTTCTGGTTATTTTGTCTGTATTCAGTTTGACATAAATAATCAGTAAACTAATTATCCCTGCAACGATCTGTTTATTTTAGCATGCCAGATATAAGTGTAGCCGTGAATAAACGTGTAAGACACAGAGATTGAGTAAAATTATGAAAATCCGGAGTAGAAAACGCGATAGCAGATCATGGAAGACTTTCCACTGTCTAGGTACAGGTAGGCATTTTATGTAGTGTAGTAGTATGAAAACTAAAAAGACCATGTTCGCTGGTTTGAAAGCGGGTTGTTAAACAAACAAATCCGCCCAATAACGTTGTTCTTTCGGATGCCAATCGCGATCTTCTAATGACTAGCACTGGTGCTCTGCATATGGAGATATATAAGTTTCAATTTGGGTGGGGACTACCGTTAAGACTATATTAAGTCAGTTTAAGTCAGTTTATTAGGGGAGTGAGGCTTTCGCCCTTGAGCTCCCTATTCATATCGATAAACAGAAATAAGTCATCAATTA
The DNA here is from genome assembly GCA_902702965.1 of Spirometra erinaceieuropaei. Taxonomy (NCBI): domain Eukaryota; kingdom Metazoa; phylum Platyhelminthes; class Cestoda; order Diphyllobothriidea; family Diphyllobothriidae; genus Spirometra; species Spirometra erinaceieuropaei. The sequence goes on from CACRXP010000098.1 coordinate 1,453,958, forward strand.
CATCAGCAAATGCGAGAAGCTTAAAAGTTAGCGGCAAGTGTGAGCCAGGCGCAAACTGCCGCCGCTAAAACAATCATTATTATATGTACAGTAGGTTTTCAAAAAATGAGCATCTAGTCTGCACTTAAAGGATTTGAAACTTTGGAAAGAACGACGGCATCAGGGAGTCCATTCCATGCCCCGATGACCCTATAAGAGAAGGCGTTCCGTCGAACGTCCGAATGAGCCCCCTTCCTTCGCAGTTTGAAGGGATGACCACGCAGACGGTCAGTCCCGGCCAATTCAAAGAATTTATTAAAGTCGAGGGCACACTCACTACCTCTCACAATCATGTAGGTTTGAATGAGATCCCCGCGCAGTTGCCTGTAATTTCATTTAATTTAATTTATTAAATGCCAGTTTACAGGCATTGTCAAGAGAAGCGATTAAACACAAATCCGACCAGCAGTAAAAAAAACTCCTGAAGAATAAAAATATAGTTGATGATGGTTTTAATGGTTTGAAGGGGTCAGGAGAAAAAAAAACTGCTGGCGGCATACATTCGACCGTCAAGAAGGGGGGGGGAAGGGTTTGAACGGTATCGGAGATCATCGGCCGTCAATTCCTTTCATGAAGTTGGGGATGGTCAAAGTAGAGGCGTTGAGGAACAGCTGGTGAGACCGGCCATAGTGTTCAGAGACCACAAACGCCATCGCTACGGTAGAGTCGATCAGTGGATTCAGA
>CACRXP010000099.1:0-18358 GCA_902702965.1 Spirometra erinaceieuropaei
AATATCAATCAGCAAAATGCATGCTGCATAAGTAGTCACTTTTTACAGAGCATAGTTTTTGCATGCAGCCGGAAAGAAGTTCGTTCGAAAGCCGATATTTGGAGGCAACTGAATTATTATAGAATTATGGTGCGCGAGGATCAGTTTTTCAACCCTATTTCATTAGTCATTTCGAAACGAAAACGTATTTCGGAATTTCGTTTGACATTTCATGAGTTAGCCCACCTACCGTACATAACGACGTCGAAAATAAATGGAGAAAATTAACTTTAAATAAGTAGTCATTTATTAGAGGGTGTAGTTTATGCAGGCGGCCGAAGTGAAGCTTGTTCAAAGGCCGGTATACTGATGTGGCTGGAATACCTCGGGATTATACAGCATGGTAATTTATATTACAATTCTACTTAAGTAGTCGCTTCGAGTCGAATAAACATCTCAGAATTTCGGTTAACATTTCATGAGATAAGACGCCTACTGTACCTCAGAAACGTGCGAAAAACTCTAAACTATTTCTCAAACCGCTGTCTTAGTTGGTTTTGAAAAACTGGGTTGCTCAATCTCCCAAAAGTAAATATCAATTTTTTAGCAGTCATATACGAGTGAACGGTGCATCCTATTGCTACTTCTTTTTCCTCAGGCGACTTATGAGAGGAACGGGCAAATTTTCAGAAATGGACTTTTAGAAACTGGGGTTTTTCTTGTTCCTATACTTCTAGCGCACCTGTTACGCGTTTCTTTTAGCTCAACTGCATTTTAAAAACAGATACAGGAACGGTTTACCAGCAGAACCGGATAAATTCGGATTTGTCAGCAGTTTTTAGATCTAGATATTCTTGCAGCCGAAAGGCCGGAGCTTCAGGCGTTATTAAGTGAGAGGACGTTCGCGGACAGATGACTTTACATAGCTCAGTCGGCTTATGTGTGAAGTTCAGAACTAAGGAAAATGTAATACAACGTATGCATTGTCCAGTTCAATCTCCGAAGGCTTGGCGAAAAGGCAAGACGTCCCCCTGGTCGCATACGCTCCCTGTTTCATTTAAAAAATACTGCAATCTCTATAATGTAGCCTATAGCGTATCCTGTCGCTCCTTTTTCTTTTATTTCTAGATAATGACGTGGAATTAAACATAGGCCTAAGTGCTCAGAGAAACGATAAGACATTTTACGACCAGAGTGAGGATAGGAAAACTGAAAATGTCGTCAATCCACGCTGCGATAGTTTTGAACCACAGAAGGCCTGAGCACGAAATGAAAATTGCCTATCAGTCGTCCTCTTATAGTGCGCATTCTGTGCCGACATGGGCTCTAGGCTTACAAATTACTTTCCGCCTCATAGCATGTAACCGTATGCTTTAGTACTTTCACTTTCAACTGCTGTCCAAATTTGTCAATTTGGTCATCATAACTAAACCTGATATTTTCAGTTTTTTATTGTGGTTAGTTAGTTATTATGTCAACTACCCGATCTTTTGGGATTTCCATTGTGTTAACGTTGAAAATGTTGTTTCAATTGAGAAATCATAGGCAATTCCATGCTATTTTTTCCAGACTTTAGTATTAACTAGAGCAAGTAGTTAAACACATCGGTACTGGCGCTGTCATCCCTGAGTTCATAGTTTACGATAAGCGAAAGGAAAGTGCTTTTATATTTAGATAATGTGAAATTTCTACTCAGAATGCAAATGCATAGTAACGTTACAGCTGCTATAAACAAAATGGAACTAGCTACCATAAAAGTGAATTGGCTACTGCTCTTAGTAGGTAAATACAGCATCAACCCCGAGTATGAAGTCTACCCTTGTTTATTTTAATAAAATTCGGCACTTTTGTATCGAAAGAACTCCCAACAACAATTTTTTGACTGGGACTTCCCTGAAGACATTTCTATCACCAAATTCTATGCAGAATTCTAGACAGAAGACATCAGGCGACACAAAAGAAATGTGGCCTGGGCAGGGAGTCAAAGGGTGTAGTATTGCCGAGGACCTATTTGCGTTTCCATTCGAGAAGGCCACCAATCGTTCGGGAATTTCTCACTAATTTGAATACACTAGAAATTCGCTTCACACCTGTTTTTGTCGAAAAAGGCTTTAACATAATTGTTTGACCATACCGAGGATAATTTAATTCATCCTCAATTTGCCCATCTTTTTGAAGATGAATAGAACACAGTCAGTCCCCAAATCCCATGGTTTGGGAACGTCAATCACTTAAAATGTCCCTAGAAGACGAGGTCCCAAAAAATAAAGTTTATGCGACTATCCTACAGATGGTCCTTAGCAAAAGGGGCCGGGTGCGGTGACTCCGTGTGCTGGAGAGATCTGTCGGTACATACAGGGGGAGGCAGTTCTCTACATTCTTTCACATTTCCCACCCCATCCTAGCGGTCAGCCAGCATCTAAAAAACAGAGACTGTAACCACTTGAACATCGTTCACCAGTGAAGAGACGCGTCGATTTACTGTCCAACCAACGGATGGTGTTAAGGGGCCTGTATATGCATGGTATCTTCTGCAAACTTTCGTGTTTATGCGAAGTCGCGTCCCAAATCCGATTATAGAGTGATGAAGAACGACGATCCCTGCAGTCCTGGGAGTAAACAATTACTCCACTCCGCCTTCCCACCCCCTCTCTGTCTTCATTCGTTCGCTTCTTTGTTACCTCGAGATGCACCATTGTTCGATGTTCGCGCAAATTTCGACAGCCCTTGAGGAATTTAAATGTTGGGTCACGTGATTTCTCGACCTGTCCAAAAGAGGGTTTCCTTGGCATCGACTAAGAGGCTGCTGGCGAAATATCGCGCTATACGCCTTGTAAAAAAATACCTGGAACGAAAAACCGTCATTTATATAGTCCTAATTCCGAAAAAATCCAACTTGGAAAATCAAAGAAAACCTAGTGAACTTCTAAATATATAGCGTTTATTTGTTTAGAAAGAGGATAGACATTCTTGTTCCAGTGATGTAGGCGAAATGAAGATACACACAAAGCCTCTGTTAAATAATTTTCTGGGAGGCTTACTCGGGGACTTTCTCGAGAAAAAAAAGCATTCCATAGAACCTATGAAATCCCACATAAGTTGTAGTAATCATTAGATGTTTGGCATAAGAGCATATGACTTCCTGTCTTTTAAAATCCAAAAGTCATGATGAAAATCCGACTGCTGAAATGGATATTTTTTCCCCGCATCGAATGTTGTATAGATTTTCCTAAAATGTTCGTAAACCCGTGGAGCTCGATCTTTCGTTGACACACTTCAAGTAGTTTGTAAATAAGGGTTTGGAGGCCTCAAATTAATTGTAAACAAAACCATTGTGGTTTAGTTGTGCAGCCGTTTGCTACTGGCAGGCAATTCGATTCTTTTCTAATTTTCTTGCTGCTTTCGTCAAATAAAGTTACGAATTGTCAATTCCCCCTCTCAAAAAGTTTCATGGCTTTCCAATAATTCCAAGGATCTGAAGAAACACAGCAATTTATCAAGAAGCGATGGGTAATAACGGCCAGCATCATAATATGACGTATGTAAGGTGTCTCTTGAAACAAAAGACGATATTCTGAAATGGAATTTTGCTTAGAAAGAATTACTTAGGTTGGGTTGTAATATTGATTATCGTGCACTATAATTCAAGATTATTTCAATCACACCAGGATGCCAAATTTTGAAAATATGTTGTTACGGATACCTGATAAAGCCACACTAGGTGCAAATGGCTACTGATAATAGGTGCGCTACTTCATGGAATGTTGACCGAAATTCAGAAATCTGTTTCCGATTACTAAACATTACTTAGGTATGGCTATGATTCTAATTATCTTGCAGCATAACCCCAAGATATTTCAATCAATTCAGCATGCCGGCTTTTCAACGCGACTCTTTCTGGCCGCCTGAAAGAACTATATTTAGTTATAAAAGAATTACGTAAGTAGCCTAAACTTTCCCAACTGACTTCGAAGCCCTTTTAAAGTCGAATATATTTTCTTGAAAACCTGTATAAAAATATACTTACTCGCTTTCATTTGGAGTCAAAGTACGTCATCTTCATATTTTTTCATTCAAAAAGGTCATCTGTTGGTCTTTAAAACTTTAGATTTCGAAACAACGTTAAACCTGACCTGCCGAAACACCTGCCCTCAGGGTTTCTAAAGTACAAGATGCTTTGCTTATAAATGGACATTTCACACACTCGAAAATTTTATAACTAGGAACGTTTCAGAATCTCTGGACGCCTTTCTTAAAGTTCGGAGGAGACTTTTAGGTCATGGTCGATCTTATGAAATGTTGGCAGAAATTCTGAAATGCGTCTTCGCTTATGAAGGATTACTCAGGTGGACTTCTTATAATGATTATCATGTGGCATAGTCCTATAGTGTTTCGGACTAGCCAGAATGTCGGCTTTTGAATGTACTTCTTCTCTATCTCCTGTACAAACAACACTCGGCAAAAAGTGACTACTTACTGAGCATGCATTTTCCATATTGATTTTCGATTGTCTTATAAATTTACATATATTGTGCAGAAAACACAAACAAAAATGTGCTTTCTTTTACTCATTTGGTAGAAAATCACATCATATTTGCATATTATACTTGAAGAACGGGTAGAAGTGGGTTTTAAAAAGTTTCCAATTATGAGATTTTTAGGACAATGCGACGTCCATACATGCAGCATTTCACATGTCCGTTTACTTATGCTCCTCAAGAAATTTACAATGTATTTTTCATCCAATGCAAAATTTTATAAACTCTACATGGCATCTTCTTAAAAACATAGAACACAAAGGTTAAAGAAAAATCGAATGGAAAAAATGGGTGTAAAGAAGAATATTTTAGTGTCTATATTTGGATTTATGAGAATATCACAAATCTGTGGGACAAATTCCCATTACATAAGAAGTTATTTTTACAAAAACTTTGCAGGCAACCGGAGAACGCTCATGCAAAAGCAAGCATTCTGACTTGGCTGAAAAAGCTCTGGCTTATGGAACACAATAATGAATATTATAATCCTTCATAAGTAACCTTCTTTAACCGAAATGATATTTCAGAATTTCCGCTAATGGTTTTCTATTAACGTCACCATGCAGGAATTCTACATGTGATACCGAATTAGTTTGAGGCTGGATTACCAACATATTTACACCCTGTATATTTAGAACCGTTTGCGGGCACAGAGAGCTCGCAGCTGAATTAGTGTGCCAGTGGATTTTATTGCCTCGAAATCTAACTGCAGCAAATTAGGAATGCTAAGGATTCAACTGAACATGATCAAATAACCAAGCTCATCTATGAACTAGGGAGCTTCAACCATAAGTGTGCTTGCAAGGGAGGGGTCTGTCGCAGCCTAAGAGCACGCGCCGACAGCCACACACATCTGTCTCGAAAAAGGCCATAAACCGAAAAGAGGCTAAACTTACTACATCATTCATAACAATTGCAGACAGTTGGAAAATGCTGCTTAAAGCATTCTCCCAATATTCGAAACATATTTCACAATGATTAGGCCGTTAGCATGGCCGCTCAGCTACCACAGGGCTGTGCATCGTCGAACAGAAGAGCTGCCACCCTATCCAAAAGGCCGCCTTATACCGGACAGCAGACAGTTACCGCTGTTTATGTTACTTAAGTTTATTTATATTCTTTCATCCATGACCTGTTTGGTTTCCTTCGATTTTTCAAGTGCACATACACGTTCAGCGTCAATGGAAAGGCAACCACCGATTTTATCTTTAAACGCTCTTTGTCTCACGTAGGCTAGTTTGTACTGACCATATGACGAGGCCACAGTCAAAGTGCGTTAGTTCATTATTTTGTTGTCTTATGTCAGCCTGCGATAAATTACACCCAATTACTAATCTTAACATCACAGTTCTCCAGGATTTTCACATTTCTTCATAATTTTGGACGTAAAGCCTCGTCCTAAATCTCTCTGGTTTTCAGAGAATGTTTTGTAACACGCTCATATCTGTAGAACATTGTTTGTTCTTCGCCAGAGTTGGCATGCGCCATCAAAATGACTGTCAAGTCACAGTTAAGTGCGTCGCCACCGGGGATGCGCAAGTTTGCGTTCTTTAAACTTGCGTATGCATTTACTGGCATTCCACCAAAGTTATCTAAAGTTCATATACTTTTTTCAGTCGTTTCATTAAATAGCAGTGAGTACAGACTAGCACTTGTCATTGTGCCTGAATAAGTTTATAGGACTAATTAAGGTATATTGAATGCACATTTGCAGTACGGGTACAACGCTGTCAAACGGTTTAGAGATCCCAGAAATTTCTAAGACAGGTTGATGTAGATAAATTGAGACGTCAGCTGCATAAAGGTAAGTCATTACGCCGAGGGTGAAGGCAGACTGTGGTCTAACCGTTGCCAAAGCAAATAGAAATAGGAGAACGACGAAGGGAACAACTGTCCTGCCTGGATTTTGTTCGTCGTCACAATCATCCAGGCCATCCGTTTCTGGCCTTGCCTAGATGAAATATTACTCGACTGGTTTGTGATTTAATGCGTCCTACCTTAAGTACTCGTACACTAAAGCAAGGAGAACAAAAGAAGCCGATGAATTTAAGTTAATATGGCAACGATTATATTACTGAAACTCATGAGTATCCCGCTCACCTATCACAAAATTAACTTTAGGGCTGTACCTATTAGTTAACTTAGTGTAACTGTTTCCAACTGTAAGGGTTAACAACGACCACGCCCACTTCTAAATTTGTAGTCCTGTAACAATTTTTCGCCTAAGCGCAATGAAAACCACTGAGTGTTCGATCCTACTGACGCTGCGGCCAGCGGCTTCTAAAAATTGATAGGACGAGCATATTTTAGGTTGGTTTCTTGACAAAATTAAGGTGCACATGAAAGCATCACATTATCAAACCCCTATCAGCCGATTGATTTATCATGCAACTTCGACAAAGCACATTATGTAGATAAGCTGGTTTTATCGCACGATAACACAATGCTCATTTTACTAACTATTAACGCCTCTGCTTGTTCCAATCCAATGTGTTTGGCATTAAAAACCCAAAAACATTTACCAATGGCAGATCTCATGGGATTTCATGGGCTTTTATCAAGGCCTCATTAGTGGCATGTGCTTAACTTATCCGAAATAAGCGGGAAACTCCTACTTCGAGGTTTATTAAATCCATTCTCCGTCTCCCAGCCAGAGTAGTCCGACAGCTTAGTCTGCCTACATAAGTGGTCCTTCTTTCGGCCCAGCACGTTTTGATTCGAAATGTGCTTGGCTGTAACCCCATCAGCGGTGCCAGGTAGACCTGTTTTATGACAGGCCAACAAATCACGTGGGCACAGTGGTTCATTCACTCACGGCGTATGTCAGTAAACAGGTAAATCAAAGGGCCAACTGTTTGGGTTAAGGAGCAAGCTAACTAATGGGGTACGAGGATGGAGGCCAGCGCGGGAAGAACAAGGTTGTTTACTCCTGCGACTATGCAAGCGCTCATTTTTATGACCCTACAACACGTACAGAGGTGGTCGGACTTGCTGTGAACATAAAAGTAGAAAGAATCCACGGACTCCAAGTACCTACGCATCAGTAAATTCATTTTTTAAGTCGAAATCTATTCAGTCTACCCCCACATTAGGAGCCACTGTTCATGTGGCCGCAATGTCATTTTTGTCGTAAATCCCTAACTATCTGGTTGATTTTAAATATCGAAGACGATTGAAAAATGACCGGTGTGATTTTGCCGATAGAACTCCTTAGGAGACTCTCTTAATGCAGATGCAGCGCAAACAAGAGTTAAATTTTGCTCTATTTTCCCTTAGCATGCCTTGGGTCAAGTTTTGCTTGATTATACCCGCCTCCTAGAAATATGTAGTAAGGCGTACTACTTGAAATTTCGAAGTTGGTGACCTTCCGTGTTCTCATTATCTTCTGTCCGAACCCATATTTTGACTGGAAATAAAAGTCTTTCATGGACAGTCTCAAGATCGGTGTGGAGTATTTTGGTTATCGACAAGTTAAGCACACTATCGGTTCGAGTAAAGACTAATAAGAGAATCAAAGAGTGCAGTAAAACATATAAGAACTTGGTATGGAAATAGGAAGTGTGGAATGCATACGGAGGTGTTTGAAGTGGTCGTGCATGTTGCTGGGTCAAGAACCTTTTAAGAGTTGATCTTGCATCGATTTGCTGAAGGCTTTTTCGAACAAAATAATGCTTTTGATAAAGAATAGGTTAGCCTTCTCGTACACATTCTTATACTAAGTGGAAAACATTCTGGCTGAACGACTGCGCACTTATAAGCAGGTCAGTTTGAGAGTTGAGAGATTGTCCATAAAAATGAATCTGCATAAGTACCGCGGCGTTCGTACTAAAAAGTCCCGATAACTCATCCATTCCAGAAAACTGAGCATGAATATTTAATCTGATTTCTAAAAAAAGCTATTGTGAATTTTGGCATTAGTGAACTTATAGGGCAATAGTAGATGAAAGACCCCATTTAACCGTCGGTGGACTGTGGATTGCGTCATAAAGGGTTGGTGGTAATTGGGGTCTTACGGGTGGGACAGCGCGCCAAACAGTAAGCTGAAATAATTAAGAAAACACAGAAACTGTTTGGATTTCTGCCGATAGTCTTGTCTTACGTTTTTGTATGGCAACGGAAATGAGCGCGTCAATTAGAAACAGGCAAAATGCAAACTTCAAAAATTAACGCAGTCTAAGTAATAATTCCCTCCCCCCACCGTTGCCCTCTTTTGAACTTTTCGAACCCTCCCGACCAGATGCTTTCCGTTAACTCTCCTGTCGAACAGAAGGTTCATAAGAGAACAGACTTCACCTCTTCTCCGTTCAGAACGAACCTGATTGACGAGCAAGCCTGACTTAGCAATTAAAGCGTTTACGTAGAGTCGGTATGATCACTCGCAGTCCCAACTATGTTGTCCAAATAACAGTCCTGGTGTTCCCGCCAAATAATGCGTTCATCGCCCTGTATTTCCTCCAGTTCGCTCAAAAAGACATCGGTTGGGAGCGGGCCTAGATGTGGACGCATTGTTCTTCCATCTACTTGTCTGTATAGTTTGCAGCCAAACACGCACTGGGCATTCATAGTGGATTTCAGTGGTGGCGCCTCCCTTTCGTATCATGAGCCCTTCACGTATTCTCAATGGTGGTGGCAGCTTTATTCAAGGCCACCTTTGCGTACCTTAGCGGAGAGAGGGTTCGTTAACCCACTCTTAAGACCTTTATAAAATCAGCTGATTATAAGCCGCGCAATAATTTTCCTGGATTAAGCTGAACTAACGCATTTGCCACAACGATTCTTATGATTTCGTCTCAATAGTACTAAAATAGGTATACTTTCTACTTCATTTGCATGACATGCATTCGTATATGACTGCGAATGTCCATATCACATAGACAGCTAGGCCCATACATTACTGACGGTGTTAAGTCGTAAAGACACGAACTCGGAGTAAAATGACAACTATAAAGGCTGCAAATAAATCAGGGAGTACAGTTCCAATCCTATAGTCTTAGTTAGCAAGCCTATGTTAATCAAAAAAATTTAAACTTGGCATACTTTATTCAGGAATTGTACCCCACTTGTGGCATCTCCTGTGCCCAGGTTACATGCTTTTCAAAGGTCGCTAGGTCAACTTCCCTCCCCTCACGTTATGCCTACTCGCATGTCAGATCAACAGTCCTTGTTTTTATTTAACTATCACGTTTGATCCCCTGGGTCGATTTCTAATGGACTGGTGGGGTGAGAGCCAGGCTGCCACGGATCCTTCTTAACGTGACCTCTGACACTGTGGTGTGTGTGTGCATACGGGTAGTGCCTTTTAGTCGACGACTGACTGGTCACCCTGCCTTTAAGGGGTACTGGCCCAGGCTCAGTGCAGGGCTGTGTGTCGTCCTTCTAGGCCTTAAGGTTTGTGAGCGTCTACTATACACCATGATTCAGCAAACCGTGGCTCTCGCAGCCTGGTAGGCGCTGGCAATCCCCTGAAATCTGGTTCCTTGCCGGTAGATGCGCTTGCGCTCCCCCTGGGTACACAGGTGGTGGGCATAGCTGCCCAGTTATCCTCCTCCTGCTGCTGACCCGTAGGGCTGCTATTGTTAGTTGAAATCCTGGTCGAGTGTTTGTTGTGGGCCAGGGAGCGTGGTAGTACGCCTAGGTGCGGGTCCGGCCGTGCCAGCCACCTGCACTCTCTCCGGCCTTCGGCCTTCACTACTTTGTCTTGGCATCGGGTCCAGGCTGGGAGAAAGAGGGGAAAGTACAGTAGGTGCTAAGCAAGTCCACTCTCATCATAAAAGAAATCACGCGCAAGTCACCGTGCCTGCTCTACCTTGCTGTGTAGCCCACGGTGGACATCGTTGTTTGAGACGGTCTGACTGTCAGGCGGAGAGCTCACAGGTGAACATTGCTCCCAACGCCAGGGTCGATGGGTCAGATGGTCGAGCAATCATCACAACAACATCCAACACACGTGGTAAAATTGCACCAATTAACGGCGCGAATATCGGCCATCAAACAGTCATCACACCAAGTGTAACGATCCCTCGTGAAGGGGGGGGGGGGAGCAGCGGTAGCATGGCGACTACATCCAATAAATACTGCAGCACCTTATGCATTAACAACCCGTATCTGCTTTTGTCTCTGATGATGGGTTCGAGCGGGAATCCGAGACGTCAGGCGAATAAAGCTCTTGTCCCAGCGATCTTGTCTACCTCTTCACGCCTGCTTCCTGGGACTCGTCTCTTCGCTTCTATTGGACTCGTTTATATTCCTTGTACACAGCAAAGGATCCGAGATCTATCCTACAGCCAACTGAAGGCGATGTAGCCCACCAGGATGCAATATGAAGCGTGCTTCAACTGCACGATCTTTCTCCTGGTCTAACTTGTGGTCACCATCGATTCTTAGATTGTCTGAGGAAACATTGCCTCATCCGGCAGCAAGTTCCTTCTAGTTGTTTTGCGAAGGCTGCTTATTGTCATTTCCAGAGCTGAGTAGAGTGATCTCTACAGTTTAATCGTCGGTTTCGACGACGTCCGCCGTGCGCTCCAAAGCCTGGTAGGAACAGGGACGGTGACCTGCGTGTTTATTAATTTAAAGCGATTGTAAACTTGCGCAACACCTGCTGAACTCTCTCCCCCACTCCCATCTGGGCCCGGTGCCATGACCATGTCAAAAAGACCGGAGGCGGGAAAGGGCGCAGGTGGCTGGCACGGTGTAAGCCCGCACCCAGTCGTAACACCACACTCCTTGACCCACAACAAGCACGTGAATAGGATTTTAACCAACAGCAGTTAGGGGGCGGCAAGAATCCCGATGGGCGCAATGTCAACCGACAACTGCGTCTGCCACCTCACCCCGAAGGTTGCCATTGGGTACGGGTGTGCATTCCCGATAAGGCCTGCCGATTCCGATCTGGCCCTTGTGTCAGTCCCGCCCATCTACCGCTTGGCCCTTCTTAGGGGGCAAAAGAGGGATCTAAAAGCACTGAAGGCTGAGAAGATCTTTATAGAACTTCCAACAGATAAAGAGCGCTCTTCATTTACGCACCGTGTCAACGGCGGAACACCTGATCAGAAGGCCAGCTAGATTCGGGGTTACCCAAAGCGCACAAAGCCGATGCGTGCATTGACCAGCTATGCCCTGCGCAGCACATTTACTTTCAATGAGATAAAATATTTGTTCAGCCGCCTACAAATTATCCCTCAGATCGAGCAGTATTGTCTCAAAAAGGCCACAGAGTATGAAAGCCGACGCAGACGTGATAATGTGTCACTTGATGTTACCTGTCTCATGAATTCATTTCTGCAGAACCTGGCACTCGAGAATGATCGTCAATAACTCGAGAGTCAAAAAGATGAGCCGGTCAAGCCCGTAAAAAATAGGCGTTCCAGCCATCTGTTAAAATTTTGCCTTAGGAGATCTTAGTAACCGAGAGTCCTGTCCTCTCCCCACTGTAAGGATTTCTTATAGGCCACGAGGTTAACACGGTGAACGCACACCCACCGGACGCCCGCATAATTTCTCAGTCGTGACGCCCCCTCTTAGCTTCCCGCTGATCCTGTTCGGCTTACTAACCTAACCGCCTCCCACGCCCCATGAATCCTAAGCCTCTCCCCTACGAAAAAATGTCCTGTGCACAAAGCAGGCTGATATAATTCCCATGTTGCTTGATTCATCATACTGCTAGCTGAAGTACTAGCGAAAAGCCGATATTTTGCCGCTGCATGGCGCACCTGTGAGGGGTTCGGCTTATCAGTAGGTCCTTCAGAGTTCCCCGTGTGATTTCCTGGTAGATACACTAGTTTTAAAATTGCAGTTCTTTAATTTTCACAGAAATTAGTCGTTAACTTGAAGTAGCATCTTCGTGACAAGCCCACTCATCCCCCCCCCCCATTTTCATCATGCAACGGCGCAAAGTCGGAGAAAGCACTTGTCTGGGCTTTCAGTTAGTACCCGCGTTGGAAACATAGCAGGTCGATCGGGCTGAACGGTGTGTATGCCTGTGACTGGGCGACAGGAGGCCGTGGCGCGAATAAGGAAAGAGGTAGGAATGCAAACAATGATAACGCCGGGCGTCTAACGGAGGAAACGTGGGGAAGGAAGCAGCACGGTCCGCCACCAGTAATGACATGCTGTTCGGTATATGATGCCTCATCCAAGGCGGAGGTCCGTGCTATCCGTAGAACACATCCGAAGGTCCCCATAAGCAAATAACGGGGTATTTCAAACGCACTGCGACCGCTTCTAATGCATTGAGCAAGCAGGGACGTAACAGTTTCGCCTACCATGTAGGCCAGATGACCAGTAGCTGAAAAAAACGAGCCTATCTAGAGAGACTTATTTGAATTTGAATGGCAATTTTGGTAGGCTTGAAACAGTGTTTTTTGCAAAAGCTGCAATTGTTTTGACACCTATTTTCTGATTCCGGAATTTAGATGCAACACAGAAAAACAGCTTCAAGTAAAAGTGACAGCGAAATCAGTGCGAACGTTAAACAACACCAGCGGAATTCCCTCGACATGCCCATTTATCAAACGTGCCCAGCATAATGCTGCCTTCACTTTGTCAAATTATAACGTTACGTGGACAGAAGAATTAGAACCGGCCATTCCTGTCCGCAACGCCCCGTGGGTTTGGGAGCTGTGGTTAATTTAGATTTATGGACAGAACGAATACAAAAGCGCTTTCATTTAATGCATTTTCGCCGTTGGCACATGTCAGTCGATTACTGCTAAGTGATCTAGCTCAACATACCCTCAGCCATGATTCATTGAGCTGTTAAATTTCTGTGAGTGAATTGTAAAACGTCCGCTGTCATTTATAAAAAAACTTACTTTTTCAAATTTGCAGAAAAGTGTTTTTATTGCATTTTCACCTAGGTGCACAATACGTGTTCCCTCAGGAAATTATTTTAAAGTGCAGCTTTATTATAGTTCTGCTGCTGGATCTTTCTATCCAAATGCGTTCACATGAAAGCATTTTTTTATCACTCGTTTGCCACTTGCGTCAAACCCTCAGTTAAAACCAGTCTATACGCAGTACAATCCCACCCTCTTCGAAATTAAATGTATTGATTGGCGATTTAATGCAGAGTGGCTTATCCGCAAAACCTATTTTTTTAGGAAGCCACGATGACTGCTGCATTCCAACAGTGACACAGTTAACTTGAGTAAATTCCAAAGTTAACATAACAAACATTGTAAGGCATTTTTATGAGTTAAGTCTTGGGTTCGCCAAGTTCGATGGATAAAAATCATCGTGACACCCGGCATCTGCATCGGATAATACCTGTTCTGGGAGTAAGGTAACACCGAAGAACCCATTCCACCTGTTATACCTTAGAAATACTCTCAAGTCCGAAGATGTTATCAATTTTCACGGTAAATCTGGCGGATATAAATAGCGGATGTTCCGGATTCGTCTCTACCACTTAATTCTCCCGCAGAATCATACCTATCAGGACTAGTTAAGAAAAAGAATGCAAAGTGTCAACAGTGATTCCTCACTGCTTTAATTCCTTTGCCTGACACAGTTAAATAATAGCATATTAACGGGACAATTCTAAAAATACGTGTCTCGGGTTGGTAAAAACCGACCATCACGGTTTCACTCAGTTTACCTGCTTTCAATAGTTGCTACTATAAGGAAGGTACTCAATTGGTTGTTTGGGGTCACCGTCGTAAAATATAGGCCGTGGAATTTAGCAATCATTCTAATCTTTACATACTTTACTGTTACTTCTTCCTTTCGGCTGCAAGGCGCTAGCAGAGTTCGCGGCACGACTGAACGGAAAAAACAAAAGAGAGTAGACCGGGTCTTCGACCTGATCACGATGATACACAATATTACTGACTAGGGTATTCCCGACCACTGTTGGTGGACTGTGGTCGCAAATCCCGGCTTGCGCAGATTTCTACTATGAATCTCCAGATCTGTTGAACCCAGACTTACACTGTAACCCTAGCTTGTCATCGTGCCCGTTTTATCCCATCCAGTGAACTTTCTACTGCAAAATGTTTCTTCCTATCCAAAAATCTCAGTATGTGTCTGAAGATACTCCACTTCAGATAGAGGCTGAAATTGTGAGCGTTGCGAGCATGAATCAAACGTTCGACTTCTTACTGGCAAAAATCTAAAAAGTGCATAGCATCCTCTTTGCATCTCACTTCATATGTGTCCTTCGAGTAGTTTTCCGTATTAATCAGGCAGTACGTGGCCACGAATAGTTAGTGTTCAAACTCTGAACTATCATAGTCCCGCCTGTTGACTCCGCTAGCCACTGTGCGGCCACCTACGAGTGCGCCAATCACGGAGTTCTGGGGCAGAGCAGAATTGCCTGTATTCCATCCAAAGTTACTCTCAAGCGAAAATGACATTTCCTTCTCCTGAACTTGAAAGACGAGTGCACCTTGCGCTGTCCGACTAGGATGACTAAAAGACGCAGGTGAGGTTGTTATGGAGCTGGACACCTGATGTCGGGGACTGGAAGGCGGACTTCATCTAATAGCGCACATTACAAGATTGTGTGAGCTTCCTATTTCTTACAGTTTGCCTAGGGAATGTTTTACTTTCCAGGGGTATGTGTGAATGAATAATGATTTCATTTATTGGTCACTTCCACCCTTGAAGTGTAGATATACGTGAAGTGAACCATAACCTTAATTTGAAATCAACAATTTTGCAGAGTGCATAAAGCTCGAAAGGGGCCTCGTCTGCTGAACGAGTAGCGTGGGCTTTCTTATCCCACTTTCCCATAAGGCGAATTCACTGAAAGATAATTTATTTTATCAAAGTATGAAAATACACTATGGCAAAGTCGTAACAACTGTGCATTTGTGCTTCAGATCTCGGGTAAAGCAAAACAATCAATAAAGGTTGCTTTTTATTTCCTCAGAAATTCAGTACGAACTTGGAGTAGATCAGTATATACTAAGGTCCATCAGCCACCGCGGGATAACCGCGTAATGTTCGTTAACTGTCGACAGGCAGCTAGTAGTGTTTTAAGGCCACAAGATACCACACTAACAGCAAGGGTAATCGCTAAAAGCCCAGACACTCCTGTTTCGCCGATAAGCAAACACTTTGTAAACTGGAGTATCTACCAGAAAAGCAGATGGGGAATGTTGGGGAACTCACTGAAGAGCCGAACCCCTCACAGCTGTACCATGCAGCGGCAGAATATCAGTGAAACACGGGTCCCTGGGCTTTTAGCGATTACCTGTGCTGCTAGTAAGGTATCGTGTGTTCCGAAAAAATCAACGAACGCATATTTACCAGAAAGGCAGCAAGGGTGTCAGGCAGTTATGATCCAGGGAACAATCCACACCCTACAACGATATACGTGTTAATTTTTCCAGTTCATTAAAGCTTTCGCCTAAATAATCAACTTCTGTTTTGCAGCTCTGATATTCCTTGCAATGGCATTGGCCTGCGATAATTCAACGCTTCCAGTCAACGTAAAAATTCAACAAAGGGGACCCGTTCTGAAGATCTCTTGCTCGCCTGGCTTGCGAGCTTTTGAGGCTATTGACAACAGGAGGGTGCAACCCGCCAGAAACCGTTTTGCACGATATGTCTGCATAAATGGTACCTCATTCCAGCAAATTGGAGCCAACGGCTTCGAAAACACCTCCTTCTTCTGTGCTGGTAACAAATCTTGGCTTTCTTAGTCTTCTCGCTACCTATGATGTTGGTTAGCTGGACGCTAATTTGTTAGTTGACTCCACTATTTAGCAAAAATAGAACAAACGTACACCATAGCTCTTCATTATGCGCAGCGGGTGCCAGAATCCTGTACGTCATCTCTCCTCGACGTTCTTCCTTAAGCATTGTCCTGCTATAACATATGAAACTGGGTAGAGAAGTAAATATAATTTTATCCTTTGTTTACTCGTGGCATTTAATGACGCCGGCTATCTGCCACATTCCCCCTCGCTTGATGAAAACGAATTTTTCTCACCAACTGCTCATATCAACAACGATTCGACTGGTATTTTTGGACGGCGTTGGATTACCGGGTTAAGATTTTTCCATCGGCATCTGCTTCTGCACCTCTTTTCCCCTTCCTCTCTCTCTCTCTATCTCTCTCGCTCATGCTCTCTTAGATAAAGTCCGAATTAAGTCTTCGTCAAACAAAAGCATCTAGCTGGTAGCCGCAACGAGTATATCGGTGTCTCGTCGGGAACTCAGTCAAGAACAATTGAGCCAGCAACATTGTATACGTCATCGTATAGCGTTCTTCGTCTCATTGGCAGGACTAGAGGAGCCAGCATCAAAAGGAACTACTTCCCTATTTACCTAAACACACTCAATGTGCTGGTTATTTGGCAGTTTAGTAGTCAGGGTATTGCTTACGGCTGACCAAAAACGCAGAATATTCACGCACGAGGTGACCATTTTCGATAACTCTGCCTAAATCCTCCTGTACGGCCAGGTAAAAGCAATCGATCTATTTTATTCATAGGTATTTTATGTTCTTAACGAATGGTGCATTACTAGTTTTGGTCCATGCTGACAACTTTTTAAATACCTCAGAATTAGGATATTGTTTTTTGTATTTTGTAGACAGTCGTGGCAAACACTGCCCACCGCTTCAATTTCATCGATCACTGGGGCTCCTTAAAATGAACAAATCTGTCGCAGTATGGGGACCAAAAGTGGGCAATTTCAGTATCTTATACTGCACTTTTGGAATTTGGCGACAACTCGGAGACAGCAAGCTGCCTTCAGGTGTGTCCAAGTGTCTCATCCTTAGCACTGACAGTTACCCGGGTTAGGTCCTGGCGACGTATCCGCATCTATTACCCAATAGATTATGTTCGAAGGCCTGGGTGAAGTAATTTCCATCCGGAGCACAACAGTCCTGTCTAAGTAATTGACTCGGATCTACTAGATGTGAGCGAGATCAGGAGAGAAGCATGAAACGGTATTTAGTTCTCTGTACTAGAATGCTCAAATACATGTGTGAGGGTGAAACCCTCAGTGTTTCCACTTCGCCGAATGTCGAACCGGGCTTCGGCTATACGACACCCGAACGGACCTTCACGTCGTATATTTGTCACAGCTACTTATACCAGTGATGCCTCCGGTCCAGCACTAAGAGTCAGGATTTACCTAAAGGGGTTGCTATTGATTAAAAACCTCAAGAAAGCCGACAAAAAGGGCCAGACTAACAAGATTTTGTCAAATTTTGATTTGTGAACTGAACTGGGGATTCTTCCCACGGGAATTTGTCTCACTGAAAGTCAGTTTTTCTTCCTTCAAAATAAGCATTCTTTCTTGGTACAGCACTCTGAGGCGACTTATCTAGCATACTTCACTATTAGATTTGGTACCACATGTGAGCAGATTGGCGTGAGTCCATGAGACCGATTTCTATGAGCTATCGAGCTCACAGTGCCAGAAGAAGTCAAATTTTGTGTGGAATCAAACACGCCCCTTAGACAAATGTTCCATCAAATCAAGTAACGGCACATGTTTCGGGTGGTCGGATAGGAGCGGTCGTCACCAAAGTTGTAAGTTCCGACCACAGCCGACAGTCGCGGGTCCATGACGGGCACTATGGCGCCAAAGTCAACGAGCAACCCAGAATTCCGATTGCAGGTCTTCTGAGTCTGGGGCTGAAGTGGATTACTCTCGATTGTCAACCTCTTCCGAGTTCTAGGGGAGGACTCCAAGGCAAGGCAAAGTGGTTCGCATCCCGTCATGCAGTCAAGACGACTCGGCGAGTGGTTCACTTATATACAAGCAAAAATCATAGTAAGTCTAGAAAACTTACCAGGAGCTTACTCGTGAGTCGGAAATCGAGCATCCACTGGCAGTCCATACAAAGCAAATGCTCCATATTACATATTTCGCGTTTA
>CACRXP010000099.1:29184-41897 GCA_902702965.1 Spirometra erinaceieuropaei
ATGTGTTTTTAATATTACAGACTAATACATTTTTTTCATGTCCTTCGGTTGATTAATAGTGTCCACAAATGTTTCTTTGCAGATTTCTCGAATCCAGACAGTGAGACGGAGCCACTGACACAACAGTGACTTCCCATTTTTTTCCTTTTTAACCGCCTTGTATTTTAAATAAAATTTTCGCATTTCCTCCCAATGCGAAAATTTTATTTAAAATACAAGGCGGTTAAAAAGGAAAAAATGGGAAGTCACTGTTGTGTCAGTGGCTCCGTCTCACTGTCTGGATTCGAGAAATCTGCAAAGAAACATTTGTGGACACTATTAATCAACCGAAGGACATGAAAAAAATGTATTAGTCTGTAATATTAAAAACACATTGTTTTAATCGTCTGAAATTCGAGCGTAAGTTTCCATGTCCATATGAGTACTGTGGTTGGCTTACACAAGTGTAACATTGCACCAATACAAATATGTCTAGTATGCTAATATTATTCATCGATCACCACTAAAGCTTATAGTTTATAGTAATGGTTTGCTCACTCTCTGCTGGGGACTTAGTACCGCTTTTTTGTAAGCTGTCATACGCCCTTTTAAGGCATTTTTATATGTCCACTCCGGCCTTTGACAGTCGGAGCGCTGTCCTCGGTTCCATTGGTCGAAGACCTCTGAATTAATTTTTATAAGTTTACATGCATAACACGGCCTACTTTGAGTCACACTGTAAAGAGGCGATCCGAAGCACGGCCTACCCTGCTGCCGACCATACAGCTGTATGCTTGAATTTATAAGACTGTCGAAAATCAGTATGAAAAATGCATGCGACCTAAGTAGTTATTTTTTGCCGAGTGCGGTTTTTGCAGCCGGTCAAAAAGAAATACACTCATAAACCGGAATCCTCGCGAGTCCGAAATATTATAGGATTATGTTGCATGATATTTAATATTACAAACCCACTTAAGTAATTCCCCCTAATCGAAAACGTATTTCAGAATTTCGGCCAACATGTCATAAGATTGGTCACGCACTGTAGAAGGTCAAGTAACAGGTAATGCTTTCGGAGAACAGCTCTCCGAATAATCCATCTATGAATGATGTATTTGTATCCCCACCGAATGTAGATAGGTATGTCATCTAGCAAAGTATTGTACTTTGGCGTTAGGAATTATCGCTGAGGGCAGCATCCAGGGTAGGGAGATCCTCAAGGGTTTTCAGCTACGTTAACATTGGTTCAGAGGACGGAGGCGTGCTGCTGGTTGAGGACCGGGGCCTATGATTAGCTCCAACATGGTAGCATTTCGGCTGCATATTTCCGCAACGTTGCGCATGACAAGTGCACAATGTTGTGAACAGTACACCATTTCAGCCGTTTCTATGGTGCGTTTTTTCGATTTTGAACCCAGACACTTGGTGTTAGTTTACCTAACGAAGTGGAGACCTCTCTGCGCGGAGGGCAGGGGTCAAGGCACCTTAACCCCTGCCACAAAGCGCCAATGTAGTATCATACGTTTGTTTTATCCGTTTACTCTTATAGATCACCATATCAATGGTTGCTCAAGTAATAGGTTAATGTGTCGTGCAGCAATTAACTTGCAACGTTACCTATTATGACTGATTCAGCAGGTTTACAAGGTTCTGGCCCTAAGAAAGTTAAGAGTTATCTAGTCTTTAGCCTGACATCTGGATGATGTTCCTGTCTGTTTGACAGTGGTATTCAGAAAAATGATCTAATCTATAGCTGCGAGGAATATGAGGGAAGGCACACGTTGGGTAGTATACGAACCATATTTCCTAGCATAGAATAAGTTGAACGTTGTTATTCGACACTTCCTTGTATTCGTCTGATAAGCCTAACAGGTTTAGGTGAGTACAGAAGACGTATTAGGGACAGAACTGGATTTATTAAACAGAGAACCATTTAATTTATAAGGAGGGGGAGTTACATCAAGAAAATTTGTCCCCTGGATGAGAGGCGATACCGTCATATCTGTTTATTAACCAGTGAGGAATGTAGCGCTGTTGGCAACTGCAGGGAAGTGCCGTGGAGGCAGTTGACGCAAAAAGGACGACAAGATTGTTCCGGCCAGTTTAGGAGAAAGATCAGTAGCTACGAGGACAGGGACACCGGCCATTTTCTCTGACACGCATTTTCAACCAGCCTATCCTGGATCCATGCGGAAAGTGTCCCCAATTTGTTCGAACAACTATCACTTCCTTGATGGGATTTCTGAAAATTCGCGCCGTCCCACGTTTTTCTTCGAGCCTGTGGTTTGGGCACTTTTGTTATCCTCAATCCTCCGCAGTTACGTAGTAATTTCACGGTTTATCCGTGATTGGTACACCGTGAATATAGCGTTGCCGTTTTAGTCAGCCGTACTGCTCCCGCGCTGCAAGTCAGATTATCAGTTTTCACTGCAATATGCAGGTCATTCTTTAGAAACGCAATTACGCTTGGTGGTTTTTTTTATCTCGGTTTTCAAGTCAGATTATCAGTTTTCACTGAAATATGCAGGTCATTCTTTAGAAACGCAATTACGCTTGGTGGTTTTCTTTATCTCTGCAGAACCGTTGAAATCCAAGCAGCACAAGCTCCCGGTCGTTAACTATTTCAGGCATCTATATTTTTTTTACTGAGACGTCTGGAGAGAGGTCGTAGGCATGGATTTGGTGTTCGTCAGTTTTGGGCAGTAGATTTTCTGCGTTGGTATACATGAGCGGGACTTTTGAGTTCGTGTGAGATTCGTTTACAACCCCGAAATTGTATTCTAGAGCAGCTGTACGGTCATTCGGGAGGCGGCTCTACCATCTAGTCTTTGTAGATTGCCCGGTCTGCTGACAAGGGACGATCAACCGTCGTGATGAACAGAGAAGACTATAATGAAAAGGCTAAAGCCCTTCTTGATGACAGGGAATTTTACAGACCAGCACAGAAGTCACAAGCCAAAGCAGTGGCAGATCGGCTGGGTAAACTGCTTAGAGAATACCGACATAAAAATGTGATCACGGAGAATGAATGGCACCAAATGAGGGCAACTGACTACGCTCTAGCCCGATTCTATAATCTGCCAAAAATCCATAAAGCAAATGTCCCACTTCGGCCAATCGTTGCCCTAAAAGGCAGCCCCACCTACAATTTGGCAAAGTGGATGTACTCAAAACTGAAGTTCCTCCAAGGAAATTCGAATACCTCAGCTCGATCAGCCTCTCAATTCCTCATAGACCTCCGAGGTTGGAGAATTCAATCGGACGAAATCATGGTCCCCTTCGATTTGACGTCGTTATTTACATCCATCCCACCAAACGTGGCCCGCGAAGTCTTACGCAAGAGACTTGAAGAGGCGTACGATGAGACACAGAATGCCCTCAAAATTGAACACCTCATGAGGCTGTATGAATTCTGCCAACAAACTTTCTTCACTTTTGCGGGAGAGACCTATGAACAAATCAAGGGAACCCCAATGGGCTCACCGGTCTCTGGTTTAGTGGCAGAACTGGTCCTACAGGAGTTATAGAAGATTGCCGTTACGTAGACGACACGCTTATTATCGTAAAGAAGGACATGCTAAACCTTTCCACAGCCTGATCAACGCAGTCTTCCCTGATATAAAATTCACGAGGGAAGAAGAACAGGAACAGCAGTTGCCCTTCCTGGATGTGCTCGTCAGACGAAACCTTAACGGTGAACTTGAAACGACTGTTTATAGGAAGGCTACGAACACCACACAGCTTCTCAGTTTTCACAGCAACCATCCGGTGGCTCACAAACGAAGCTGTGTGAAGACGCTCTTCAAACGGATCCAAAGTCATTGCAGCAAACCGGAGGACAGAGCACGTGAGGCCCGTTATCTCCGCGACCAGTTTGTGCAAAATGGCTATCCGAGGGCATTCATACGTCGCTGCCTACGCGGTCGCCACCGGAGAACTCGAACATCAACGCCACCGACGATATGGCATTCTCTGCCATACATCAAGGGTGTTTCAGAAGCGACCGAGCGCATTGCTGCGGAGCTAGGTGCTGGAATTGCACACCGCCCCAAAGCCACCATGCGCAGCAGGGTCATGAAAATCAAAGACCGGTTAAAACCTGAAAAGCAATCTGGAGTAGTGTATCGCATTCCGTGTCAAAATTGTCCTTGTAATTAAACAGGACAGACTGGACGCATGCTCGGATCGCGCATACACGAACATAAGCTGGCCGTACGGCGAGGCGACGCATTATCACAAGTGGCCGCCCACACCTACGAAATGGGTCACGAGTTTGACTTCGCAGCCACCAAAATAGTCGCCCACGCCGGTAACAAGACAGGCCGAGAATTGATTGAAGCCTGGGCCTCGGATGAGAACTCGGTCAATCGATTTATCGATCTGGCGCCGGTGTACAGAGCCCTTCGTAGTCACCTCCAGTCGTGCGACGTCGGTCGATGATTGGGCCTACGTGCCTTATAACTGTCGCCTATCCTGTTTCTGCCACTACCTCTGACGATGGACTCCTGTGCGAGTCTGAAAGCTCAGGATAATAAACGAAGTGTTCCGGTGCTCGATTCTTCTTCTTCACTCATTGCCAGGTCTTTTTCTCCGTTCGCTCATCGCGCTAGCAATTGTATAACTAGTTCGCGGCATTTCATTCTTTCTGCAGTGGAGTGGTTCGGCGGAAAAACACTTTTCGGAGTGTTTCCGTAGAAAACACCAGGAAAGGATTATTTGCTATTGCTCATTGCGTTATGCGTGTTGTGGTCGTGTCTGATACGACACGCACGAGCATAGACAAGGACGCCAGATTGTTTCACACAGCCACCTGATTAGTTTTCGGTGCAACGCGGCAAGAATGCCCGTAGAGTGCTCCATTACCCAGGTCTTCGAGCGGCCTACGCCCAGAAATATTTAAAAAAAAACCTGGAACGAAGGAAACAGGTTAGCCTAGCACACCGTAAGTAGTGTTGAGCACCTTCACCAAGGCAGTGTTTCGTTTTATTAAAACTAAGTACGAGAGTCTCCGCCTGCTTGAAACTGAGATAACTTCACTAAGCACAACGATTTTTTGCTGACTTGTTTGAGTGGGCACAAATGGCCTTATTAGTCGCGATCTGCGCGCAATTACTTAAAGACGTAAATTAAAACAGGTTGTTGGAGTCGGATTGTAACAGGGGTACCCGTGCAACGTAAGTTAGTATGGCCTCACATGGAATATCCCGCTGGCTTTGATTGGGGATATCTCTAGGGACCTAGAAAGATTCCATTTATGATGCACAAACCTCTAGGAGTGTGCGCTGTTTCCCCAGGACTTTCCAAATCTGATAAAAACCATTCCCAAAGAAATGAGTAGCGAGAAGTTGACTTCGAATTCTATATGAAGTTATTACTTGAAGAAAGGAGATATCTCGGTTTAAAATATTCGTTAACTTCTGGTACATTTGTTGGGATTCATACTTATTACAGCATAAGCAGGTCGGTCAAGTCCGTTTATGAAGAACATTTACTGACCCATTCGATCCGCATGAGTTTTATGACGCCTGTTTAAAGCAACTATGAAAAAAACAATACTGAATAAATAGAGGCATAACATGTATTTTGTAAATGATACGGACGGAAGAAAAGGCAGATCATTGTACAAAGAAAAACTATGAATTAGAAGTGACATTCACTGGAAGGGTTGCACCTGTGTTTTGACATTTCAAGTAGCAGACTAGACTATCCAGCTTCGGGGATTCAGGACACCTCTGCTCGCGTGCGCATCTCGTCCGGCGTGCGGTCACAAGTGTCATCTGTGGTTGAGAGACGGACCTCCGTTTCGTCATAGCCTGCGTTGCCCCGACCTCCTCGACCGTGGTGATGACTGGTGGTTCGCAGAGTCCCGCTTCTCTTCTGTCTCATATGGTTGCAAGACCAGGTATGGTACAAGCGGATTTGGCGGAGGACGGAGCAGCCTGTTCGTATCCACCTTCTTGTACCAATTTTGGGTCTGACTTCTAAATGCCCAAATCCCGTCTGTGTGTTCGTGTCCTAAGCTTTCTAATGAGTTCCTGGCGCACTTTCCCCCTCCACAATTGCATAGAAGTTGGCAGGCAACGGCCGACTCTGAATCAGGGATTGGGGCTTTTGACCATGTTAGATGCCGTGGAATATCGCTTCAGACCCGTGGGTAACCCCGATTTCAAGCAGTGAGGAGAGGCCTATCACATGCAGCATGCTCCGTCATGATCTGAGCTAGCCGGACTTCATTTAGATACATTTGAAACACGGCTCCGCTCAACGAACACTCGTGGATATCTTCTGGCTCTAAATGTTGTCAAGTTCCTTGCACACTATGGGCATCAGCTGGCGTCAGACAAGGACATCCAGGAACGGAGGTGGGATCCCAGCGAAACGGAGGTCCGCCTCCCACTCACATTGTATTGACAATCCACTTATCGGGCGAAATGCAAAGACCACTCAGGTGTCATGCGGTGGAGTTTGTGCACAGGACTCCACTTTCTGTAGATGGACGGTCGGAACCGCTACATGAAACGTCGGAAAAGAAATACAACCCCCGGGGCGGACGTCACACATTTTGATACGCGACCTGAGAATCGCACTTCACTACTATTAAACTTAAAAATTATCGGACATAGGTAACATCATCATATTCTACTCTTTCAATGGCCAAAGTCCAATAAAGTGGCATTTGCTAATGATACGTTATAAGAAAGAGCTCTGGCAATCGTTTCTGTGATAAAACAAGTAACATACTGCAGATTCTGAAAATCCTTGGATGACCTGTACACTGTGTAAACAAGTAATTGCTGAGGACTGCAGGTCTTATCGTGAGAAATGGGAAATAAACCCCTACGGAAGATAGCGCATTTGTCTGAAACTACGCACAGACACTTACGTGTATGACAGGAGGCCATAAACAAGTGCAGACTCAAGTCACACGCAGCCCTATCTTTCTGGTTTCAGTTCGGCTGGCGTAAATAGCCCGTCCCAAAAAACCTGCTACTTTTTTGAATACAACACCAGCACCATATTACTTGCAATAAACCCGAGGTAAAAACCTGGATAGGATTGTGTTCACAAGTGTAGAATGAGTCCAATCAGCGATTGTTAACAATACTTGCGCGGAAAGGATTACTGTGCACCAGGATCTGAGACCTGATAAGTACCGCTAGTTAGGTGGTCGTGGAATTTAAGATGAAAATCAGATCCAAAAACCAAGAACGAAAGTACGAAAACGGGGATTTATCTCGTGCGCACAAGAGAGGGCTCAAATGGCTGAGTATAATCTCCTGAGGGAGGGGAGAGGAAGTAGGCAGGGGAGAATGTGCAAATCAACATTCACTGAAATCTATGATGGATGACGATGGGGTCACAGCGTTCGCACCGTTGGTGCTCTTGCACCGCTGACTTTTCATGAGGACGACGCCGGACCGCATTGCCGGTGCAGGCACGGGGTACATGCGTAAGGTTGTGTGGGGAACTCTGGCCCAGAGATCACCCAGACAGCCCCGGTTTGTGGACCAAGAATAGCGTATATTATTGACGCCGAAGACAGCGATGTGCAAGTCCGCGGTCAGTCTTTTCAGTTCAGCGATGACCTGCACCAAATGGAATGTTGCTGGGGGGAGGGGGGGGTGATATAGAAAGATAAAAAGAGCCAGACATTACAGGGCAAACTAAAAACCAACAACGGTTGGCATTGGATATCATGAACTACACGAACGCAAGCATACTCGATGCGTTGGGATCCATGCCCGATGTATGGCAATGCTAGTTTTTATGCGAATGAATAAGCGCAGTTTGTCGAAAGTTAATGCGCGGCAGGACAAAATTCGTTTTTGTTTTGAAGGAACACCCAGTCCGTGTCGCGGTTCTCAAACTTCACGAAAACAAAGTAGAACGGCAACCGTCAATTAAAGCGAAAACAACTGGCTACCAGCCAGTTGGAGCTCATATATATACAACTTGTGCATAGGCTACTTGTCGTTCAGGCATCGGCGTGGGGAAAACTACCTACAAATTATGAGAATAAGGTTAAAACAACTTTTATGTTGGTCTACCTCCTGTTTGTCGGCCAGAACTTGTTACTGCTTGTCAGGCAACACCTCAGTCTTGCGGATTGGTGCATGTGTAAGGTCGACATAGTCAAAGGTCGGAGTTGTTTTGTTTTGAGAAGTAAAGCAGGTCAGTGCGCACAAGCGGAGGTAGGTGCCGGTAACTGTTACATACTGGGAATGGACCATCGGTGCGCGCCTTAGCCTTTTTCAGTAACTGAGATTCTCTTTCTCTGGGCTGAAATTCGTACTCCTGACCTCATGAATAAAGTCTCAAATTGCGCCGCAGCATACGCAGCTCAACATACAGTATGTGACCCATCTCACGAAAGATTGCTAACCACTCATAAATCGATAAAAATTAATGGACCAAAGCTTTGGAATAATAATGAACGACTTTGCACGAATTGAAAATATAAAGGAAATACTAAAATTAATATTACACTGTCTAGAAATAGTAACTTTTTTTAGGAAAGCGGAAAAATCCGGAAATTTCAAAAATAATTACAACTGAGTTCCGTTGGGTAAAACTGTCGACTTTGGATTACTCTTCTCTCTTGGGAAAACGCGCACGCATGGACAAAAATAGCCTAGGACAGTTACTAGCATAGGAAACTGATCGAATACAAGGTGATAGATTTCCGATCAAATTTGTGAACACCTGACTGGCAAAATATTTACAAACATATTGTGCATGCAAAAGAAATAATTTTGGGAATAAGCTGGGCGAGTAAGTAGTGTGTCATCACCTTTCATGAGTTGGGTCACATGCTGTACGCCCAAATCAGAAAAAAGGCAGAAGCAACTAAATCCGAAAAGGTGAGTTGCAGGTAGTAGCCGGGAAGTAAATTCGATTGCAGAAACAAGAACACAAAGAAGGCACTCCCTTCCGGCCTGCAGTAGACGTTTCAATTTACGAGTTGGCAAACTCGCTGGTTCCGACTGAGGATTCCACCACAACCATCAAACCATCGACACCATTCCTAATGGAACCTCGGGGGTAAAAAGCCACGCTTAACGTACTGATGGTGTCTTGATGACATGTCAGTCTTTTCTTCCATTCCGCAAGATTTAGCAGTCGGTACCACCAAATTAATCCGGAACAAAGAAGAAACCTCAGGCGAGAAGAGCTATTGTTCCCACGTACGAATTCACAGTAGTGGTTAAGTATATGCGCGGAGTAAAAAGATGTCAATTGTTGTTTAGAAAATTCTCCAGCGTTCTAACACTCCTGCTTTACTGGCAGACGCATACATTCCAGCTAACAATATTTCGAGTATTCTTTACGACCCGACTGTTCTCCGTGCCGAAATTGTTTAAATATAAGCTTTCCTAGTGCTAAGAAATTACGTGTGGAGGCTTCGAAAAAATGGGCAAATGTAGACATTTCAGAAGCATGGGACGGTACAGGTCAGCGAATGCCATCCTGCTGACGAACGGCCGGCCAAAAACTCTACCGAGCAACAGCTACTATAAAAAATATTTTAGACAGTTCTCAATAGTTTCTCCTCGCTCCGCGCATATACTTAACCCTAACCGAGCTCATTTTTGTAAGAACCTCTGGGTTCGCCATTCCAACCGAATCCTGGTAGATGTGAAGAAAACCTCAGCCAACCCATTCTGGCCCAACGACTGCGGAGTTATGCAACACTGACCAGTATTCAGGCAAAATGGGAGGTGATCACCAGCGAAGACGGCACAGACAATCAGTTCTTTTGCGCCTACTCATCTTCTCCTTCATATTTCGTCTTCCTCCAGTTCGCCTAACTAGCAGCTCCTCAAGATGTGACGAATCATGCTTCTAGGGGCTGCACCGTAATATTTTCCTGGCCAAGGGCCCAAGCATTGCCTCTAAGGCCTTAGTCTGATGTTTTTAGTTGGCATTTCATTGAGGAAACGGAGATAACTTCTACTGTGCTAGCCGGTCAAACGTATCGCTATCGAGTACCAGTCTCCAGTAAGCCGATAAGTCGACTCTGTGATATCTCAAAGGCCGGCAAAAATTTTAGCCAGAGAACTCAATAACACCAGTTAAAGACAACTTCGCAGTCTCACTGGTGTCGTCCGAATGGCGTGGTAGCAGGTGCTTCCAAGGCCAACGTACAAACACATGCAAAACAAGTCAAGATTGGTTGGTACGTCGGTTGCAGGAAATATAGGTCCGAGGACCTGTCAGCCTTCAGACTGTGGAGGTTTTATGATAGTGCTTGATTATTTCAATCTGAGGAGCCATTTCCCTCACCGTTCACCCTTGGACACCTCGATCGTAACGCATGAAATTTGCTACTTTCATTCGGCACAACTAATGGACTCGTTATTCATTAATTAATACCAATACGCTAATTGGTGAACTTGATAATTAAGAGAGATGCATTTTGGTTTATCTTTGACCCACAGTGCTTGCGAACTATCTGTTATAAATGTTTGGTAATTAAAAACAAGGATAATCACCATCCCTTGTGATAGCTGGAGGCCACAGTCGACTGGAGGAGATTCTGCTAAATAGAGATGACTACATTCCACTGAGCAGAAGATGTGAGCAAGCAACTGGTTAGCAAATCCAGCTATAAGTACCGACGAGTAACCCCGTATTCCGCAGAAAGGGTAACCACAGCCTACGTTTCTCTGATCATGTATTACCGGGCCAGCTGCATACCTAGACATAAATAGGTGCCTACGGCATTACCGTGGGTGGGTTGATGAACGTAGAGAGGCTAGTCCGTATGGCAATAAGGTTGAACATGGGACTAAGGACACCCCGTTATACAGACGGAGGTCACTATTCCCACGTCCTAACGTTAACCCTAACCACGTGGAATATAGCGCGGGGCCACCTGTAATACAAGGGGTCCACATTTCTGTGCTCCACCCGCAAAAATAACAGCATGGTGCATCTCCTAGACATTTCGGATTCTACCGACCTGCCGATGAGTCAGAATGCTACATCTTCAACAGCCAGTAGTGAGAAGATGCACGAGTAAATTGTAATTAGTAATGCAATTCTCATTGCCAGCCTGATTAAAATCTTTTGCCAGGCGAGGGGAGGGATGACGAATGGTGGAATAAGGGTGCAGCAATTAGTTATTGCGGAGTGTATGTGAAGAAAGAACCACAATGATTACCGACATAGGCAGAAACTATTAGTCAGTCGAGTAGTGTACCTACCTTCGGCAGCGAATCCAGCAGTGAAGGGCGCAAAGGGCGCGGTGATGTTGTCAATCACAATCAACTGCAAGTTGGAGTAGAATGCCCAATCCTCAGTAGTGGCGGTGACAGCAGTGGAGATAGGTTGGTTCTGTCTGGAGGCGACTACTGTCAGACCGAAAGGTGTCTGTCCCTGCTCCCTCCGACTGGCAGCTAAAGCAATCCTCTGTCGTGCCTGCACGAGCGCATTCGTCAGATGTTGAACCTGTGGAGTCAGCTGGCGTCTGACGCGCGCCAAGCAGTGTCTGGTCAGCACGTGCTGAGGAGTGTCGCAGAAATGTTTGAGTTAGCAGGTTATTGTGTCTGTCGCGTTACAAACACTGTCTCAAAATGAGGTGCGGCCCCACCTAGTGACCAGAAAGATTGAGACTGAAGTGGGTCCAATAGATTGGAACCTTCGCCGTGTAGTTATTTGCGGTTTCGGACTGATCGAGTGAAATTTCCATGCCACCAATGTGAACTCTTCGATGTGTAGAATTATGGCATGCTAAATCTTATTCAGAAAGGCCGATGGAAGTCGATTATCACTTTTCCAAGTTCAACGGAGTACATTAATCTGACCTGATCGTAAGAAGAGGCATACTGGTAGAGACTGCGACATACAAAAAGAACCAGTATTTGCATAGTTTCAGAGCAAGTGGTAGTCAATAATGGTGACTTCTATCAATGTGACCCCAACTCTCAGAGGTGACCGCCACTAAGTCGGAGACTGAAAAAACAACCTACAGACAGATGCGGTGAAAGCAGACTTCATACTTCAGTCTTAAAACCATCGGATTCCACCCCCTTCCCACGACACGACGGGGCATTTATATCTGTGTCAACCGCTTTGAGGCAAACTGAAGTTCAGAGCTCTAGCCAATGAGCTACCGGTCCAAGCTCTGTCGGCAGCAATCGGAAGCATCCCCCACATACCACGTGACTGTTACTGTGCTCCCTCCAATGATGGGGCGAAGGAGATACTCTATGGGGATGTGCGCATTCGCCACATGTGTGTGACGAAGGAGGACAAACTGACTGCTACCGATAAGTTAAATGTGCGAGGGCTCCCGGATCACGCCATCTGGGGAGGTCTGATTGGTCGCCAAGGATGAAGTACTTAATATGGCAATGGACGTTTGCAGAAAACCGACACAGAAAACAGCCTCTTCATCATGAGCACTATTTTTCGTCTTCAAAACCGCAATGAGACAATGAGACTACGCCCTTGCCAGTGGCGGTGACAACTGATGGACTAAGTCCCCATCGAGAAACGTGGCCAGCCAGATTTGGGCACGACAGAGACGATGAAAGGTGTCGAAAGGCTGGAAAAACCACCGTCTTGGTGTTTCAGGGCCCAAACACACGGGCAGCCTCAAGATGTGGAGGCACCAAATACGTTATACTGTAACAATGGATATGGGCCAAAGGCGGACTGCACCTCAGCAAAAGTATGAACGCGAATATGAAGTAAGGCAGTTCCTGATGATGGTGGTGGTGGAGGAGGAG
>CACRXP010000099.1:42173-73943 GCA_902702965.1 Spirometra erinaceieuropaei
GAGGAGGAGGAGGAGTGAGTTCAGACCATATGAAAGAAACCACGAGTTCGCACGCCGACAACATGTAGTTTGGTTCGCCGATAACGACGAGGAAGTGCAGTGTGTCCTGTCGAAAAAAACAGACTATGCCAAGCCCCATGTGTTGAAAGACGCACCGACAAAAGCCGAGGAGACGGGAATGACCATTTCTGACCTATTAGCCGTTACCAGCCAAGCATACCCAATCCCCAGATTTGGAGCGCCTGGGATTCGGGTCTGGGATACTTGGTCATTCAATCCAACGTTTTGTCATTGAGCGACATCCTCGCTGTCTTGTCACTTGTGATCGTGAATATCAACTACTTCGGCTGGTGATGACCAGTAATAAGTCGAACATGGTCATTTCAATCTCCCCTGCCTGTCGGTACCTTTTTCAGCATACTTTCGTGGTCACTATGCAACTGACTTTGTAGAAGCAAGATTGCGTCTCAAGACACAAAAGAACAAGCCTGCCTCGTAAACCAATCGGTGAACGCAATTCCTAGAAATATATATATATATCAGGTGAATAATTTCAGAAATTAATCATATATATATATGTATTTTGGAAGGTTGGACTGACGGAACACTACGTACATCAGTTTACCGTAAAGACACTTACGCGAAAATCATTCTACCTTACGAGAGCAATCAGCCAATTTCTCACAAACGGGGTGCTGTCAAAAGTCTGCTTAATCGAGCAAAAACACATTGCTCTGATGAAGAAGGCTATCAAGACGAACTAAAATTCTTGTGTGAATTGTTTTTGCGGAATGGGTACCCTAGAGATTTTGTGCGCCGATGCATGAGGCAGAAAGAGTCGAAGAGAAAGGAGCCAGATAGCCCAAATCAGACGGCCGAACCGAAAACTTGGCGAACACTTCCTTACATCAAAAATGTGTCCGAACTCGTTGAAAGACACTTAAGGAAGCACCAAATTCAGGTGGCGCACCGACCGACGACTACTCTGCGCACTCAGCTCGTGCACCCTGAAGATAGGGTTAACTATCTGGACAAAAAAGAAGTCGTTTATAAGATCCCTTGTGAAGCGTGTGAGGTAAGATGATAGTTGGTAGCCGTGCCCACAGACTCCACAATGGCACCTACTGGCTCGATTTCAGTAGCTGTGATTGCGTTCTCATTATGCTTCTAAATTCACGCGCACGCTGTATTACCTGTATCAGATTCATTCTATAGGAGCTATCATGGGCAGATCTGTGCCGGTAACGATGACAATGAGGCCTACCCTATATCAACTTTCATTAGAAGAGGTAGTTGGCAGGCGTGCCCACAGAATCCACAATTGTTCCTACCGGCTTGATTTCAGTAGCTATGATTACGTTCTCATTATGCTTCTAAATTTACGCGCGCGCTGTATTACCTGTACCAGATTCGTTGTGGAGGTACTATCCTGGGCGGATTGGCACCGGTAACGATGACAATCAGGCTTTCCCTACATCAACTTTCATAAGAAGAGGTAACCTTTGCCTGCCTCATTCATTGTAGAGGTACTATCTTAGGCGGATTGGCACCGGTAACGATGACAATGAGGCTTACCCTTTATCAACTTTCATTAGCAGAGGTAGCTTTCGACTGCCTCATTATTTGCGGATTTTTTCTTCCACCCAAACCAATTTTTCGTATAAAAGTCTTGCCCGGCTTGCGTTGTGGCGTCCCGCGTGTCGCTGCTTGACTTTCGTGTTCTTCTGTCCATTATGTTGGATGGAGTTTTATCGCACACACTGCGGAATGACCTTCGGACCAGTTGCCTTCTTCCCATTGGTTGTTCGCCTTCACTTGTTTTGTTTCCAATCTGAGGCTAGGATGCATTTATTCCGCACACCGTTCAAAGTCTCCTTGCTCATTTCCATACCTTCCTTGTATTTTTCACCTAATCTGAATTAGGCTTCCACTTTACCTGGAGCGTCAATTCCTAGCATATACTACAATCGCCATTTACCCGCCCACTCAATTGTCCCACCCGTATAGCCCCTATTACCACCGGTCCCGATTGACAGGCAGCTGGGAGTTTGCGGTGTCAGGAGGGCTACCAAGTATCATCTAACCGCGTGTGATGCCGTCTATTGTGGCCAGACTGGAAAATGCGCCTCTACACGCATCCACGAACACCAGTTGGCAGTGAAGAGGCGAGACCATCTGTCTCAAGTGGCCATGCACACCCTGGACACCGGGCGCACTTTCGCTTGGGAGAAAACTCGCATTGTCGCTGTGTGCCCCTCAAAGAAAGGCCGAGAGTTCCTTGAGGCCATGCACTCGGACAATTCATGCATCAACCGGCACATCGAGTTGGATGCCGCGTACAGAAATCTGAAGGAGAGATGGAAGAGGCGAGGACCAATCAGAACGGACTGACAAACACGACGGCCGCTTACTGGCGTGAGCGTCAAGCGATTATCGATTTTTTACGTGCACTTAAGATGTTAGCTGTGTTGGCGCATTTGCTTTCCGTCTGCGCCTGACGACAATTCGGGGAACCGGCGTCGAAAATTTGCACAATAAACTTCCTTTCCCAAAGCACACATCCGAGTTCGACATATATATGTATGTATGCGTAAAGATTTGAGGTCCAGACATTGTACCGCGTTCATCATCCTCCGAAGAAGATGAAAAAGATGAGAAGGCGAGTTCATGGACCATACTGTGTTTGAACTGACGTTCCGGAAACTTCCTCGTTTCCATCATCAGGGTAGTGTGCTTGTTGCTTCTGCCGGTATTGGGTTGTTCAGCCTTGCCGCTTGCCTCGTATTATAGCCTTGCTCGACGCACGAACTTTGACCTGCCTGTTTGCGGCTGACTGGTTTAGACCTCCCCCGGGCTGACAGCCGACAGGATTGTGTGGCCTTTGTTCTCTTTGGGGTCGGCGTAGTTGTAGTCAAATCAACGTGCCTGCTGGCCCCTCCCACGTCAGCCGGTGGACTGATCGGTCGCTGCCGCTCATAGGAGTAGTAACTAAGGTCAACGCGGATGCGGGCGATGGCCACCAACGTTCAAATTCCGCCCCCGACGAGAGACAGGCAGATTGACAGCAGTCACCCTCCCTCCCGCTCTGTCCCGGCGAATACAGAGACGATTCCTGTGCGTATGTGGGCAATTAGCGCCAAAGCCGGTCAACGACTCCCCCCATATAATTAACACCATGTTAACATGACTGTCATCCCTCCCCCTATAAATGCTGTGTGACGCCGTACGCACCTCCGACGATGAAAACTTGTCTGCTTTTGAAACGTCAGGACAATACAACCATGGTTCCCGAGATCGCCTCTTCTTCTCACACACATACATATGTATATTCAATAACTGAAGTAGTATATCTATATATCGGTTGGTGTCACCAGCTCGAAAATTCGCAAGTACAACTCGATTTTTTCCGACGAGCCTTCTATCTTCATCATATATATACACATGAGAAAAAGAGACGATCTCGGGAACCATAGTAACATTCCCCTGACGTTCCAAAAGCAAACAAGCTTTTATCGTCGGAGGTGAGTGTTGTACCACGCCTCACAGTATTTATAGGTGGTGATGGTCTCCTTGCAACGGGTTTACCTCTCGTCGGGGGTCGGCGTTCGGGAGCTAGCCGTCATCGCACATGTTCGCATGGACCTTAGTTCTCGTCGTAGACAGGCAATCTTTTTTACGACCCCGCGACAGCCTGTGTTCTCACATACATAAATATGGTAGACGGGACGCTCACCGATCGTTCTTACGGAACTCACTCGTTCCGCTGTGCCTAACGGGCGCTCTCGAGTGCAACCAGCAGCCGCACAGCGGCGCATGATATAGGCAGAATGTTATTACCGACAAAGACAAAGGAGACTGGAATGCCATTTCTATCTTATTAGCCGTCATCAGCCAGTCATGCCCAACCCCGAAGTGTGGAACACCTGCCTATGTCATGCACTGCTGTGCCGCTGCTAGTTGGGCTCGAGAAAGAGCCCCTAAGGCACAACGGAACGAGTGAGTCCCGTAAGAACGATCGGTGAGCGCCCCTCTATCATTGTGTATTCCCGACCGAAACCGATAGGACAGCGGGCCAGTGACCCAGTGGTTGGAGGCGTTGAACTTCTAACTAGCAGGTCGCGAGTTCGAGCCCCAGGTGTCCCACACTTCGGGGTTTGGTATGACTGGCTGACGACGGCTAATAAGCCAGAAACGGCCATTTCGGTCTCCCTTGTCTTTGTCGGTAATAACATCCTGCACATAAAGATGTGCGCGAAGATTCGATGTCCGAATAATGTATCAAGTTCATCATCCCCGAAAAAGACAAGCACGTGTAAGAAAATTCATGGACTGGACTAGATGTGTATTGCCGTTCCGGAAACTTCCTCGTTTCTATCGTCAGAACGGTGAGGTACCTGTTTGTGTTGACATTAATCAAAGAATATACTTAACTTCGAAAATGAAAGACATTCCAAAATGCTGGTGACATCGACTCACCGTGTTTTCGGGGAAGTGTGGTTTCAGCCTAGATTCCACAATTTTGGCTAGGCGGCCGGCCATAAAGTCACCCTTTGTATCCAGGTAGAGGACGGTGGCACCGTCACGAGTTGTATCAACCAGCTGTGGGTCGTTGGCTGTCGCAGCCGAACGATTGAGAAAATGCATGCAGACTGTAGCAGCCACAACGCTGTGACAGAGCTTTCACAAAAAAACGTCAAATTTACTAAGTCAGAAGGATTTTGCCTTATGCCAGATCAACAAATTTAGTGATTACGCATCATTTATCGAAGGAAACAAAATAATTCAGTGACTGCCTGCTGGGGCGACTGGAGTTCAGTCAGGTTCACGAGAAAGACAGCAAGAACGGTGTATCAGCTTGAACAATTGCGCCGGACCGTCTTGTTTAGACCAACATTCGAGGGCACACTAAGGCTCTCAAAAAAATTACTAGTGAATACAGTGGACCCGGGACGCATTTGCATAACACTGCTGTGCAAGTGGCCCAATTAAGTTCGAAGGTTTAGGCATAGTAAGCCGTATACTCGACTGTCAGATATGCCGTTTCTGATGAGAGAGATAAGTTATGGAGACGACTAAAATTAACTTCATCTGGTTATTCTGCCCTATTCAAGTCCAGACATACGCTTATCAGAGCATTTGTCTGATTCGCACGGTACTGAAGCAAACTGCCTTTAAGGCTGGATGCGCCCAAGTACCCGTGGGAGGATCTCAACAGGGGGGACCCCACGACTTTTAGCTGCGTGTATATACACGCCAAAAATTCGTTAAACTACTATTTTGAACCTTCCTGTGCCGCAGTTCCAGGGGTTACAATAAACGCCCACACATAAACGCATCAGGGAATGACCTGAACAACAACAGTGTGCTGGGCTGAGTTGATAAAGAAGTTCAACTGTTAAAAAGACTTGTTCATCTAACAAATGAGGTGTAGAGGTCTCATATGTTATTTATTTCCTCACTGTGTTATTAGTCTCGAAGTGCACAGACGAAAATATTTTGACTGCCACGCTGGTACGAAGTAATTTTGCTTTTTCTGTACCTAGAAGGCAGACTTACAGAATCAGGGGAAGGAAAAGCATAAGGGATCAAATTTATATACTAACTTGGGCACTAACGCTAAAATGTAGAAAGACTGTGATCTTTCGTGATCATTCCGTGAAATTCCACAGAAGTTTAATAACTGATAGACTGAAAGATGGTTTCGGGATCTTTAGGTACGTATAGAAGTAAGAATGTGAACTTATCCAAAGCTATGTAAGGCCACATCGATTATTCAGAATTTAAAGGTCATGTAATACTGGTAAATCCCTCTCCTAGAAAACACTTCTGATGTAGAACAGCTTTAATGAACGAAACTCGTGTAAGAAACTAGCTCCACCGCTAACGGAGATGTGTCAGTCATACAGGTCCCGCATACCTCAAATCGCCATGCATGCGCTGTTAGTGCAGGTCTGGTAAGTTCGGTGAGAAGAAGGCGATAATGCTAAGGTACCGATGTTTAAGAACTCTTGGCAAGGACTAAAAAAGCGTTTCTTGAGAGTGCTATGGTCATCCTCATGTTTTTTCATTAAACTGCGGATGTGAGTCATTCTGTTTACAGAAATGTCTGGAAACACGCTTTTGTTCGTTTTGTCCAAAGAGGAAAGGAAAAAAACAGTAGCCGATTTCTTGTTAGGCAGAAAATAAATGAAAAAAAATCGAAACGAACACGACGCGGATCCCCAGCCACAAAAACGACCAGGGGACTTGCGCTAAAAGGCTTTTCTAAAGAAGTGAAACCCACTACAACAACACGGGAAAACGAATGTATGAGATCGGTATCTCAGTTACCAACTCGTGTCCCGGGTATTCCAAGACCGGTGTCTACGTACACGCCCACGAAGTACTAGCATCAGTTTACATCTTCTGCCATATATCGAGGTTTCCCAGGCATCGGAGCACCTTTCTACAGGATGGGGCGTCAGTTTTGGTCATTCATCAAGGGCTACTTCATGCAGTCGAGCCATGGGGATCAAAGATGAAGCAACCATGGATAAGCCATCCAATTTTGTCTATCAAACATCATGCGTTAATGGAACTTGCGAGTACTCGGATGAACTCAGACAATGACTTGAATTACGACTCTAAATTTTCTTATGAGTACGGAGACCTTAGACCATATCCAGAGGGCTTCATCTGCGTCCAAACACTGTTGTGATCTAGGATTCCATATTGAATATAGCTATAGTCAAAAATGGCTTTCTGCTTTTCGTCATAT
The DNA here is from genome assembly GCA_902702965.1 of Spirometra erinaceieuropaei. Taxonomy (NCBI): domain Eukaryota; kingdom Metazoa; phylum Platyhelminthes; class Cestoda; order Diphyllobothriidea; family Diphyllobothriidae; genus Spirometra; species Spirometra erinaceieuropaei. The sequence continues at coordinate 48,931 of CACRXP010000099.1, forward strand.
TTAGGAAGATACCCACGTACAGATGATGCAGTTTGTGCTGTCCCTTCTATTCGTTTTCTATTCACTTGTCTTGTTTTTTTCCAATTCCCTGATAGTTGTAGATGCGAGAAAAGAGTTCCACTGAAAACTCTCGTGTCTATCTCAGGGGAACTAATTTGGTGATGTGTTTGTTTTAGCTATCAAAAAAGTGGCATAATACTCCTCAGCAAGGCCGAGGGACACGTTTAATGTCGGGAAAGGGCTGTTTTTAAAAAACCAGATACCTGCGTCTTTCCAACCGCAGATGGTCCAAACACTTCAGTAATTTCCCCGGTTAGAAGGCCACCTTGCAGTAAGTCATCGAGTCTTAAAAGAAAGTAATTGTGTTTTAAAGATTTAATAAAGAGTCTTGGAGAAAGCAGCAAAATAAGTAGTATGGACGGGGATTTGTCTGTCGAGAAAAGGGTGTATGAGTCTGCAGGCCCTACAAAGATTCGTCGTGATTGTCGATTTGGTCAGACACGGGAATATGGATACTCTTACCTCCCCCCACAGTACTAGCGGTGACCTCGTGCTAAAGTTCACGAGTCCCTATCCTCGTGTCATAACTTTAATCCTAACCTCAATCGTGGCTTTCCTAGCCCTACCCCCCCCCCTCCTAGGAACGCAGGGCAGGCCCACCCCTAACGGGGAGGGTGTGTATTCCCGTGCCTAACTATCGGTTTCCCATAAAGTATATATGCATCTGTATATAGGAGTATAGGTCACATTATGAGACTGAAGAAGCCATTACAGAAGCCGAGGTAGTGTCCTTAAAGTCAGTAAAATGATGCGGCTAAACACGAAAGCAGGCCTGCTAGAACTGCAGTACGTCACACATTGTCTTATTTCCCTTCTAAATAAAAAGGGTGGCAGTCTTTCCTATACGAATCTGGAAACCACAGCCGAACGATCGGCTGAAGAAAGAGCCTACCGCTCAAGAATAAAGGGAAAAGTATCCAGACACTCCAAAAAAAGTTTCACTACTCGTCCGCTTGAAATGATGCTGCTGTCAGTAAGCCTTGATTATCTGGGAGACGACAGTCCAGTCTTCAGGGCCAAGTTCAGACGCATTCTACGGCATTTGAATAAGTGATTTCTAGATGGGTCCCTGGCTGATCGCCTCCTGAATGTCACGCAACGACTTACTTATACAAGCCTGAACTTCCTGTTTTCCCAGGTCCAACTGTGGGGAATGCGACAAGCCACTCAGTGCCAATCATCAAACGAGCTCAATTCCACGTAGCGCCAAGATGAAACGGGTCGAGCAAAGTAAGCGGTCCCTTCGCGAGTAATGACGACGGCCCGTATACTGCTGACCGTTCGTTCTTGCGGTGGCTAAGCCGCCTACTCGGTACACAAAACCCTGACCACGCGGTCACAGACTAATGGTCAAAATTTATCTACCATCGTGACCTTGGCCTGCTCTACACATAATGAGGTGTTTAGCCTAAGAAGAGCTTGAGAGTTCTGCTGAGGGCTGCACCTATGCTGTCTCTACAAGGCGCATAATAATGCTGCAGGGGGACTATAGAGGCGCTAAAAACTCACTGTTGGAAGCCTGTGGAGAGGAGTTGGCAAGAGGAGAGGGCCTCCTTCAAGATTTCTGATCCTGTTCGGGCGCGCGGGCACACCTGCTTCCCTATGAGGCGCCGCACTGTGTGTAAGTTCTGCAGAACAAAGTGGGAAAATGAAACTCGAGCAACTTTGACACTTCAAAAGAAGGCATGTATAAGCGCACGGTATGCGGCAGGGGAGCAGTCTTTCGATTGAGGCACTGAGATGAATCCGTAGCGGAGACAGTAGACAGAAAACCACAAGTAACGTATCGTAGCAAAAAGCTAGAATGTCAATGTAGATGGGGACAGACGAGGGGAACTCCGGATGAGATTTTAAACGCTACCCAAACTGCCCTTGTCTCTGAAGATGGATTTCTGTACGAGTCCGAAAATTCAGTCTAATACAACCGTGATTGAATGCTCCCGACCCGCATATACGCCTCTATTCGAGAAGTAAAAGTATCTGAAATGGAAATGTCTAAATTATATAATGTTAGATTGGCTTTGTACTTCCTTTGTTTAATTTTGTAGATTCTAACTTTCGACAGATGGTCTGCAACTTTACCTTATCGCCGACTTGCCATACTGCATTCAGCACAAGGATCAAGCTTTCCTCATGCCTAAGCCAACAGCTTAGTAAACATGTTACCTAGTCTAATTATTGCTGTATCAGGTGTTGCAGCGGTCGAGGTCTCAAGTCCTACCAAGCGAAGAAGTTTCCGCAGTGGGAGGCACGAAGCCCATATGATGAGTTCCCAAATCTGACATCTCATAAATATCGCCGCCGAATGTGATTCTAATTCTCAGTTTTTGAAAGAACACTAGAGTTTATCTATTCCCAAAGGAAAATGTTGCTCGTGGTAGAAAAGAAATGCGTCGGAAACTGCAGCCTGTATTAAGAGGGTTGCAGTCTAGAGTACCAGAGGCTTACGAAAGCGGAAATTTTGCCCACCTTGTAAAACAAGCAAGCAAGTTCATGAATGGCAAGGGGAACACGATTGCCGTTCGCAGTACTGAGTACTCCGATCCCCAGTCTTGGCGGTACACGTCATCTTCCGCCACTTATTTGTCTACTTAGGCTGTGTAAAGTATGGAGATCACAATAATCTAATGTAGTAGACTCCGCGATAACGGGCGACGCACAGTGTGTAGACGTTCGTGAGTGACGGACATTAGACGGAGGCTTTTCGTCGCGTCGGTCACTGCGTCCGATTGTATCACAAGCCGGCCTGATCCAGATCTGTCGTATGTGACCATGTGGTCCCTTTCGGAACTCCTTTAGATGCCAGACCCACGACTTCCTCTTTGAAGACTGGTCCACGTGGATCTGGGGACTAGCACGCGTGCGCGACACGCGTAGACACTGGTTCAAACTCATCAGTCGCCTATGCCCATCTCAGCCGTCTTGACGTTTTTGCCACCGAACCACGGTTGGCACTGGGACGAGAGTGTGATAGGTGCAGTGAAAGTCTCCTTTACGGGCAGGTCAGCAATTCGCTTTATGAATGGAGGTAATACTGGCCGCTTGCGACGGATGAACTGCCACAGTGCTTCCACCAGATATGTACAGTGAGTGACCGATCTCATGAAATGTTGGCCGAAATTCTGAAATACGTTTTCGATTTGGAAGGATTACTTAGGTGGGGCTGTAATACTGATTATCCTGCGGCATAATCCAGTAATATTTCGGACTCGCCAGGATTTTGGCTTTTGAATGCACTTCTCTTCGATCTCCTGCAAAACCCACACTCGGTAAAAATGACTACTTAAGTAGCATGCATTTTTCGCATTAATTTTCGATGGTCTTATAAATTCAAATAGAGTTTACAGAAACATGCACAAAAATATGCTTTATTCTACAAATTCAGTGGCAAATCACGTCGACTTTACATTTTATGCCTGAAGACGGGGTACATTTAGGTTTTAAAGAAGGTTTGAACTATACGATTTTCATGACTGTGCAATGTACATTCATACAGCATCGTACCTGTCTGTTTACCATTGCTCCTCATGAAATGTGCAACATATTTCGCACTCATTGCAAACTTACATGAACTCTAAATGGTATCTTCTTAAAGGCATAGAGGAATAAATTCTTTTCATTGCAAGGAAAGCATGCGTCTTGTAGAATGGAATCGCTAAACGCTAATGCAACGGCTGATCTGGCTTAAAATTATTCAGGAATTGGAAAATTTTTTTAAAACCTAAGTATACCCTGTTTTCAAGCACAAAATGTAAAGTCAACGTGATTTGCCATCGAATGTGTAGAATAAAACATATTTTTATGTATGTTTTCTCTAAAATATATTTGAATTTATAAAACCATCGAAAATTAATGGGAAAAATGCTTGCTATGTAAGCAGTTACTTTTTTACCGAGTGTGGGTTTTGCAGGGGATCGAAAAGAAGTGTATTCAAAGGTCGACATCCTGGCGAGTCCGAAATATTACTGGATTATGCAGCATGATAATCAGTATTACAACCCCACCTAAGTAATCCTTCTAAATCGAAAACGCATTTCAGAATTTCGGCCAACATTTCATGAAATCGTTCACTCACTGTAAGTTTTAAAAGTCCATTAAAGTTTGACAAAAAACCTGAAATACCCCATTCTCTAGTGATAATGAAGTGAAAATCAGGTTACTTAAGGCGAACTTAATAAACGAGCCAATTAAGTTGGTATCTACGGTGAGAAGGCGGCAGCAAAGTCGCCAACCCCGTAAGCCGCGTAAAGGAATCGGCTCTCTTGATAGGAAGGCGAAACATGCGCAGGTTCAAAGGTCTCTAAAAAGAAAATCAAGCACCGTATGGACACCAGAAGTACTTTTCTACCGGCCTGCCAAATGCCAATGCGTGACGGATTGCCATAAGATGCGAACATAAGGGAGGTGAGTCGCCGGTAGTGCGTATACGGTGGACCTCTTTTCTTCTTCTTAAAAGCAAATGTCTTAGAAACGCTTCCCATTGCATGCAAAGCCAGATAGAAGTAAGTTGCGAGGCAATAAAGCGGAGAAAATGCACCCGAATACCTTTCTTTTAATGTAGCCCCTTCATTTTATGACGCCGATTTTGTCATCCATGTCTAACAAAAAATCTTCAGCACCGAGCCTCGTCTCCAAGTACTGGAACTTGAGTTTTTACTTACTGGACTATTACGCTGATCCCTTCGCCAGTGAAACGGTAGAACTGATTGGGTGTGAAAACTCTGGCTATCCCTAGTACTTGATTGAGGTGTACTTAATCGAGGATAACGATTTCTTGAGACCACCTTACCGAAAGATTAGGTGGATTTCCGTGGACTCATGAGAAGACCCTCAGAGCAGCAGTCCAGGGAAGGGTAAGGTGCCACGTTAAGACTGTTCAGCAACCCCGGGTTCGTCAATGCGGTCGGATGGCGGCCGCGTAGCATTACATTGACGATGACACACTGCCGCAGATACACTGCTCCCAGTTGTCATGCATGGAAACGCATGATACGCGACACCATCTAGGCCGCTTAAATCGCATACCACTTCAGTTGTGGCAAGTATAATTAGCCAATACACTGGCAGTCCCAACCAAATGTATTAATCAGTCCGGTTGACGCCTCTACCTCGCTCGGTCCTGGCACCAACTGTCATCTGTGACTTTGCGGGGCCGTACTCAATACGGCGGCCGAGACCCGATGACCGCCCTTGACGGGCAAACCAAACTAGATGAGGGTGTCGGATATACATGTTTATCTACACTAGGTTGTCCCCTTCGTCTGTCTCCATCCCTCCTTGCCACATGCAAAGGAAAAAGTGAAACCCCGTAGGTGGCTCGGGCCAACTGGAGTCGTCTTCGCACTGTAACAAAGTTGTGACTCGCAGTTGAGTTGGGAAGCCGCCTGGTATAACTAAACAATTTTATTTATAGAAGCACCAGGGAAAGGCTAGAAGGGTGCTCTAAACTGCTTGCAATTACACTATCCGCCAGACGTGGTATGCTCACTCTGACAGCCTGGGATGTTCGTTCACTTCTAGACAATTCAATGGGCGGCCCGGTATCTGGCCCGCCACAAAGTGCATGTCGAGGTTCTCAGTGAGACTCACCTCTTCTAGCAAGGGTAACTGAAGGAAGAAGTGCGCGACAAATCCTATTCTGGGGCGGATACTCAAAGACAGAGCGACTAGGCGCTGGAGTCACCTTCGTCATCAAGGATGACGTCGTGAGATGACTGTGCTCTCTCGCCCAAGGAGTCAACGGTAGAATCATTCCAACAAGGTCTCCACTTCTCAAGAAGAAATTTGTCACCATCGTTTGCACCTCAATCCTCCTATGACAAGTCCTGACAATATACAGGGCACATTTTACAAAGATCCGCAAGCACACTTCGCGAATGAATAGACTGCGGGCGGACTGATTGTTCTTGGTGGCTTCAAGGACCGCGCCAGTACAAACCAAGCTACGTGTTAAGGGGTGTTAGGTCGGCAACTGCTGCAATGGCAATGGTCTTCTCCTCTCGTATGTGTGCACGCAAAACAGTTTCCTGGTCACCAACATCCACTTTCGCCTTCTAACCCGAGAGAAGACAACGTGGATGGATCCTCGATCGCGAGGCTGGCAACTGCTGTTTTAAGTCCTCGTCAGGAAGCCTCGGCGGCGCGACGTAAAAGTGACCAAAGCTATGTTTGGTACAGAATGCTGGACCGAAAACTGTCTTGTCATCTTGAAGACGAGGCTGTAACTTCAACCCCCATGTTGCGACTTGGTTTTCCTGATGGTCATATGCCAGGACTGAACCTCATGCGGGTGTGGCCGTTCGTGAGTTGGTAGCAAACGCCATTTAGATCACCGGTAATTCACGGTGATAAGGGTATTCGCTGACTTCATATAGTGGACCGCGCACTGGAATCGCCACAGTGAACAGTTGGATTGCCTGTTGGAAAACTTTGGACACCAAAAATATCCCCGTGAACACCTAGTCTATTCTGTTATGCCTTGTTGGAATCGCACATAAACTATTACCTGAATACATAGAATTCCTAGCGCCCGACAAAACGGTCCCAGTTAGCGGCATCTGCGGTGTCATAGACGCAGGCAGTTTTAAAACAAAAAATATTCTCTCCCCTCTCTCTCTCTCATATTCACTCCAAACCTTGTCGTCGGATTAGGGTTAGGACTAACATTAGGGTTCGGGGTTAAAATTATAGCCCAAACTAGAGCCAAGTTTAAGGTTAGAGGACCAGTCCTTTTCTCCGACTAACGATTAACCTTGCATTTTCAAGCCGTCTGTGAAATTCAACTGCCAGAACGATGTCTCTGAGGTAGAAGAGTTAAAAAAATCCCCATGGATACCAAAATAAATGCGCAATAACGTGAAAAGCCCGCAAAACGAGCGTGAAATCTGACCTTGGGAATTATGACAGAAGAGGGGCTGGGAAGGGCCGGCACCTCTTTCCAGAACGATTGGTCCTGTTTATAGCGGAGGGATCGATGATCACTGCGGTCGGATGACTTGTTTGTCCGGCTGGCGTAACCTCTGAAATCGAAAAAGGGGTCGGAGAGGAGAAGCGGCAGCAGTGGCTGTCCACGGAAGGCCGAATTCTGGAGACGCTTTAGCACCAGCAAGGCATCGCTATCGCCCGCATCCGCTCCCTCTTCCACTTTCTTGTCTACTGGCTGCTGAAAAACACACAGAGATGGAAAAACGTGTTTCAAAACTGAAGTATCTATCGGAAATGCCTTTGGGGAACTCTGGAGTACCCACCGATGAGCCGAACCTCTCACAGTTGCGTCACGCAGCGACAGAATATCGGCGAAACATGTGTCTGGGCTTTTGGCTAGTACCCCAGCTAGCAGTCTGATGAATCAAGCAACATGGGAATGATATCAACCTGCTTTGTGCGCAGGACATTTTTTCGTAGGGGAAAGGCTTAGGATTCATGGGGCGTGGGAGGCGGTTAGGTTAGTAAGCCGAACAGGGTCAGCGGGGAGCGAAGAGCGGGGGTCACGACTGCGAAATCATGCCGGTGTCCGGTGGGTGTGCGTTCAGCCGTGTTAACCTCGTGGCCTATAAGAAATCCTTGCAGTGGGGAGAGGACAGGATTCTCGGTTAGTAAGACTGCTGCTTCGGAGTTCGCTGGGAGGCAATACTGTTGAGTTACTGTGTAGCAGTCCGGCGTCGAAAAGCTTTGTCGGTGTTCACCTTGTATCCAGTTAAGTGCCCTCAGAAAGATTTATGAATACGGATTGATTTATCATAACTGCTAGTAGGAGTACTAGATGAAAGCCCATGCACGTGTGTCGCCGACGTTGTACCGCTGTAAGTTGCAGCATCAGGGAGCTCGGCTCATCAATGGGTCTCCCAGCATCCCCCATATTAGTACTATGGAGTGTATACCAAAAAAATATAGGGGGACGCTGTTGGGTGCACTAACTTGCCTAACCCCTCGCACCTGCGCCCTACAGAGGTAAGCAATCGACGGAACACGTGTCTAGCCTTCTACCTAGTACCCCTGCTGGTAGCATGGTAAATCTATCGGTCCTGACACACTACTGCTTCGATGAGGCCGAACGTGTGTTAGGCGACTATTCAGTTGAAGTTGATGCATCTCAGCTAAAATATTTCTATCAAAATTCGCTCCGAACCTGAGGCTTGTGTCGAATAGTTTACTCCAAGTGCACACATAAATTCCTGAGGAAGGTAAGAGGTTATACACCAGAAAAGTTTATAAATTGCGTTGCCATATCGGCCCGGTGGCGAATTATAGAAAACAATTCCTAGCCAACCAGTCTTTCATACAGTAGTTTCTTAAAATCGCATCCCGACGACTTGAGAGCTCTCTTATCATGCTACCGAGAGACAAGGTGCCGAAACTAAGCTAATGACAGAAAATATTTGTCTGGTTTAGAATCTAACTGATTTAATGTTGTCCTGTGTGATTTTATCTGATGTATCCAAACTGTACACGGTTCATTCTGTGTGATCAAAACCCCGTGAAACGATATCCCAGGAAATTTTCAAAAACAGCTCCAAAGTATTGTGCAACAGCTACTAAAACAGCAACCACCTTAACGTTTTCCCCGAAGTCCGTCCGAACTAGACCTGTGTAATTCGACTCGCCAAGAAAAGGTCGCTGCTGACTTATCAGCCTCTCCTGCAGGACCCCAAGTAGAGCCGAGGCTACCGACAAACCATTGTCCAATGCTCCGTGAATTTTGCCAGTGCGAGTCAATTCACCCGACATCAAACGGCAGCATGACAGAGAGTTTGATGCAAGCCTGACACTGCAGATCGGGGACTGAGGTGTGTATGCGTGAAGAAGTTTGATTAATTAGACTCCACCTACGAAATAAAAACAGAGCTGTCTCTTCTGACAACACTGGGTTCTTCAACAGACAATTGCAGCTCCAGGGGTGATCAAGCAATTCTTTGATAAGTCTACGGTGTCACTGATTATGCTATGGAAGCGAATTCGAGTCCAAGACCGACTAGGCGGATGTAGGCTGCTTCCCAATCAAAATATTTGCAGTCGGCATTCGATCATCCAGAGGACCCGAGTGAGGACACACGCCTTGTTAGTACTCCTTTCCAAGAGAGCGAAATATGATAAACGTGTTCACACATCCATTCCCCGGGAGGATGCGCCACTCCCCGGGAGTACGCGCCACTCCCCGGATTCGCTTCTTCGACAGCACTCCTGGCGGACGTCTACGCAGTCTGTCCGGAACACCAACAGCCAACTGCGCTCTATTCACTTGCAGAGCCGTAGTCGACCGTGCTGCGGTAAGCTGAAAAGCGGAATAGCCTGGAGCATCACATTGCTCGAAATGAACTGGGCTGACAAGAGCAAGGTGGCTGCGTGCAGACACGAGCATGGCTTGACCTCGCAATCTACAGTTTGTGAAATCAGTTGCACTTCGCACAGGAAATCGGCTATTTGAGACGTAGTGAGTTTGCGCCACGTGAATGACCGAGCCGAGCAAGGCGTGTAAATAGGAAGTGGTCTGTACAACACACGATTCGTAAAAAGCTACCCTATATGTTGGTGATATGCTCGGTTATGTGCATATTACCCCACGACCAAAAGAACGTCCAGGTATGGCAAAACCTTGCCGCAACAGAACTTGACTATACCCACATAATAGAGGTTCATTAGAAGAAAGGTTATCTCCCCCCACGGCAAAGTGCTTGCATCGGACAAACTAAGCTTGGGGCTGAAAGTGGGGACGGTTGACGGCTGAATACCGCAAACAGTGGCTCGAGGCAACTAAAGGTCCTTTTTACCTAAGTTCGAAATACCAGTGTCAGGGAGAGGGCATAAACCGCCGCAAAAACTGGCCTAAAATGTCCCGCCGACCATGAGAGTGTCTGTAACCTTGTGCAAGGGTACGGTGAAAATCGTCCACTTATAAGGTTGCGAATGGTGGCCTGTGCACGCGGCTGACCTGAGGAAGACTGAGATGTTCCAGAACTGGTGCAAACTCGGCTCATGGACTACGCCTTGAATATAAAATTCAGTCGTCGATGAGGAACACCTGTCGAGGATACTATATAAAGAGTTGCCATCTGCGATGGCACGGCCACGCACTCGGCTGACCCGGAGAGGTCATTCTATACACCATCTCTTAAAACAACTGTCTGAGTGCCCTATGGGCCAATCAAAAAGACAACAGACATGATTAATAAGTCAGTGTTGCTGACGTATGTAGGGACCCTAAAATGGACAATTCTGGCATATTGACTAATAATAGTGAGTACTAGTCCAGCTAATTGCATGGTTTCTGGCCGTCAGCTCCAAAACACGACTGTATCGCCCGTATTACGCGGATCAGTGGACACCACTACAACCTAAGTGATGATTAAATCGGGCCTGGTGAGAATGATTAGCTCGAGCGCCTTCAGTCTTCGGAAGTAGAACACTGACTGGACAAGCGCTGCGTACTTGACCGACAACCCCACGGGATAGGTAAGTGGTTTACGGTGTCTTGTTCTCTGGACTCTGCTGAACCAGCATCGGTACAAGTCGATACAAGCTAGTAAGATACAAAAATGAGCGCACTGCCGTCCTGGCTTTCTATCGCCAACCGGTGAATACATGCGTCGTCCTGGCGTCGATTTGGTCTGATGTGATTATGTAGCTCCACTTGAAGTGAACAAACCCCAGCCACCTGTAATACGGGACCGGTGGTAATAGGGTTTTTTACAGGTGGGACCGGGGAACGCACACGCGACGATGTCAAGTAACTCTAGGCCGAAGAAAAGCTATTGGGAATATGCGGTTGTACTTTGAGTGGCTGAGAAATAGTTGCCACAACCCCCAACCCCAACAGTATTGTATCCATCAGGTGGGGCTACATAACCACATTTCACCGTCGATTTTTGTTCGTGAACGTTGCGACGAGGCAGCGTGCCAAGAACAACAGCATCTAACGCATCCAAGGACTAGAAATCCCAAATGTCCATCACATGATGATGACCACCGGGTGGAAATGCCCAAGCATTCGGAATGAGCTGTGCTAGTCGGGTCAACCACGTCGGAAATTTCGTAATGGTATTCAGCAACCTTCACAGCGTCGAAGGACAGACCGACGACGACGACGACGACGACGACGACGACGACGACGACGACGACGACGACGACGACGACGACGACGACGACGACGACGACGACGACGACGACGACGACGACGACGACGACGACGACGACGACGACGACGACGACGACGACGACGACGACGACGACGACGACGCGTAAGCGCAACTACCGAAGTTGAGAGTGTGGGCTAAGAGCTCAGATCAAAATGTTCGACGCCAGCTCACCCCAAGGCAACCGGGGATTGAAACCCCAGTTCGCCGTCACTCCTACTCATTAATTGATATTCCCAATGAAACTGCGATTGCTGGTACGTCAGAAGCAATCGCAAACAGGAGACGGAGGAATGTCACCGCGATCCAACAGACACAATCTAGGCTTCAACGAGCAGAGATAACGCCTATCCCGTCCCATCAGGCGGGAGCGCCGCGTGCTGTCCAACATGATGGCATGACTCCCCCCTCACTCAAAACCGGCATCAGGCCCGGCGGACGCGCCTTATTAGGGAAACAGCGTCCGAGAATGGGTAATCGATTTTTTAACTAAACTGCCGAACAATAAATACGCCTATTTTAGTGAATACCTCCTCAATTCTAAACATTCTACCTGCGTATCGCATTTATACTATCATTAAAGGGGGTACTTATATTCTAGGCAGTCGGGATCAAGATCGACAGCCCGCTAGGATGCGTAAAATGCCCAGAATGCTCATTTAGCTTGTAAGAAGGTGACATAAAGCCAATCACTAAAGTCGATCTTAAAGCGGTTCGGTAACCTGAAGGAAATCCAAGGATGGTATGCCACGAAAGTCTACGAACCGCAACGTGACTCTCCAGAACCAGACACGGTTGGAAAAAGCAAGCCAAAAATACACAACACGACGACGGAAAGGCAAATGGAGAATAACGGGGAAGATGCAGAACAAACGGTGGAACCTAATAAGCTTTTATGTAAGTAGTTGGGCTGGTGGGAAACCGAAAAATCGGCGCACCTTTGCCATACAAAGTGCCGCGTGAAAAATGTCGGCAGAGCTACCGCTGCTCTAGTTGTACAACTTGTAGACTAGAATGCAAAAATAGCATGGAATTTGACGACAGATGAATGTTAAGATGAAAACTCGCCGAATGGCGGGTGGGGAGGACGTCAAATGACGGAATTTTTCAAAGAGGGGGTGGCCATACATTGAACAGGTTTCTTCCTTTATCAAACGTTTAACTTTGCAGGGGTAAGACTGTTTTCAGGATAAAAAAACGGCACCGGTGCACAAAATTCCTTCGTGATCCGTAGTTCATCCGCTAGCATTTAAAACGTACACATCACAAGGGAACGTGGTTGAAGAGGTAGGAAACTGATTCGCCGTTGTGCGTTCGTCGAATGGCCTCGGCAAGGACAGTACTGATGTCAATGCACTGTGGGAAAGAGATGTAAGTTTGAATTTGAAAAAGAACTGAAATACTCGAAGAAACGTGTCTTGCATGAAACACACCTACAGGTCACTTGTGCGTGGCATTTATTCTAATGCAGTTGTGGGTAGGGGGCCGCATTTACTCTGTCAGGGGCAGACGAATACGTGTCTGGGCACGCGTCTCAGCAAACTTCATGGAAGTGGTTTGCTTATGTGCTGTTTCGGAAGACTTGCAGCAGAAATATTTTGGCAGGGCATTCGCTTTATAAGAGTGATTAGCCCTTTATTCTGTTCTAATGAACAAATCCAAAGACCCATCACTACTGATAGATTGCGCAAACAAAACAAAGTACAAATAATGATAAGAGCTCCATGTAAAAAAGGTACGGTCTAGAGATAAGCTTAATGCCTTTGAACAGCATCTGGCAAGAAAGATCCCAAATAGGAAATGTAGTATCAGCAGCAAGCGCACTTCATGCCAAAAGGCCACCCGACTGAGTTGAACCGGCATCTGACTTCTCTCAAGTTAGCATCTAGAACGCCTATTTAGGTAGCGCCTAGCCAGACCAATTGCGCATATTTGAAAAAAGCTGTGTCTATCAGATATGCCTTGGGATTAAAGAAAAAGAGGGCTTGTGCAGCAACCGAACTTCCTGTTAATCTTCCTCAGGGTTCGCCTTCGCGTGCAAATCCATCGTCAGTGATGAAAGCAGCAACAAAACAAGTGATGACACCGTACTTGGATCGTCGTAATTGTAGATGGTTATCTCTACCGGCTTGCACTAGTAAGATAGGTGATCGATGGAACGTCTTGGTGGACAGTGCTATCGTGTTACCGCCAGTGTACAAAAAGTTAACGCCTGCCCAAAAACGAACACTAACAGTAGAGGCAGGATTCAGTGTGTTAAGGGATGCTCATATTTGTTGACAGGAGACCGTACCTGCGGGAGGTTTGGATTGGCGTGGACGTAGCACTAGTGAGACGGGTCTAGGAATGGAGGTGTGGGAGAGGCCGAAGGAATAAAAATGATGATTTAAAGTGGATGTGCAGTCCCTGGTATCGCGTCTGCTATATCAAACGCTCTCCCCACTGTCCCCTACGTCGGAGCCATAAACGTCACAAGATTAGGAAAGCTGGCGTTATATATTCGTTACCGTATGAGGTTCTAGGTGTTCGGGATGCGTAGCTTCTGACAGTGGAGAGTACTGTAAAATGGTGGGGAGAGGGTTGGTCCGAGAGCTGTTGCTGACTGCCTGCAATGTCATAAACCTGTCTCACCTGAGCGATCTGGGTCCTGAACGTGTTCAGTGAGAGCAGGCTGAGACAATGTGAGCAACGCCAACAGTGTTACTCCGCTAAAGTTATCACGGAGTCTTAACTTATCTCCAAGGGGTCGATAGAAGTCTTTCAGACGTCATTCTGACGTTGCTTTTGTCCTTCTTGGCTGCAGACTTCTGTAACATCCTCTAGACTATCCATTTCAGGAAGATCATGCCTGACATCTTTACGATTTAATCGTTCCATCGAAAGTGAACTTGCTTTAATACTGCAAATACCCTGAGTTTGTTGGTCGATGTCAGAGCCTCGGAGTGCGCCGTTGTCTTTGCCGTTCTACACTCAGGATCGCACGAAGGCAGCTGAGTTTAAAGTTGTTTAGTTCCTTCGCATGGTGTTGATAGAAGTTCCGGGGTTCTGGGTCGTGCAAGAGCATAGTCAGCACCCCGACGGTGTACTTTGCGTTTAAGACGATGCCGCAGCGGCTCCATGCTGCAGCGTAATACGGGATTACAGCGCGTATTTTAAAAAATTCACCCACAACAGCATGACGTTTACCATAGACGGTGATCGAGGATTAAGTGTAATCCACAATGGCTGTCAAATGATGCATGCTCACCGTCTAGTTCAGTCAAAACCTGGTGTATCCGCAAACGGAGAGCCACATGCGCTGTAGCGGTGTTGGATGCGCAGTTATCATCGCAAAGTCGTTGTTTTTATCCGTGGCGGCTTTCGAAGGATTCTACATTGTTTAAATGTTGGAGAGCTTCTCATCGATCCGGCACATAACACTTGTTCCAGAGCAGTCATTTTTATAAGCATCCATCTGCACAGCGGAGAACACTAAGACAAAGTGAGTTGGACGAGTACACAATCCTGCCTCAATCCGCTCGTCACGGCAAAGACATCGGAGGGAAGGGCATATATTTAATAACCAGTGTTGTTTGAAAATTGCTGCGCAGGGATCCGTAAGCAGACTGACGGCCGGTATACGGGTTGTATGGATTTCAACGGAATTCTAAACCCTAAGTACCTAACGGTTGTTTACTAGAACCCTGATGTGGACCCCATGGGCTGGCATACCGACTTCCTACCCTCACAGGTAGCGATCTCCAGAGCTACAGTCCGGAGAACTGATTGATTAAAATACCCTATAAATATTGCTCGTATCGGTGCTGTCGTCATGTCTGAAGGTACAGGACCGGTTTTTATATCCCTCAATTACTTCTCTGAACGAATTCGTCTCCTTTATTCTGATTCAATTGTTTTGGAATCGCTTTGTCTAACCCAGCGTGGATTTCGTCAGATCTCTTTCCTCATGTCCTTTTATCGACAGTGCGTAGTAGAGAAATATAGATCCGACCGGTCACGATCTGCGTTGCTGGCCGCTTATCCCAACCTGTTGTCCTTTGCATTTTGGCAAAAAGGGGTTGCTGCCTCTTTACAAGTATCTGGGACTGGGATTTTCGTCGTTATTCGTGATAAAACGGTTAATCCCTTGAAGAGCGAGACCTTACCTGCAGTTTTGGAGCCTTCTTCATGTTCTCCTTCTGGTCAATCGTATTGGTAACAACGACAGCCTCAAAACAGGACTTGTTAATGCGTTCAATTGCAGGTCCGGAAAAAATGCCATGAGTGCAGATCGCATAAACCCGGGTCGCACCAGCTTCCGTGAGGCTAGACAGAGAGGGAGACTGGTTAAACTATAACACAGATGTCTGAAAAGAATGAAAGAAAAAAGAGAAATTTTCGTGTCGCTGAGGGGGATGGAAGAAGGACGATTTTCGAATTGAGTATTTCTGTCCTTTAACAAACTTCGTGCGGACCAGTTCCAAAGAATGACAGGGATAAAATTAAGGAATATGTAGGGAATGCACAGGATGAAAAAAAAAGGGGAACAATTCCTCAATTCTCGGAAGGGCCCTAATAAGCTTCAAGACCACTTCCTAAGGTTAATGGATATTATAAAAAAATTAATTTTGACATCGGCGATAGTTTTGAACAGTCCTCATACAACTGAGTCGTCGGCCACAGACGTTTACGTTTGTCTCTTTAATTTACGAAACACGACATTTGAGAGTAAAACATAAGTAGCTCGAAATGGCAGACCATATGTCATAAGTACACTGCTGACTCTCTCCTCACAAAGTCAGCAGAGATATCCTTACCGCTGTGCAGCTGTGCATATTGTGCCGCAGGTGTCGGCCATGTCATCAACAAGAATAGCCGCCCTGCCCTTTACGTCACCGACAAGTACCATCCGATCAACTTCATTGGCTCGCTTGCGTTCCTTGTGTATAAGGGCAAAGTCGACGTTAAGTTGGTCTGCCAGTGAAGTGACTCTGAAAGTTGGAAAAGTGGAGAAATGCTTCAAGGTGACATAAGGAACAATGATAATGGAAAATTTGCCGGACTGATATATTCCCCCCCCCCCCTTCAGCACTTCCCTGTTCCTAGATGGGTCGGTATTAAAGTTGGGCCAGCTACGTGTCTGCAGGTGGTAGTTTAAATGACTTCAGAAGAGGCATCTTTCCAGACCGAATAATCGGATGTAGAAGCACAGGCCACTGGCAGTTGTGGCGCGGACAGACGGAAAACGCGCAGAAAAGGCCCGTCACACGGTCGAAAGGGAGTAAATTTAGTCGGAGGTTTGCAAAAAAGTGGAATAATCCGAATGGCTAACATCCTGAACACTCTCACCAAGTTTTTTTTGTAGCAATGGCAGCAAAAGTATGGGCACTAAGGTTTCCAAAGGTCCTTTGGTAACCAGAAGCATATAGAACGAAAGAGTTGAGATCCCGCTGTGGTGGAGGAGGATTTGCTCACCAAAAATTGAAAATTCCGCAGATGTGGAGGGAACAGGTTAGTGATAAAGGACATTCGATGAAATATTAAAGAGGCAGCTGACTGTGACCTTTCACAAGTCTCCCTGAAGTTCTTTACAGACCCCATGCTACGACTGGGGGGCAGAGAAACGTTATCTAATCAAATGACCTTAGTGTGTACTGACTCCTTCACTAGCCCTTGGGCATAGACTATATAATTCGAACGGGTACATAGATACTAAAGCCGACGCCAAAACTGACATGGAGATGTCGACTGATGAGTCAACAGTGCGATCCCCGGTCACCTGGCAGAAACCGGCCACCAATGAAGTCGTTAAAAACTTCAAAAAGTAACTGCAAACTTGGTCACAGAACAGAGGTATTTCATGCTTAAAGAAATTTTGTGCGACCCGCACGGTTGCCGTAGTGGATAGTCAGGCAGTTCACGGTCCGCAGGTAGCTTAGTGCAGTAAGATTGCTCGCAGTTGCCAGTTCCCACCTGAAGAACTCCAAAATTTGTCCGTCTCCTACGAAACTACTCATTCTGCAGTTTCCACCTAAATATAAACCTGCCACATAACCGACGATAAGTTATTAAAGACCTGCGTTCGTCGAGTCGTCTTTGCTCTTCTTTCCAAAACCAAAGCAGCTTTAGTAAAAGGACAAACATTAAACGGATGTTTCGGAGATTTCCACACGAATACACAAAGACTTCCGAAGAATCAGCCGGGTTACAGTTGACCGCAAAAGAGGTGGATACCAAAGCAAACAGTTTCGAACACACTACTTACTACCGTGTGTACCCAGAGACTAGAATCTGCATGAAAATTCGGGCAACGGTACCTTTTTGCGCCGCCAGCATCCGGGCTCACAATGCAACACTCTTGCCAGTCGGGAATATTTTTTTGAATCCAACGTATGACCGCAGGTTCTGCGTACAAATTGTCGACTGGGATGTCAAAGAAGCCCTGAATTTGGCTAGCATGCAAGTCCATCGTGATGATGTGGTCTGCTCCAGCGACCGACAGCATATTTGCCACTAGTTTTGCCGAAATAGGCGCGCGGGATTTGTCCTAACAATGAGAATGCAAGAATGCAAGTTCAGGAGAAAACACCATGAGCGGTGACAATGAAAATTAAATTAGGGTCTTCGCTCCAGGAACGATGTCAGCGGAAAATGTTGGGTGTCTATAAGTGAAAGATGACTTACAGCGTCCAAAGACTTTCTGAATTACGTGCGACTCCTCATAAGCAAAACAATTTTATACGTTGTAGAATTTCGCGCATCCATTTCGGCATCCTGCCCAGTGCTCTCGCACTAATATTGTAATTTGTGAGGATCTGTGAGCACTTGCCTACTCATTATAGAACTCAGATCTCTAATTCAAGGTGCGCTTCTTATCTGGCCTTTCAAAGTTTGGTACCGTTAGTAAAGCCGTTCTGCCTTGCGCTCACTCTCCTTTATAAGGAGAATATGTTAAAGTATACCAGAACAAATGTCAATGCGCAACGGCTTGAATTCAAAGTGCCACGGTCGGATTTTAAGTCTGAAAAAGTCGACATATGTAATAAGACGCGAAAATTGCTCAAACACATGGACCAAATTTGGGTAGCGTTTGTCAAAGGCCGGACGATGCGCCCAGACTGCCCAACCAAGCCTGCCGTTTAGCCAAAAGGCAAATACAGACAATTTTGAGGCCGTGATTAATTGTCAGAAAGGGCTTGGGTAATCCACAGGATTATCTTCTGCTCACACCATTCACGCGGACTCATCGACAAAAGCCTACGCCTCTGCCTATTGTTGCCTTTTATGGTGAGCTCGAGTCGGAATTTAAAACATCTAACGAAGAAAGTTATTGCCTCAATGATGGAGTCTTCTTCGAACAAGTCCTGCCTTCGGACTCGGAGTCCACCAATCTAAAATTATTGTCGTCACCCACCGAGCACACATCCGCTAAAGCGCTTAATTTGGAAACTAAACCACGGCAAAACAGTAGAGGGTTCTCTCGAAACAGAAACTTCCAAAACCGACCTGTCAGCCACTGCTGTTAGCTCTTCAAGACATCCCTGATGTCTGAGCTCAAGAAATCGCACCCAATTAGAGCAAAAAAATTTGGCTGCACGTTTTTGACGAAGGTCGAAAAATAATCCAGTAGTTATCCTGGCACCAACCTGACAGACGGCTCTTATTCTATCCAAAAGCTTTTCAGCCGTCCGAGGTAGCATGAACTAGATCCTTACACTTCCTGTTGCAATGTAGTATCAAAAGAACTGCAATTGGCTAAAATTAACCTGCATTATGCTGTTCGAAGCAGCTGGCTGATACTTCATGAAGATCCAGGGGATGTGGTGCGTGTGAGGTTAAGCCCTCCCCCGTATGAGGGGTGAAGCCCTATACGACGGTGAACAAAAGTCGCCATATAATACAGCTATGACTTATTATCACTCTATACGTAACTAAACCGGTGCTCCGTCAATCCTGGAGACTTAACAGCTACATGATCACTGACTGATCACTTGGCAGGCATAAGTTCACCCATTTTACAGTTAAGATCCACAGCTCGGTAAAAGAAGACGTTGGTGAATGTCTCCGGCCTACCCAGTAACTGTATAGTGTGGGTTTCGCTGGCTCGTGCTGTCGACTGGAACTGACTAAACCAGCATTAGTGCTTGTTCTTAGGTACACCGACAGTTTGACCGTCGCGAACTGCGTCACCCGTGGTGCCCACGCGGTGGGCGCAGCATCGGTGACTTTCGCGTGAATTAGTCTATCGTAAGGCGGACTTCCGCGGCGTCTTCCGCACTCTCTCATCGCACACCCAGCTAACTGTGGCGGGATGACAATGTCAAGACGGCCTGAAGTAGGGGTGAACGCAGTGGCCGACAAAGTTACATTAGCCAGTTCGCGGGTGTAACACAGGACCTAGCCCTCCCGCACAGTATGTTAAGCTTTCAAAAAAATTAGATTACTTGGATATTAAGTGCGCGAGTGTCTCAGAGACCAAAGTAAGGAGTCATTGGGCCTGACCTTCAGTCCATCTGCCAGTTATTCCACACACACACGCACATAGTACTCACCGTGGGGACCGAGTTATCTCGCTACTTGGAAACCCTCCAAGCCATGACTTTAAACGTGTCGTGATAGATTCAAGCGGGTCAGATTTATCATAGCGAGGGATGCGCTGATTTTCCGTTAGAATGGAGTCCCAGTACTAGCCTCCCCCATCTTCCCTCAGCCGTGCGCCAGCCGACTGCCCAAGCCTGTCAACCGGCTGGTGTCGGGATTGGGATGTGTGGTTGACGTAGCGTGAAGACGGACTTTGAGATATGGCGCCACAGCTCCCGTGTACGCCAGTAGTTTTGGGCTCGTCTGGACTCCCTACAGTCCGGTAAGCGCGTGCCATGAGCCAATCCGGCCCCATTATCTGCGAAGCAGTCAGTTGTGGGAGGCCACTCCCAGATACAACAAACTAAAGGCTGTTGGGGAGAGGATAAAACTACTAATAAAAGATGATCTCACGTAGGCGTTTGGCGCCTATTCAGGCTCTTAGTGGGGCTCTGTAGTCGGAAATTTTCGTGAGATTTCTTGAGAAATTCAAGCACAGGTGGGTCCCCAACAGCCTCTCAGATTGTTTGTTCCAGGGCGTCTTCTCCAGTGCCCTAGCTCAAGAACCTAACCACAAGGAACTAGTGATAAGAAGACCTATTTAATGACGGTTCACGGTCGCCATCCAAAAAGACGACCGAGGTGGTTTGGGCACGTTCTTCGTCGTCCATCTCATACGCTCACTGCTAATGCTCTCGATCTAGTGCTGTTGCCCTTAAGAGGTGAAGAAGAGGAGATCAACTCGAGGCCCGGCTTATGACAGTTCGTCAATACATGGAAGTGGTTTTTGTACCTTCTGTACTCGGTCTCCGTCGCTGCAGAAGAGAATGGGTCGAGCTGCCCAGACCTGCTACCGCAGATCGTCACGCGTGGACAGGTACAACACGTACCATAATCGAGGCCAGCTAGACCAGGCATGATCATAATTGTACCAAGTACAGACAAGTAAGAAAAATAGTGGGGCGATGAGCCCTCACTCATCATGTTAAAGTTCCCCTTTGAGCTCTGGACACCATACCACTGGACTACAACAGGATTTCAGTTAATCCTAACGAAGACGTCATAAATACCATAGATGTCAATGACGCAGAGATGGCACAATTCCCAGTAATGAGTGGCGATCACATTCCCGATATCTGGTGTTTAATATCATCGTAACCAAGCCAAGAAATCAATAGACCCCCTTGACATGTGCCACTGTAACACTGTTAGACAGAAAATATTGCTGCGACTGAATAGGAAGAGTGGCGGAAGTGAGACTGACACAACTAAATGTTGCAGTGACAACGATTTAACACAAAGGCCAGCACATGGCTGTAAATGGCGTTTATTTTCTCTGTCGTTCTCATTCACAGTCTTTACTAGATTTACTTCGCGAATACTTTTGGCCTCATTTTGCTGCCTTTTTATCGAACTTCCCTAACGAACTACCCTATCAGCGCAATCGATTACTTCCTTTGAGTTGCGTGTGAGTGATGACAGGACCGCTTAAATGAGTCGAACATTCAGGTCTTTCGAAAATAAGAACATCGTTAACAAACACTATACAGTTCACGTAAACGTGGTGTTACGAATTTAGTTGTGTGGTAGAACGTGCCCTTTTGCTTTGTCCTGGAACTTTATGCCGAGTCACAACCAACATGAAGGCAAGCCTGTGACTTAGTGGTAAAGCATCTTACCTAACACTCACTAGCCAAAAAGTCCGACTCCGAACCCCAGGTTATCCATTACTTGGGTTGGGGTATGAATGGCTGATAACGGCTAAAACACTACAAATTATCGGTTCACACCCAGTCACTTTCGGCGGCATTTCCTCTTTATGGTGTCGTTCTTGGGTACTGCGTGTTTAAACAGAGCAATTTGCTAAATATGCAGATGGAATGGCTTTAGAAGATTTTGTTCTACAAACCTCTTGACCAACGAGCAGCTCCCACACTAGTTTCAGGTTACGTCGAATTCTGACCGACGGATAGTGATGAGCACCTTAGCCAAATACTGAAATCTTCCAAAACAAAGTATCGATCTACCGTTCAAAACCCTCATTTGTTGACACAGGATATATATAGCTTTCTCGAATAACACCTATCAGTGAAGAGACGGGTGGAGTCGACTGAGGTGCCATGTATGCGCGGCTACTGGTCATACCTACTGCCGGTATCTGAGACTGTCTGTAAATTATTATGAAATTCAGACAGAGGACAATTCTCGTTAGAGTCAAGCACAAGTGAAATATACATACATCCCGTGATAGTTGAGGACACGGAAGTCCGAGCCCATACAAACGCGTGATTGGGAAATCACTTAGATGAGGGACTGATAATACGACCAACGGGGAAAAGGTGATACTAACAGGTGGAAAACGTAGTGTCAGTTATTATGAAAAGTCTACTGGAAAGAAGGCAAAATCACCTTTTTGTCCTGTCTTGCGTATGGGAAGCATGGGATAACAGCAGTAACTCGACAAGAGGATGCTATCTTGCACGCATTGATCATAATCAATAGTTCCATAAGATGATCATTGACTTCTCCACTTCCAGTTTGGATTATGTATACATCCTCTCCACGAACAGATTCGATAACTTCAACACTTAAAGAGTCACTCGCCAAAACTTCACTTACCACGTCTCCTGGTTACTAAACTTTTTGGAGTTAGCCATTCCCAATTTAATACCGATGTGATCCGTTATCCTCTTGGCCAGATCGTAATTTGAACTTCCAGAAAACACTTTGATATTTGGCATCGTCGGCAGCAGTGACCAAACAGCAGAAGCGCGTGAAGCACAGGATTGGCAGCCGGTGATACGGGTAGCCAGCGCCTTGGACCAACAGTCACTGCAACCGCGACACTACGATGAGTAATGTATTGAGGAGAGTAAAACAAACGACAAGCAAGTGTTTAAGTTAAAAAAATATGTCAGCAGCGGTTTATTAAATGCCTTTCAAAACTGAATAAACAAATACACATCCTCAGCCCTCAGTGCCTGCGTTTATTTCTTCTATCTGTAAAGGAGCATCTTGACTGCATTGCCAAAATTATTTTACGCCTATCCTAACCGGAATATCGCATTCGAAATGGGATGCATTAAAAAATATACTGAAATATCTTAGGCAAAATTAGACATGCTAACTTTCGTATTGCTATCTTCGTCGTGGATGCCCACTTTTACGACAATTTTCGACACTCATGCGAAGGGAACAAATGTCGCGTGAAAGCGTTATCCAGTGGACGTTAATTTTTCCAATTTTGGGAAGATGTTTTGTTAGGCGCCTCACATTGCGATTTTACAAAATATTTTTTAAATAGAAACATGAGGTATGCTGTTTAAATGGATCAAGAACTTTCATTTTTCAAATTTGCATGTAAATTTATTTTTACTTGCCTTGATGGGACCCCGACGGGTCTTTAATAAAAATAATTGAATTGAATTGAATTGAATAATAATTTCACGCTAAAACTGCTAAACGATTGGCCCCCGGTCCATAGACTTCTGCTTTCGGCCTGCTGCGTTTGTTGGTAAAAGTGAAAGTCTGTACAAGGGAATTAAATTCCGAGGCCTTCATATCTTCCAATGATTTTACGAAATGTTGTCAGGTCGACAATGCCGAAAAAGCAAAATAGTTGCAATCGACCAACGACAAGCCAAGCCTGCAGTCGAACAAAGGTTTTTGAAAACTAATGTGTTTAAGTTCCTCGTCTTGCACTTCAAACCCGACCGAAAGACTTCCCAAAGTGGCAAGCACTCATATTAACGGTACGCTATTAAATGATGCAATCCAGTCGAATGGATGAAAATGAGGACATTGGCAATGGAACGTCGGAGCGAGGACGAAGGGAATCTGAAAATAGCAAACAAACAAATTTCAAACATAGGGCTATGTTGATGTGGAACCATCCGCTGAAATTGACCACAGAAGTATCGATGTTCAGTTCCACCAAACGTCAGTAAATTTAAAATCGATTAGTGTGTAGTAAGCAAGCAGGCAGAACACCGTTCCAAATCAGAAGATCTCGTCGAAGGAGGGAGAGTGTTTATTAGGGAACGGTAATAGCGGGAGAGCGAAGGGGGAACGAGACACAAGAGTGCTCAAGAGGAAGAAAAGAAGTGAACCACAAGCAGTCAGCCAGAAGATCCAACCGCACACGCCACGGGGGAAACCGGAGTGTCCCTTGTCCAATCAGGCGTCCTCTTCTGAGACCTCGCCCGGGATCGGTTCTTCGGTTTCTATAATGAGTTAAGATCAAACAGAGAAATATGTCTATAATAAGGGAGTGGTCATGGCGAGTTTTCCATCGCAAGTGGACATTGTACGCAGTGTGTAATATCCAGTAGTAACTATCAGTCGAGATCACAAGCAAAAAATTTCCGGAGAAAATAATAATAATATTTGACGCCAGTTCGCAGATATTGTCAGAGGACGATAAAACACGAATCCTGCCAGCTGTGAAAAAAACTCCCGACAAAAAAACGAAGATGATGGTGGTTTTGTATAGTTTGAAGGCTTCAGGAGAAAAAAAACTGCTGCCCATGAAATAACGACAGTCAAGAAAGGCAGGGGTAGCATTGCATCGGATATTATCACTCATAATTTGTGTATATATGTGTATATATACTTAAAGGGTTGAAGGTAGAGCCCTTGATGACCCTATTTATGTACAGTGCATTCGCAGATTCAAACTCAAAATAAAATTGCAGACGTTTACAATGTGATCGGGTCACAGTACAATCGCAATGATAAGGAAGTGTATCAGGCCACTGTAAGTTAGTGCCGAGGGATTTATCTGACAGTGTTTACGGAACTGGTTGTGGGTAGTCATGCTGCAAAAGCCAATTTCTGTCGAAAATTAGGCGAGCAAGTTTTCTTTTAAACATACAAATTGTGTCAGCCATCACCATCTCGTCAGGAAGCGAGTTCCACGGTCGGACAACCTGCTGGCTGAATTAAAACTTTCTACGGTCTAACCGCATGCGCTCACTCACTGACAAAGACAAGGGAGACTTAAATGGCCAGTTCTGGCTTATTTGTCGTCGTCAGCCAGTCGTACTCAATCCCGAAGTGTGGAACACCCGTTTGTTTCATCTGCTGAAGGCAATCCATTCCCCCCCCCCTGGACGTCCATAGTCATCCAGTCTTCGACATCAGGATTTATCGGGCGGCGGCAGCAAGGGAAGCCGGCGTCAATTAGCAGAGAAGAACAGGCTATACAGGGCCTACGTTAACAGCGGAACCGACACAAACTGGACGGCATTCTTCATTGTCGTCGTC
>CACRXP010000099.1:74996-86836 GCA_902702965.1 Spirometra erinaceieuropaei
GAAGGGGGGGAGAAGTCACTCGACAATTCGCCCCACTGTCACCGGAACTGCTGGTCGTCCGCGCCCTCCTCGCTTTAATTATTTTGTGCACGCGAAATCGCAACACAGAACATGCGGGGTGGGAGGTCATTGCATTTGTCAATTAAATGCGGACCGGAAAACTACGACTCAAGCAGCTCACGGCATACGCGGTTGTCATCTTCTGTGAGAATTCTGGCCTTGTCAAACTTGAATGTCTGCCCAAGTCTCCTCGAACGAGCCACGACCTGGGGGCTAGAATCGTCCCTCCTTACTGCTACTACATGATCGACCATTCGCATCCAGGTGAATCTTCCGTATTACGCTGCCATGGGATTACTCGTTCTTTCCTCAACGCCAAAGGAGAACAGAAGGCCAACCTAATATATGGAAGGCAGATTGCAATATGGGGAAGAACGGATTGATGTCCGTGAATTGAGATTATTTGTTCAAGGTGGATCCAAAGGGCGATTGAAAAGGACGCGACGGCCTACCTAATAGACCCTCTCAAAGAAGTAGCAGGGCCAGGTTCGTGTGCATGCTCTAAGCCGCCTTCATTTATCTACTTGCCGGCCCTCACCAGGACCGCACTCTGGCCTCCGAGATTTCGTGCTCTCACCCCCAATCGATGGTTTTCGCGATTCTTGATGTCGTCTCCTCATTTCGGCACCAAGCGGTCTGTTGGGACCACGTCGGAATCCTATGTTTTCATCATCTGCTAGTCGTTTGATCGGCCAGAAAAGAGGTCTCATGATCTCATCTCCCTGTACACTTTGATGGCCGCCGCATCTCTTAATGGCCCTTCCTCGGCAGGACTCTTATTGGACTGTGACCGATCCTGTATGATTTCCTCTCGTCTCGATGTTTTGATGCAAGTAGCCTCATTCGGTTTAGGAGTTCTGCCTTGATGACGTCCATTTTGAATCCCTTATACACTACCATATGCTCGCCAGTCCTGTCAAAGCCGCATATTTACATTTCCATGAGTGACACTTTTTCCCCTAAAGCTAATCAGATAATATTCACTTATTCTTTTTAGAAAATAGGAGTTTTTCGCTGCTCGCCAACCGTTTTTCATATTATAGGTACAGGCATGAACTGAATACTGTAGAGAGTATCTCAACAAGTTCTTAAATTCACCTGAAAATCTACTTTTATTTGCTGTGCTAGTACCCCTAGGGGTACTTTATAAAAAAATTTATCTATTTTTTATTGAGATTTTTTCAGACATTTCGCTCGGTCTGATTCGACACTATTGTTCAGTGAAGGCATGAAAAACAAATAGTCGCTCTGTCTTGTTAACTGCAGACTTAAATTGACAGTAAAGAAGGAAAGATAAAAACTGGAAGACATCCAGGTAAAGTGGGATACCAGTTTACCTCTAGAGGTTTCGAAGTCGACCAAATGCCGCCAAACACGAATTCGTCAGGCAAGAAAGGACTATGAATCCACAGTTATCCGGTAGGCTGAACAAAAACCTAAGATTTTATTTTTTCTTCTTGACAGTCGACTAAAAACAAGGACCCACTCGCAGTACTGAATGATAATAATGGCGTAACAGTTCTTGAAAACGGCGAGAAAGCCTAACACTTGAGGCTGTTCTTTGCCTCGGTACTCACTAGGGAAACAGAGTTTTGGAATCGCAATGTCGACAGTGCTATTGTGACTGCCGGTCTCCTGCTTGAATCCATACGCTTCCCGGAATCCGTCGTATAAAGAGAACTGCAGAGACTCAACGAAGCAAAGTCGTCGGGTCCGAAGAATATGCCAAATAATTTTTTGAGAGAATTATCAAACGAACTCTCAGAGACACTAAAGCATATCTTCCAATCGTTACTTGGGCTAGAGAGACTGCCATCCGGATAGAAGACAGCAAATGTCTATCCGACACACAAGGGTGGGGCTCGGACTAATATTAAAAATTATCACCCGTCAGTGTCACCCGCATTTGCCGTAGAAATTCAGTTCCGTTTAGTTGAGGGAAAGTAGGAATGTACCTTTGAAATCCCTATTTGTTACACGCAGAGGAAGTTGCGAAAAAGTTAGAAATTGAGTAACATCGAAGAAGAATGAAGAAAATGTCAAACGTTGCACAGATAAACGAAGTATTTATGCGTTAACAACATTAAAACACATATTTACTCATGTAGGTGCGAAATGCACTTGTAACTTGAAGCACACATGAGCTACGGGGGAAGAAATGTGATCCATGATCTACAAGCGCCAGAATGAATGTCAGTAGCGGTGTGCACCGAGGTTAATACATGAAAACAAACGTGACTAAACGATTCGTAACAGTATCATTAAAGTACTGAATTGTTAACGCGAGTTATGAAGACGATAGTGGTCGGATAGCATTTTGGTACGCATTGCAATATTGATCCAGCTTCCTCTTAAAAATCTCTAAAGATGCACACATAGCAAAATCCGTGGACAAAGCATTCAAAGCCTGAACCATTCTGTTGAAAAAGGAGAACTCCAGTGTGTCTAGCCAGGCATCAGTCACGCGTGGTTCAAGTAGATGACCTCTCAGATTAGTTAAGGTCGTCAACTCGAGGAAGTTTCCAGATACGAGGCAGCAGTACTGATCGAGCAGGATGCGGAAAGCTTGCATCGGGTAACACCGTAACTGCCTGTAACTCAAGGGAAAGAGATCAAGATTATCTAATCGTGTTTTGTAAGGCAGTGAATCTTGTCCAGCAACAAGTCTGGTCTCTCGCTGTCGAACTTTTTCGAATATTCCGAGGTCTTTACCAATTCATGGTTTCCATGCTTGAATGGCGAACTTCAGATGCGGCAGCATAGCAGTTCGAAAGACCTTAGCGAAGCAGTCTTAATCAAAGGAGGAGAACGGCCGTTTGACGAGGTATAGGATGGACATCGATGACTAGTCTGTCTTTGAGCAGTGCAGCAAAGCCTTGAGTGAAGTTGATATCCACACACCAAGTCCTTCTGGGTGTCTTCTTCTTGCAATGGTATGCCAGCCAGGCGGTAGACCAGATGATTAGGAGATGTGGTTCCGCCGACGCGTAGAAAACTGCACTTGTTTACGTTAAACGGCAAAAGCTCACCTTGCACTCCTATACGACTGAGTTTGTGCAGAAGGCGATGGCGAGGCACACTGTCGAAGGCCTTCTTAAAGTTGCTATAGACCATATGCACCATACCCCCCATCGACGTTCCAATTCCAGTGTTCCGGAGAGTAGAGCGAGTTGGTGACTCAGAACCTGTCTTTTCGAAATCCATGCTGGGCACTGAAAAGCAGATGATTTTGTACAAGGAACTGCGTTAATTGTCATTTAATAACTTTCTCTATAATTTTGCAGTAAATGGAGGTGAGACTGACGGGTAAGTAATTGTTTGTGGAGATTCGAATATCGCCTTTATACAACGGCGCAATCCGCGCTTATTTCCAGTCGGCCGGCAGATGGCAGGCCTCGAAGGATGCACGGAAAAGCATACAGTGGTTTTGTCAGCTCATCGGGACCTGGCGACGTTGATTATTTTGACTCCTGACCCCTCAGAACAATCGCCTCGGTGAACTGAACGGTGCCATTCATTGAGGACATTTCGAGATCACTCCCGAGAGGGTTGAATGCAGTTTTGTTTCTAAAAACAGACCAAAAATTCTGAAAGATAATCAACTTTCTCCCCACCTTCAGTGAGGTTTTCACCCTCAGCAGTCATCAGCAGTGGTATTGGGTCCTGTTTCTTGTGTGCTGTCTAATGTTATCATAGAGTAGTTTCGGGTTCTCCGCGGTACGGTTTAGCAGATCCAGCTCGAATTCCCTTCTTGCTCTGAATACACGGTCCTTGACTTTATTTTTTGAATTTTGTAGGTATTTGCGGATGTGGGGCTCCTGTCAGCAAGCTATTTTTTGCATGGCTTCCACTTTTTATTCACCATATTTTTTAAGGCTCGTGTAAGTCATCGAGGCTTGTCTCTTAACCTCTTTCCTAAAGACAGACAGTGGTTTACGGCGAGTCTACGCAGTACTTCTCGGAACCGTTCCCAGTCTTCGAGTACATCTCCAGAAAATACGGATTTCCAATCAATGCGTGTGAATGTAGTACTCAGTTGGTCGAAATTCCCACCCCAAATGTTTCTACTAATTGTCATGGGTCTCTCAAGCGTGGGAAAAGGCGAGTACTCCCATAACAGCGCGACGTGGTTACTATCACCTAGGAGGGGGTGGACATGACACCTAATCAATCCCGTAATGCGATTCCGTAAGGAAAAGATTAAGACAGCTGGCATACTGGCTTTCGCGCACCCTAGTTGGGAACGTGACATGCTGAGTGAGAAATAGCTTCAGCGTCGCGTTTACAAGGCGACAATCGAAGGTCTCTTCCGAGCTATTTGCATGGGCCGATCTCCAGTCAGTGTGAGACGCCATAAAGTCCTCCGCAATTAGGATAGCTTTGATCACTCCACTTGCCCCAGTGGGCTCCAAAATATTATTAATCAGGCCTTGGAGGGGTGCTAAGTCTCCTGAATCCCGCTCCTTGGGGGTGTTTGTACTGGATTCAGGGAGCCCCTTGAATGATGAAACACTTTTCTGTGTTGACCTCTTTTTTGATTTTTTACGGAGTTGTCGTTCCCTAAATAAGGTAACACCCTGGCACTATATGCTGGTGATGGCGGAGCAGATGCTGTTTCGCAGTTCGTTTGTTTTACCGCTGTTTTGGCATGCCTGAAATAAAAGGGCGTACATGGGAACAGGATCTCGTCCATAATCGATCCTTACCATGGCAGTGTCAGGAATAGGCACTTTGAAGATAAGACTGTGAATAATAATCTGTGGTACCGATGAATGGATCGATGTCACTGCTCGTGCTGGGTCTATCAAGCTCAGATTTGTTCCGAGAATCGTCACATGTTTAAGAACGCACGGCCTTTACCGTGATGTACGGGACGACCGTCAATGCCTTTGTTTCGGCATCTTCGGAGGCTTCTTCCGGAAGCAACCGTCCGTTTTCCTTGGATTTTTATGGTCTCGTTTCTCTTTCTCTTAGGTTTTTTGGTTTTCTTTCCGGCCACTTTTATCTCGCTTTAGCTTTAGCTCTAGCGTTAGTTACATGTCCTGGGGCTGGCGTAACTGGTACAGAGAACATTGTTAAGGAGCCACTTATGCGAAGTATACTCGCTCTATTTCTGGTTACTCATCCAGTAGGTCAGTATATTTTAAGGGTAATGGGCATTTCCTTTGAAAACCCTATTGCAAACTATACATCCAATAGTTAACCTTAAATAAACATCGTACTAAAATGTTGCCAATAGTATACACACTTAACAGCATATTTTCCGCTGGAAATGCAGGACCGAAACTCAAACACATTCAGTTGTAGATGATATCGGTAAAATGCAATGACAGTCATCCGCATTAGCGGTAGCTGCATGCAAGACGTTGTTTTGGCACCACAGAGCTGTTCTGTCCAGACAAGCGGTATTGTCCAAGCAAATATACATCTAGTTTTTGCTTGAATGTCTCCGTGATATCCGCCATTATTACGTCCTCGGGAAGCCCGTTCCAGGCACCGACGACTCGCTGTGAAAACAGTTTCTGCGAACGTCCAGGCGGCATCTGGATCCTATAAGTTTTAGGGAGTTTCAACGCAGGTTTATTGTTGTGGCCAGGGTGAAGAAATCATCGAGGTGTAGGGCACAGTCCCGGTTCCTCAATATCCGATACGCCTGTATGAGATCTCCTCGAAGCTACCTGTACTCAAGAGGAAAGAGTTTAAGTTTATTAAGTCGGCAGTTATAAGGTAAAGTCCTGAGGCCTTTCACAATTGTTTTCGCTCTCCTCTGAACTCTTTTTAGCAACTTATAGTCTTTTTTAGCCACGGGCGCCACGCCTGGATTCAATATTCCAGATGCGAACGAATAAGTGCTCCGTATACTTTTCCAAATAAATCTTTGTCCATGTCTACGAAAGTTCGTGTAATGGCAAAGAGAACTCTGGTTGCCGTTTTGGCCGCCCTAACGCACTGAGAGGAAGGCTTAAGAGTCGACAAAATGTTGATCTCAAAACCTTTTTTTGTTGGGTCACATTTGAAAGGCACCTTCCACCAAGCAGGTAATGACAATCCTCTCCGTCGGCTCTTCCAGTCGTTTTGAGTCGCAGTCTGACGCACTTCTCAAGGTTTAACTCAACAGCCATTTATCAGACCATTCGCATAGGCGGTTCAGTCCTTCTTGCAGGGCCCGTTCATCATTTTCCCCGTTGCTCGCTGCCATAACTTGATGTCATCGACAAACATGACTCCATTGCAGCCCAGTCAATTCATACAGTTGTTGACATAAAGTAACAATAGTAGTGGTCGGAGTACAGAGCCCTGGGGAACTCCACTCACAACTGGCACTGGCGTGGACTTCGCACTACCAATACACACAGACTGTGAACGACCAGTAAGAAAGTCCTTTACCCAGTTTAATAAGTTTCCCCTTATCCCTGACTCTTGGACCTCGTAAAGTAACCCGTGGTGTGGAACATTATCAAAGGCTTTTTTGAAATCGATGTAAACGATATCGACTTTTCTTCCTTCGTCTAACGAGCGAGACCACCGTTCCATTGAATAGAGCATATTAATTAGGCAGGAGTGATTTCGTCGAAAGCCATGTTGGGAACTAGCGAAGAAAGTAGTTTCCTCAAGGAACTGCATTATGGATTTTTTGACTAATCTCTCCATGACTTTGCAACAAATGCGCGTTAGGCTTGTACTTGTTCTAGATCCACCCTTGTGAATGGGGTATATGTTCGCCACTTTCCAATCAGACGGGAGAATGTCTCGGTCAAAGGACAAGCTGAAGATACGCAAAAGCGTTCTGGAGAGTTCGCAAGCCAACTCCCCCAGAACTTTTGACGGTATTTGTTCTGGGTCCAGAGACTTGCCCTCCTTAAACGCTAGAAGTTCCTTCCTCACATCTTCTTCCGTAAAGTCGATGTTCTCTATTATTTCGTCGGTTGTCCCAGCAGGCAATCCAGCCTCCTCAAAGTCCGTTTCCTCGGTGAAAACAGATACGAAAACCGGCTTAGATGTTCTGCCTTAGCGTCATTTTCGATGATATCATCATTGTTTTCCCCTTTCAACACGAAGACAGTCTCCTTGTTCTTTATCCTACTGTTGATGTAACTGAAGAGCAATTTTGGCTTATCGACGGCCCGCTCCATGATTCGCGTTTCATACTCCTTCGGCGACCTACGGATATTCGACCTTACCTCGTTTCGCTTTTGACGAAACTGCTCGTAATCAGATGGTTATTGTGTTGTTGCATACCTTCTCCATAGTTTGTTCTTCCGGTTGACTTCTTTCTTTATATCCCGTGTTACCCAGGCAGGACGATTATTCTTTTTGACTCTCTTTTTCCGACAGTTTCGATGCATGATGTCTGTTACAACTCCCTTGAGAGTGTTCCAATCAACGTCTGGATGTCCGGAAAGAACATCATCCCAGTCCATTGCCGATAATTCCCTCCTCATGGCGGCAAAATATCCTCGCCAGAAATTCAGCTGAGGCTCAGTCGTATTTACTTGTTGGCTGCACAGGCGGTACTCCCAAAACAGCCTGACATGGTCACTCATACCGAGCGGTGTTATGGACCTAAGTTCGCCAGGACTAAATGGGTCTTTTGTAAGTACGAGGTCCAGACAACTTGCTCTTTGGTTCTCTCTGATCCTGGTTGGGAACGTGACATTTTGTTTCAGAAAGAGATTAGCCGTGAGAGCCTGGAATCAAAGGAATTTCGCGAACCATTTACTAATAAATTGTTCCAGTCGACCATGGGTGCGTTGAAGTCTCCGGTTATCAATGCCTTTTGGTTTTGTGACCCCTCTTTAATTAACCCAAACATCGCCTCGTCAACCTCAGCAGTTTGATTGGGAGGCCTGTAAACGGTCAGGAAATTCAAATTAGGTGAACCACGCATCCGCAGTTTTAATCACATTGCTTCACAGTCGCGGGAGTAATCGGTCTAGTGTTCCGACGCGATGATTTTTCTCTTGACGTAGACCGCCATTCCCCCTCCTTTTTTATGCAGTCTGTCCCGGCGAAAAAGTTGGTATCCATCGCGTGTAATTTCGGCGTCCAAGACTTCGGTCTGGAACCAAGTCTCTGTGATAGAAATGACATCAGTAGGTCAATTGGTATCGCTAGCTTTGCCTAGGCTATATCGCAACCGAGTTTTTGTCTTTGTAATTTCTTTTCCAAGATAGTTAAACCTGACGGCCAAAATCTGACATTCACTGCAGCCTTTATTTACATTTTTTACGCCTATAAATTCAAGGAGACTTTGTGATACCGCCCACCGTCGTGGTGCGGTGGCCGGGGGAAAGCGCGGTTGATTGGTAAGTACGTATTCACTGGATCGATCCCGTAGTCCGATTTATTATTTTGGGCGTCAGTGCGCACTCCAATCATCCCGTGAAGCTTTGGAAGACGAAGAAACCTCACGGATATAAGAAATCTTTGCCTAGGACAAATTGTAAGGGGGAACTGTGGTCTTGGTGGTTTTTATCAAAGTATTTCAATAATGCAAGGCCTGCAGGACATTTTTAACTGAATTACATTTGTAAGATGATAAGCACCCAAATCTAAGCAGTGCAACAAGCAGTGTTGAAATTATTGACCCAGATTTTTCTACGTGCTGTTTCAAAACCGCGACGCACAGTTGGAGACAATATGTAGGATTGTCAAGCAGAGTAACCAAGCCCAGATTTCCAGCAGAATGGCCGAATTCAAAGAAAAGTGTCCTGGTCTTACGGTGAGGACGGCGATGACTGTTAGGCAGAGGACGACAGGCAATAATGCGTTTTGCAATCCAATTTTTGATTGAAGACCAGCTGTTCCCAATAAGGGACGGCGAAAGAGTACGGATGATGCAATCGTCCCAGCGTTAAAGCAGATCAGTCGCAGCAAACACGTTATGATACTTAGAGATTTGAGCTCGAAAGACATCGATTGGGAACTGATGCACTGCACGCAAACGAAGACCAGCTTGAGCATAAATTAATTCAGTTGGTCACTGACGAATCCCTTACTCAACATGCTACAATAGACACCCGATTCCGAGGTGGGCGCCAGTCAAACTTGAAGAAGAAGACACGATCGCCGAGGCAAGAGCTTTATTAGCCTGACGTTTCGGATTCCTGCTCGAATCCATCATCAGAGACAAAAGCATATAAGGGTGGTTCATGCGTATGCGGCTGTAGTATTTATATAATGCAGTTGCCACGATACCGCATTCCTATGAATGTTCACGGCTCCCCTTCATCAGGGGTCGTTGCACGTGGCGTGATGGCCGACATTCACGTCGTTAATTGCTGCATTTTCATCAAGTGCGTTGGATGTTGGTGTGATGATTGCTCGACCATCTGACGCGCTGACCCGGGTGTTGGGAAGAGTGTTCACCTGTGCGCTCCCCGCGTGGCCAATTACTCCGCCTAGGCGAAGTCTCAGCACGGAGTATTGAATGGGAAGATCATTGCACTTGTTAGTAGACTGGGAGGCAGTAAACCATGACTCAAGCAGATCCCGGCTCACGCGGTTGTCACCTTTTGCGAAAATTTCGGCCTCGTCAAATTTGAATGTGTGACCTGAACCCGTCGAAGGAGCCGCAAATTGAGAGCTAGCGTCATTTCTCCGCACCGCTGAAGCGTGTTCGGCCATTCGCGTTCGGACCTGTCTTCCGGTTTCTCCGACGTAGCTGCTTTGTCCGCAACTGCACCAGATCCGAATGTCGGCCATCACGCCACGTGCAAGGATCCCTGATGAAGTGGAGCCGTGAATATTCATAGGTATGCCGTAGCATGGCTAGTGAATCCTATAAATACTGCAGCCGCATATGCATGAACCACCCTTATATGCTTTTGTCTCTTATGATGGATTCGAGCAGGAATCCGAAACGTCAGGCTAATAAAGCTCTTGTCTCGGCGATCGTGTCTTCTTATTCAAGACTGCCTCCTGAGACTCGTGTCTTTGCTTCTATTGACCAGTCAAACTGCTTTGATCACATCATTACCAGGGATAACAACTGTGTCCTTGGCTGACTTCTAACGCGCCCCTGCACCGAAGCAACCATTGCTTTCTGGTTTTTGAGGGCAGTTACTTTTTCTGTATCCGCATTTCAAACAATAGGGGAGAGAAGGATATGGAAAAGGGGATTATTCCGAAAAGGAACAACTGCTAACTGAGGTGGAATGGAACCTTATGCACGCTGGTTTTAAATTTGAAGATAAGTGGAGGATATTATTTTTAGTGGTTTTTCTGTGAGACCTAACGATTTTAGCCCCTGTTTTCTGGTTACATTTTCTTAAATACAGGCTGATTTATTCAGAACAGCCAGTTACCATCTCTTTTTTGAGTTCTGTTAGTCTATGCCTGTTGAGAACCAGTCGCACCCTGCAATTCGCATTTTGTGCATTCGATTTCTCTCTAACTGTGCAATTTATTTTTTCCTCGTTAGCATCTAGCTGAAATTCAGTCACCTGGTCCGCCAAAAGTTTTCTTAATCACAACTTGCCTCGAAACAAGATGAGAGCAAAAGTCACGGGTTGGCGACAGCTCTCGGCCTCTGTACGTAACCATATCTTAACTAAATTTAAGTCAGAAGGCTTTACTAGATCTGATTCAGAAGGCTTACCTAAATCTAAGTCAGAACCGCGTCTTTTGAATTCGGTTTGAAATTTTCGACCTCCGTGGGATTTAACTTTTCATAGCAATATCTCGATTCTCACAGAATTTCAACGGGAGTCTCGTTCGGAAAACCTATCTCCTTTCGACCACACCAGGACTTGTGAGGGATAACCTATCTTCGTCCAGTCGCCTCTCTGCAACAGCACTGACCTATCCCCAAAATCTACGAAAGGCTGAGTCGTTTACCTCATATCCTCGATCTTGTTGAAAATTCGTGTCATACCTCTAAGAAAACCGTTTGAAACTTGTAAACTCGGTAATGTTATTCAGAGAAATGCCCTCAAAACACGGTGTAAAATGCATGCCCAAGGGGGGATTTGAACCCGGTCCATCGGTCGGACAGACAACCGTCGATACCACTAGGCCACTGATTCGCGCCAACGTTGTCAAAAATAATAATACATCTTGTATTACGCATGATATTAATGACTGCAGTGCTGGACGTTCTGCTGTCAGACCAATGCCCGTAAAACGAGCAAAAAGTCTAGTGACGTTGGGGGATGTCACATACGACGATGAAATCTGTACCACATGCTTCGAACTCGTCCATAAGTTTTCAAAAATGGAGGGGGAGTTAAGAAGTCTAAAAATGGAGGTAGAAAAGTTAAGGCAGCTTACTCACCACTTACATGGAGAGAAGAAGCCGACGAACTCGGCAATTCAGAATCCGAAAAAAACATATGCAACCACGGCTTCTTTAGCCATATCAAACGCTGAAACTGACGACGGTTCGTCCAGGGAACTAGGCACAGTTGAATGCCAGTCTCTTAGGCGAGAAAAAGACCAGCCGAAGCGAACTCAGATAACAAAGAAACATTCCAGAAAAACAACGCGCACCTCTATACGGTCCAAAAAAACGAAGGCCGCCTACGTACACGCAGACCAGCGAAGGAGAACGACCAGGAGGCCTACGAAGGACCGCCAGAGGCTCCCAAATATGTTCAACAATAAAGATATCGGAACACCTTGTGGACCGAATATTCACGAGGAGGTTTCGAAAGAAACTGAGGTAAACTTTTTCGACGAACACCTCGGAAACACAGAAGGATGGGTTATCAACAGGAAGATAAATGAATCGTACACGGATCTCAGTTTCGTTAGCCCAATAGCTAGTTCATCCGAAACCA
>CACRXP010000099.1:103955-140506 GCA_902702965.1 Spirometra erinaceieuropaei
GCCTTCAGCACCGTAAACTGAGACGGCCGCTGGATGATAAGGAGGAAATTTGCATGTTGTGACCGGTTTATATTGATAAATAGGCATGTCGAGACAAGTGGTCAAATTCGGGCGCCTTTGCAGTAACAAATCTGGTGGATCGTGACCGCATCCCCTTATACACATCTCCACCTCGTATTCTGCTCAGTGCTGACGTACGCCCGCATAGAAGAACGACCAGACACCAATAAATAACTTTATAACCAGTGAAAAACCATTCAGCATTGTCCTAGGATACATTACCCCATTGTCAAAGTTTATACAATGAACATTGAAACTGAGACAAACATGCACCGAAGTCTGAATATCTCTGGCCCTCAGTTCGTCGGTTTCGACTAGTTATTAACGCATAGGAAATGGTTATCACGCAGCAAATGGCGCCAATTGTCAAATACACAAAATCCACAGCAACTGACGATAATAGATACCTCGCGTCGGTAGATTAGCTGTTTTGCTTTGATAACCCCGCCGCAAAAACCGAGGATAAGGTCGCGGCTCTGATCTCTGAAGTCGGTTAGGCCTTTGGCAGGCCACAATGCTGGGTATGGGATCGCTGTGACAAACCCACAGACATGTTGGGCATTTATGCCATGGTGAAGCAGGTCTAAGTACAATGGAGCAGTCACAGCACCAGGATGACCGATGAGCACACCTTGCAGCGACTCTACGACGGCGACGCTGCCAAGTCCATCTGCAGATAAGTTGGACAAAAACATCACTACGGGGACACTTTGAAGACCTATTTCAAGTGTGTCCACATTAATCAGAAATGGAAGGGTAACAGGGTTCTGCTAAGCGCGAAAAGTCAGGCTTCAGTGACACCGTCCAGGTGTGACCATTATGACATCGTCACTTGCCCATGATTCAGGCCCCCTCAACGAGGCCTGATA
The DNA here is from genome assembly GCA_902702965.1 of Spirometra erinaceieuropaei. NCBI lineage: Eukaryota > Metazoa > Platyhelminthes > Cestoda > Diphyllobothriidea > Diphyllobothriidae > Spirometra > Spirometra erinaceieuropaei. The sequence continues at coordinate 104,885 of CACRXP010000099.1, forward strand.
CACGAGGGTTTCGGAACCAGGCGGTGTGTTGCACGTGTAGACGGGCTGTTTAGCCTTGTTAACCAGTACACACACGCCCATCCACAGTCGTTTTAGCTTTGTCTTGCCGCAAAAACGCGGTGGCTATGGGGAAGGAGAGACGGGGGGAAGTGGGTTACGTAGAGGCCTGTCTCATTATAGGGTGAAGGACCTCATAACTGCCTGTAGACTGTGGATCCTGTCATATGGGGTTTATCTTGGCATCCATTTGCAAGCCGGTGCAGGCATTATACTGCCAAGAACAATTACTTCCCATAACCTCGAACCATTGCTCAAATTCCGCTAACGCGTCCATTTCACTGCCGCACGCGAAGGCGTACGATGAGAATTTCAGCGGAAATCCTAACAATTGCTGTGTATTCTTGCATTTCTTCAGCTTACTGTTTGACATGCTGCCTCATCCGTGAAGCCCCCATCGCTACCATTCCCGTATGGCACGATCCACAGTCCACCGACAGTTAAGTGGGGTCCTTTACCCTGCCATTGCCTAGATAACTTCCTCCTCCCTCTCCCATAGGTCTTGTGGCTGTGCCCATCTTGTGGGGCCGTGGTGGACCTCGTCACTTGCGCCGGCCAAACGATCGCCTATGAAGAGGCAGCGTCTTGACATTCACGGACCTAAAGATATAGCCCACGTGAGAAAACAACACGTCTTAAGAGGGTGAGCACTCGCCATCTTCCAGGTGCTGTGGCCATAGAGTGTCGGCTCAACACTTTACTGATTGCATTTTTGCAGTCTGTATTACTGTCCACACCGCATGTTCTAATGGCATGCATATGTGCAATGAACTGGACAGCCAGTCTTCTGGCTCTGCCCGCTGACTTGTATGTTATAGATTGAAAGAGAGCAGTCTTCCGTAAAGCGCTTCGAGGTGGCTTTTATCCATCTAAAACCTAAAGCGACCAGCGCCAAAACTATTGCTTCGGGACACAGAAGACGCCGGACATCTGGAGAGTGGCTGAGAATAGAAGCTTCACAATCTAAATAAATAGACCCCACCATTATAAGTAGGCATCTGCCACTCCGTAGCTGAGTGAAGGTATTCAGCACTCATACTGGGAGAAGATTTTGGTAACGAAACCTGACACGTACGCCTTTAAACGTCTGAATTAGTTCCTTAATGCGCCAGTCCCTTGCTGTAACAGCACTGATTCACTAATAATCTCCATCAGCGTAGCCATACTCAGCTGTCAGGGCATCGCGAATACGTTGTGGCTCAGGCTGAAACCGCATGTCTCGCGAAAACAGTGGCAGAAATTGTAGTCCGAGGGAGAGGGAGAGAGAGCATTAGGGAGCAAATGTGGAGGACTGACAAACAGGCGATGTAGTGATCAAAGATAAAACAGTTCACGTACCGGTACGCGTCTGATCCATCCACGTAGGCGTAACGCGTACATTATCTGGCGGTATTTTGGATTCCATCCCAGCATGGTGCTAAAGATGGAATTTGGCACAAAATTTAGACCTAAAGATGAGATGTTTTACGCTGAAATGTCAATAACTCGACAAAGATTCCGCTGCAGGGCCTACAGGCACATCTTGGGATGTCTGCCAACTGCTGGTCGCTTTTTCATGCACTTTAGTATATACCAGTTATAAAACATGGCTCAATGTTCACAGGATTGGCAGTACGATCGGGCATGCATTTTAAAAAGAGGGAATATCGGTCGTTAGAACCAGAATTCTGTTTGCTTAACGCTTCGGATTCACACGCAAACTCCGTTTCTGAGACAGCAAGAAATCAAAGCGGTGGACACACTGGGGTCGATGTTGCTATGCAACCGCATACTTGCAAGATGGATGAACATTTTTCAGCACCCAGAGAAGCTGCAGTTGCGTCGATATACGGGTGACTGCACAGGACATAACTGTCTCGCACTTTGCCATCTGTCTTTTCGAGTGGTTTTGTCACCAGTAAATGACCCTCATCGATCTCTCCTGTCTGTTGAACAGAAACAGGTGGTTCTGGAGTTCAGGGTTCAGAGCCCTCGCAAGCGGCTGAGTAGCGAAACGCGGTCAATCACAGAACACATTAACGTCAAAGACGATTTAGACCAGAGCAGGCATTAACGGGTTGGTTGACGCCATCTGTCGGTAAATATGCGCCCCCCAGACCGGTAAGATCTCAGATTCGCACGCGGGCGCAGTTGGCCATCGAGCAATGCCCATCGCAGATTATATAAAGTTTGCCTGATCACAGTCGACAGGGCGTAACCGTCGGGTCTTCCCTCTCTGACGTTGTAGTGCGGCCTGTGGATGACCCGAAATGACCTTTTCACCCTCTCCCGTCTTTGTGGGATTCCACAGATGAGAATAAAGCAAATATTGGAAGATGGGGGTGTATAGGACGTCATAACAAGGAAAATAAACCTAGCATAGCTGACCTACCTCTTCCGTATCCATCAAAAGGTTGTCCTGGAAAGTCAAAAAAATATTTCGGTAGAAGATGACTCAACCATTTCTGACTGATAAGTCCAAAGGGCAGAAACTGTCCAGTTTTCAGGCAAGTCAGCACTGTTACTTCACGAGGGAGATGGTCATGGTCGTGTCACGAATTAAATGCGCTTTTCTTTGGTCAACTATCTTACGCACAATGCGCACATGTGTGTGAGTGTTGAAAATTAACTTTTCTGTGTAACCACACGCAATATTACTACCAATATGATTTTGAAAAGGTGCCACAGACTTCAGAGCTTCACTTTACTTGTGGCATTTCCCCAGCTCCTTGGTAACGTTAGCAGAATAAAAGGCTGATTCGATGCGGATGAAATGAAGTTCTGGAGCGTGTTGCCAGAATTCACGCAAGGTAAATTGATGGCGTGAAGGGACTGGGCGGGGGCATCAAGTTGTTTGGTTGGAATGAGACATAATAATTAAGACAGAGATGGTAAAATATCAGAATTCGTGGGAAAAGTAGACGTAAATGGAATAGAAATTCACAAACAATTAGTTCGTTAAATGTTATTCAGTATGGCACAGAAAGGTATAGTCTGCGATAACGTCGGGGTCACCAATGACGTAAATGGTAATATCCTCACGAACTAACCAGTTATATCTCACGAGCCTCTAACCCTAAAGGCAGCAAGTAAAACTGAGCAATGAATAATATAGAGGTTCTGAACGTCAAGTAACCTGACAACAGAGAGCGACAGCAAAGCAGGCCAGCAAGACGGGTTGTACAAGTGTGTTGTTTTTCGTCACATTCAAACAAGCAGTTCGGCAGAGAAAACGGGACTAAATTGTCAAAGGTAAGTTAGTCCGGTACCTCACCACACACACCCATCGCGTTACGGGATATATCCGTTCCATTGTGCCTTAGGGCGCGATCGGGAGCACCGCGGGCAGCCATCCAGCGGCTGGTGGTATAGACATCATGACATTGTTGACAAAGACAAGAGAGGCTGGGATGACCATTTCTGGCTTATTTGCCGAGTTCCAAGACAGCAGGACGAGTATGTCCCGTAACGCGATCGGTGAGCGTCCCCTACCGTAGTTTGTATACCTAACCGCAACCGACAGGCGAACGAGCCCGTGGATCAGTGGCTAGAGTTTTTAACTTCTAGCCAGCAGAACGCGGGTTCGAACCTCAGGGGTTGCAAACCTGGCGTTGGGCATCGCCGACTGATGGCCGCTAGTAAGCCAGAAATGGTAATCCCAGTCTTCCTAGTTTTTGTCAAAAAGGCCATTCTACTTTATTTGATCTACAGTGATTTTTCATTCAGCTGGCCAGAGAATTTTGACACTGTTGTCGCTGAAGGTATATGTCAGCAAGTGACCGCTAAGGCTTGCTCGCGATCATGAAACATATTAATCAGGCTCTCACAACAAGACAAATTCCAAGACAGAGAGGATACAGCCAACGGTCTTACGGGGTACAACTCTTGTCAGAGTGGACATTGCCGAGTAAGTATATGTGAGAAAAACTTCATTGATACCAGCAGGAATGTGATCTGCTGGACGTGATGAGGACTCAAGTAAACTTACAGAACTAGAAAACATTCCGAGGAAAACGCGTTGGTCTTTAAAGCTCGAACACAGCTGGATGTGTGCATGCAAACAAAAGGATTAGCAAACGTGAACGTGAGACGAGAGACATCGAAGGTCCTGAGTCCTTTTGCGAAATGGGCTTTCTGGTTCTTCAGATGGCCGATTGCTGACTCTCGGGCAACATTTGAACTCGATTTCCCAGACAATCAGTTGCGATGGAAAAAGAAAAGGACTGCCGGCTGCCATTTCTAGGCGGTAGGGAACTCAAAACAAATGTTTACAGGAAGGCAACGTATACCTCTCTTATTTTAACTTTCCGCAGTACACCCGTCGTCTGAAGACGATCTGGGGAACCAGTCTCGAAAATTTACACAATAAGGCTTACTGTTTCCCAAAGAATTCCATCTTCCTAATTAAATCTCTTGGGATGCCTGTTATTCAATATACATATATACATATATAGGCAGAATGGTACTACCGACAAAGACAAGGGAGACTGGAATGGCCATTTCTGGCTTATTAGCCGTCGTCAGCCAGCCATACCCAAGCCCGAAGTGTGGAACACCCGAGCCTCGAACTCGCGACCTGTTGGTTTATCCTAGTGTTAGTCGCCTTACGGTAGACCGTCGTCTTTGTATTCCCGTCTGCCAGTTTTGTGACTTGTACGTCTAGGAAGGGCAATCTATTGTCGGCCTCTTCTTCCATAGTGAACTGTATGTCGGGAAATATCGAATTCAAAAGTGCCTTGAAATCTTGCACGTCGCTCCTTTTTATTATGACAAATGTGTCGTCGACATATCTGGCCCAGAACTTCGGAGGGTACGAGCTGAATACCAGCCGCTCCAGCCTCTGCAAAACCGCTTCGGCAATTAGTCCAGACAGAGGTGAACCCATTGGCGTTCCCCTTTTTGCTCGTACACTTGGCCGTTAAATGTGAAGAAAGTCTTGAGACACAGTTCTAGGAGCTCGATGATGTGCACTCGTTTAAGCTGTTGGTCGGTCTCGTCGTATTTTTCTCGGAGAAGTCCGTCGAGAGTGTCGATGGCCAGGCCAGGTGGGATAGATGTGAGCAGTGAGACCGCGTCAAAGGAGACCATCACCTCATTTGCCTCCACTCTACGGTGTCGGATCCGAGTCAAAAACTCTTCAGCTGACTTCACCGTCCACTCTGAGTCCTTGGTGAGGAAACACAGTCGCTGGTACAGCCACGTTGACAGTCCAAAGGTTGGGGTGCCACGTAGAGAGACGATTGGGCGGAGGGGCACTCCTGGCTTGTATACGTTGAACAGGCCGTAGAAGCGTGCCATCGCGGTGTCAGTGGCTTTCGCGGACAGGGCCTCTCTTCTCGTGAGGGCGTTTGCTTTCTTTAACCTACCTACTGTCTTGTTTGTGTTGTTTACAAGCTTTTTGAACTCGCTGGCATCCGAAAGCGCATAAGATTCCGTGTCTATCAGCAAGTTCTCCAGTTTAGTCCAGTATTCGGTCTTATCCATGACGACCGTCGAGCGCCCCTTTTCAGCAGGGAGGGTGACGATATTTTCAATTTTTCGTATATTGAAAAGTTCTCAATCTTCAGCTTCGGAAATCGTCATTTGGGGTTTGTGCTGGAGAAGTAAGGACGACACCTGTTGCCGCATGGCGTGTTTGCATTCTTCATCCGCCTCGTCAGTCTGAATACAACCTGGTCCATTAAATCGCTTTCTCTTCTTCGTCTTCCTCGGGGGATGATATACATGATATATATATATATATATTCTATCAGGAATGGGCGCAGACGGATCTTTTGGCTTCACGAAGGAAACAAGCTACGTATGGATGGCAAAGGTCACGAAGAGGCAACCAGTTACCAGGCCGATGTCGGCCAAGTAATAATAGCAGCGAGGAGGGACGACAGAGAATGCGGGTAGACTGATACAGTACTGCTTCGGGCTTATTCTGCCTTCATTCAATAAATACCCGATCTGCAGCGACACCGGACGAGAGGTGGCAAGACACTGATGAACTTCGGTTCGATGAGGTGCCTATGAACCATGTGGTAGGCCCCAGTGGTGGACCAGGTGCGCCAGCTGCGCCAGGTGCGTCTGTGCGCATGTTTGTGTTTCTGGTCCCAGCTGCTGGTGGTCAGGGTTATGATTGGCTGAATGAAGGCACAATAAGCCCGACACAGTACTGTATCAATCTACCCGCATTCTCCGTCGTCCCTCTGCGCTGTTAGATATACATATAGGCAGAATGTTATTATCCACAAAGACAAGGGGGGTTGAAATGGCCATTTCTGGCTTCTTATCCTTCGTCAGTCAGTCATACATACAGGACAACGGGCCCATGGCTCAGTGGTTAGAGGCGTTGGACTTCTAACTAACAGGTCGCGAGGTCGAGCCTCGGGTGTTCCACACTTCGGGGTTGGGCATGACTGGCTGACGACGGCTAATAAACCAGAAATGGCCATTCCAGTCTCCCTTGTCCTTGTCGGTTATACCATTCTGCCTATATCATGCGCCGCTGTGCGGCTGCTGGCTGGACCCGAGAGAGAGCCCTGAGACACAACAGGACGAATGAGTTCCATAGAAACGATCGGTGAGCGCCCCTCTACCATTATATATATATATGTTTTGAAAGAGGGAGGCCCTAGTCAAATGCTCAAAACAGGGAACATGGTGCCCCTTGTGTTTTGGAGCGCCAGTTCAGAGTTTTCGCAGGCAGTTACTTACGCTTACGGCCGCCTGATGAGGGGTAGCAAGGCGGAAATCGCCATTCCATCCTCTATTCTTTGCACTGACGCCTTAATCCAGTTCGAATGTAGAATAATTTTACAATGAATTGAATAATTCCTTTGTCGCTAACTGGATAAAAACATGGTTTCAATGCCGTTAGTTTGATTTTTTAGCTAGAATCGCTTACCAGTCAAGTAAGTGCTAGACTCACCATGTATTTTCAACATTTTCTCGATTAATTTTATTCAGGAATTTAATGATCCTGGAGACACTCAGGAGGGAATAGTCATATCAACCCGTCAAGATATACACACGCAAGAATATGTTCCAAAGTATTTATACGAGACATGTTTAGTCCGAACATTCGAAATAATCGAAAATTGTTTGTCAACAACTTGCTTATGTTCACCGCAAGCGTCCGTTTTGTTTTGTGTAAAATACCTCTGTTTCTTTCACACCTCATGAATTGTTTTCGTTTTTAGTAAAAAGCACAGATTAGGAGGAAAATGAATGATTACGGGGAGTAAATTGTTCCCCTTTCTACCGAAAATTGTATTGTGGCTAACTATCTTGGGTTGTTGGAATGGCGGCTTAAAGAGTATACGAACCAAAGGCCTGATGAGCAGATAGACGATGTCGAGAAGGAGAAAATAAACTTCTTTTAAGTCCCTACATCAGTGCAACGAAAAAGACATGACATTAATCATATCTGTTTTAGCATGTACGCAAGAGATTAATGTCTCCCCTTTCCATTCTTGACAATTTCACTTTATCCCCAAAAGCGCTAGGTTCCGCTGGGAAAGTTACGTCAGTGCGAACCGCAGTAAGCTCGGGGAAGACCAAGTTTAAAATAGAACATCATTGTCGTCTTCATGCCTTTGTGATCAGTAAAGAAGGTCGATAAAGTATAGAAGGGATCTAAAGCATCGCCGTGGGTTTAGGCTCGAATTGGACGCCCACGTCTCAGAGTTTTAAGCTTATCCTGCGTCTTAATTGAAGCCCACCTTTAACTTCCTAATTTTCTAATGTTAGCAAATTCAACTTACGTGTTCGGCCTTCATTTCACGTAATTTTTCTTTGAGGTTATAGTCGCTCAAGTCTGAGACAAGTTGCTCCTGACGTTCAATACACTCTTTCAAAAGGTCGGTCGTCTTCATGTCTCCCAGGTGTTTCATATAATGTTGCGAATGCTTGCGTCCGCGCTTTCCGTCAGATTTGATTTGCTGAAGTTTGAGGAAAATATGCTCAATTGCAGAACGTATCTCAGCAGCTTGAAGCCTTAGGTGATCGAGCTCAGTCGCCGCCGCCCTCAGGCTCTCAGACGAATTTTCCAGTGTCTTCTTTGCACCGTCAATGATGCTTTCACTGTATAAAATGTAAGATTGTGCAAACCTTCAAATGTCCGCTGAGGGAGGGAGGGCTCAGTGACTGCATAAAATTCGCAATAGTAGTAAGTGAGTAAGTTGATAAAAACCGCTCACCAGCACCTAAAAACTTAATATTTCCAATGAAAACCAGAATGAGAAGCACCCTACCAGTTTTCTTTGCTGCGGACAAGGGAAATTAGTCCAGTGAATACATCAGCGTGAAACACGCAGAGTTTTTCTGACTGTGGAATAACAGTGGATAATGGGATTTCCTGCATACAACCTGGAACCTTCGGCTTCGGCGACCAGGAAGCCAACTGCTAATTTTGCTAAACTATGAGATTGGAAACTTTATCTTTAAGTGTACTGGTACGGATCGTTTGTGTGCAGCCTCCCACCGAGGCAGGATACGTGAATAGGATCCCCCTTAATACAGGCGGTTTTACGTTAAATTCATGGGAAATTAAGGTTAAGACCAGTGCTACGGTTAGGACATGAAAATAGATACCCTTCCTGGAATTTAGCTAATGGTCACCTCTATTTACAGGAGGCGTTCCTGTTTGCGTATCCGTCCAGGGGGGGGGAATGCACATAGGCGACCCCGACCAGTATATCGTATCATTGGGCTGCTTGGTTTATTTCTTCTTGGCTGACGTAGGTTGCGCTCGATGTCTTAGTTGCTCACAACAGGAACAGGACCGAAAAAAACATCTCCGTCAGCCAAGCCATCTTTTCCATAGGGGGACTAAAATAAAACTTGATTCACGAGTTTTACAACTGGATGAACACAAAGACATCTTAACTAGCATTCCACCCTGAATCGTTTCATCTTGGGGAGTAGTAATTTATATTTACGGAGGAATGAAATAGGCGTAAAAGCGCGCCAAGAATCGAACGTCATCACGCTTTTTTGAGTTTAGCAATGCCATACTTACATTAACCAAAAACATCCATATTTAACTTTTGACTTCGCCATAAATCTTGCTCGCAACGGATTATTGTTCTACCTACCTCCCGCGAAATAGTTAATAGATCGTTTTCTACACAGTGGAACGTGTGTCCGGACCAATAGTGAATGACATCGTCTGCATATGCTGCGGTTGATGATGTTAACCCAGAAATTATGACCTGAAACATGCGCAGTAAACTTCGTGATCTGACCTTTGTGGCTGACCATCGTAACCGAGAGGATCAGGGAAGACGTAAGCGTAGGGGAAGCAAAATAAATTTTAAAATAGCTGACGCTTTCGACAAAGCCCCGGATTCTTAAATAGTCTGGCGAACTCTAATGAAGCGGTTACCAATATTCTTGGGATTGTAAGACCCTGTTAGAAAGCAAGCTTACTCCTTTAGACGGGAATCAGCCATAATGCGGAGATCATTGAAGGCAACAGTCAGCTTTTTGTTCTGCTCCTTGAGAGTGGTTATTCTCATGTCGGCCAAGTCGCGAAGTACAGAGAGCCGAAAAGTGGAGTCCTCCAGTTCTGCAAACCGATTAACCATGTCCTCCAAGTCCGCAATTCCCGTGACTGCTTTCAATTCGTGATAGATTTGTTCAAGCATTTTCATAGCCTTAAGGCTTTCGCTTACCGTGCTGTCCTCATGGCCTTCGAGATTGCCGTCTTGCTAGTGGCAAAGACCGGAGGTAATACTTTAGGCCGCGTTATGATTACAGTTCCAAGCAGACAAAGAGGGAATGCTAATCAAAGTTCCGTCGCATCAATGAACAAGGGGACGGAAATGGCGAGTGGCTAGTTCTTGTTGATCGACTTGCAAAAGAAGTTTTTCAAATCAAAACTTGGCGGTAGAAAAGAAGACTGTGAAAAGCTCCTAAATCTGCATTGAAATCTGACATCATCATAGGTGGTGATCACTCTATATTTAGCTGGTGGTCTGGCACCGTGTTGTGGGGCTGGAAGATGCTATTTCGACTAGCCAGCCGTCTGTCATGAGTTTCGCAGTGAAGGTGAGCAATGGACATCAGGCCCGTACCATGATCAAACACAATGAAAGTCATGTTCAAATGCTGACGACGACACGGACCCCAACATGGGTTCTTGATTTAGGGTTCCGGCAGACTAAAAATATAAAGCGGAACCGTTGCTACTGGTGGTGGTTGTTGTTGTTGTTGCTACTAGCGTGAGCTCAATTGCTAAGAAATTAAAAAGGAGGAGAAAGACATATTTCAAAAGTTCCCCTTACTAACAGCAGCAAGTCGAAGGAGGCTCACACAGTCAACCTTATGGTGCCGAGATACCCACCAAGGTCGAACTGAATTTCCTCGTAAAGTAGCTCTGTATTCGAGTTAACTAAATTCCAAGAGGAACTTCGTTCATGATGCTGCTTGACTCAGAATAGAATTCGTCAAGTTACAGAAAAGGTTGCCGCTCTGAAACGTAAGAAACAATAAGACAAACATGCTTTATTAACTTGCCTCGCTCTTGTTTATATCCTCTTCTATCTGGAAGGTAGATAAAGTATTCGAATGAGTATAATTATAAAATTTCAGAACTACATGGCAAGGATAAACTATATGACCGGGGTCAAAAAGAGATAACCGGTAGAGCGTGTCTTACGGGGATGGGGCTAATAGGAGTTATACGGATGGGACTTCACAGAGAGGAGTTAAGAAACTCTGGAAAGGAAATTGACGAGAAATTCAAAAAATTACCATGAAGCTCTGTTTGTGGTAAGATAGTAAGCTGAAGTCAATCTCAAAAGACAGGAAAAAAGAAAAATAGGTGAAAATTTCCTGGATTCCACCTTCGACCACGGGGACTTGATTATTGGTAAATAAAAAACACAATCTTCCGGAGTTTAATGACAGTTCGACTGCTGCAGACTTCAACATCCACCGCGCATCCCTGATGTGGGTCCAGCAATGGCAATTTGCGCGTGAATTATCGATAGAGAGGTAGACTATCACAATGCATACCCCGCTTTCTCCTTCCTTACCAAAGTTGTTCCAATATCAAGACCGAATCAAGACGACCGGAGGTGGGCGCGGGCGCAGCGGTTGACAGCCAAACAGACCACCCACCCGTGCCACGCAGGGTCTGGTCCCTGCGCAGTGTGCCAGGATTTCACGAGGGCGTCTTGGAGCTCATGTGCGTGCGAACGCCGTAAAAGCCACATTGAGGAGGTGTTATTGCAACCTGACTCTCGGTCCTCAAGTTACTCCAAAATACTCACCATGACGATAGGGTTGCCCCATCAGCTGACAACCTTCCAAGTCACGACTCTTGGCGCGTCGTGGTAGATTCAAACTTATCAGATTTATAATAGAGAGAAGGACATTAAAATGTTGGGGGGATGGCTTTCCCTGTGTTCGCGCACTCTCTCTTCCCTGCACCAGCCGAATGTTTAAGCCTCTCAGTCAGCTGGTGTTGGGCTAAGGCACAGTGGCTGAAAAAGTTAAACAGCGGGTCTACCTTTACCACACACGATCTAGTCCCCACTTACTGTACTAGGATATGCCAAAGGACATGTTTCCCGCGTAAGGGGGGTGCTCACGTTCTGATATGCGACGTTTCGCACGCCATACAGGCAGACTATCACAGTGTATACCCTCACTTTCTCTTTCCTTACCAAAGTTGTTCCAATATTAAGACAGAATCAAGACGGCCGGAGGTGGACGCGGTCGCAATGGCTGACAGGGTTAAGCAGCCAGTAGACGAGTGCCACGCATAGTATGGTTCCCACTCCAGATGCACCTGGCCACACTGAGGAGTGGCACAACGGCGGAATATCAGAAATGCGCGTCCTGCTTGCATTACCGGAGACCGTGTTTTCAAAAAATCCCGGATTTGATAAACTTTCTATAATCTATTTTCCCCCAAACTACGATGGTGTAAACAGCAACTAAAGCGTATATTAGCAAGACTTACAACCAGTGTCCTAGTTGGCATGGGTTCGCCCTTGCAAGCCTCAAGTGTTCGTCGCAGGTTCACAACTTCTAGTTCTCTCCTCTTCTTCTGGGAGTAAATAATCTCCTCGTGGCGTTTTAGCTCTGCCTTTGCTTGCTCTTTCAACATAACCGCATCCTCGCTGACAAGTTTAACCTCAACCAATTTGGCGCTACAACGTCTGATCTCAGTCTCAAGGGTCTCCACTGTTGTGGCGTAGGTAGATTTCTCCTGTGAATAGTGAATGGGAAAATGACACCTAAATTGGTCCTTGGGGAAGCGGGCGAGCATCAGTCGCAAGCAATTATAAAGAAATAACATAAACTCCCACTCCTCAGGTTCCATACCTCGATGAGTTTATGTCGAATGGCTTCGTAAGTACGCCCAATGTGTACTGTTTCGCTCGATTTCATTGCCGCCTTTTCGAGTTTGTTCTCAAGGTTCCGGATGTTTTGTATCAGCCTGTATTCATGGTCAGAGCATATTTTCGCATCGTCTATTCGTTTCCGAAGTGCAATCACTTCAGCCTCAATATCCTCAGCTTTCTGTGTTTTGGATCTGCGAGACAAGGGACGGAGTAAAGATGGGTGAAAACTTCGGCTAGAAGAAGGCACAAGCACTTAGCGATCGAAGATCACACAAGCTGTGCCGAATTCTCAGGTGAATGTCAATTTTTCTGGCTGGTAACCTGAGGGAAACCAAAAACAAAAAGCCCTTGTATACCCTTTTGCCGAAAAGTGACAGACCAGCATGGAACACCTATAGCTGAATCCACTGAACGCCGCTCCACATTTATGACTAGTAAGAGCTACATAACTACTAGTCTGGGGTCCAACACAATGCTGTTTAAATTTTTGGAGATGAGAGAGGCCAGAGTGTAACAGCCGGAGGCCTGACCGGACTCCCGACCTTGGTTGTTTTGAACGATACTCACGATGGAGTGGTTTTTTCCGTTTTTCAGGAATCGTCTCTCCGAGGCCACACGTAGACGAACAGCCTCCAGTCAGCCTACGATAAGTCGTTCTGGTCATTTTTCCGATTCACTTCATTTCCTCTTTTTGTAATAGTTCCTTATTATTTTTATAATTGATTATAAATAACATTTCTCCATTTACTATCCTATTTCATATGATGTTCCAAATGCCTGTATCACCTGACTCTGCACATTTCGATATTCAAGAACTTTGAGACGAGATCTTCGAAGTAGCCGGCCCCTCTGAGATTAAACAATTCACACCTCCCTCCAATACCGTTCGTGAGTTGACGACGCTTCCCCGCTTGGGCGCTACAAGAGTGCTTGTTCGCTAGAAAATCAGTAACTCGTTGACCCTCTATCCTCTGCTGCCATTGCACCAACTGTCTCTTGATCTGAACAAACTTGTCATTCGCCGCCTGAAGCAGCTTAGTGCACGCCCTGAGGAGTACATTTGCAGAGTTTGACGAAATATGGGCCTGATTGAGATTATTTAGCCATGTATCTAACGTCTTTTCAATGCTTATTCCGAGGGATGTTTTGTATGAAACAAAAACTACACTTTATTATGTTAAAAATTGTCTGACCACTTTGTTTACTGATAAATGTCAAATGAAAACCAAAACCTTGCCACAGAAAATCATAATTCCACGTAATTACAGAGAAACCCATAAGGTAAGACATTTGGCAACGTATGAAAAGACTCCATGGATGCTTAGAGAGAGAGTCACGCAGAAATTTCTCAGAATAAACACCCAAAACAGGATAGGAGATTCTCCTGTCGGTCGAACGTAACAGGACCGACTTCTCCGTTATTGACAGTGACAGAGATATCCAGCGTACATGACGATGCTAATAGGAACGAAATGACTATCCATCGTCATGATTAATATGAACCAACGTCAAAGAAGATATATCGGAATAAGCCCAGCGATGAAAACCTGCTAAGGAGCGACTCCGATTATATAAATCGCCTATCAAAATCAAACGGGCATTTAATGGGTGGCGATGGAACATGGACCGGCAAGCAGAGCAGAAGGTCCAAGAATAACGCGGAAATTTTTCATTCTTTGTTACATAAAAAGTACTACGAAGTTATAATTGAGGGCTATGGTTTGCAGAAAATTAACAATACCCTCAGGCAACTCTCCAACCTAGGATGGCGTCGTTAGAACAGGAGAGCAGTGTATTTTGTCATAACCCGTTTAAATGTGTACTCATAAATGTTGATCTAATAACACTGAAGTTATCGGAACGGCCCTCACAAAACACTTTAGGTGAAACAGTACTGCCCGTCACGTCAAACGCCTTGTGCATTGTATAGGCCTGGGAGCACATATGATCAGTCGCTCCCACTCTAAAGTCGCTTTCTCGTGACGATAACCAGCGACTGTTTCACACCCAAGGAACATCCATCCCAGTTATTCTTATCTGCCCCTCACATCCGTAGAGCGGGAAAAATTAATTCCAACTATCTCAACCTTCATGCTCCAGCGAGCAAATTGCGCTCGTTTAAGGCATTTCGGACAACAAATTCTAACAGTTATTTCAAGAGTTATTTCTTAAGTCGCTAAGTGTGTCTCGCCCCGTTAGCGTCGGCTTGAATGGCCTGTCATTTCAAGCCTGACAGCAGTAGCTGTAGTTAATAATGCAGTCGACCCCACAAATCTGACATCTAAATTGTGGATTTCCTAGAGGTATTTTACGTCTGCAGCGTTAACGAACACACATGCCCAGCTCAGTCTTAGATGTCGTGGAAAGACATAAAGACAGGGGATTTTATGAAGAAGCATTCACCAGGAGAACGCCCCTTCTTTTGGCATACCAACTGTCAATCGAATCGTTACCATTATTTACTATGTGTATGTTTGGATGCAATACAAAGAATACTCCTCTGGACAACATAGGACGCGCTGACGGGAAATTATTCTATTTTAACTGAAGCATTGACAACAGCCGGTTTTATCGGTGGTAGTCAGAGATACTCACTTTTTCTCATAAGCTGACCTCAAAAGAAGATGTGATTGCAACGTTTACAAAGAAAGAGGTAATGGATTTCATGGGTAAGCTTTTTTCATTTACAACCAGGCTCGTGAAGATTTCAAAAGCAGGGTGCCTAAATGTTTTGTGGTTCCGATGTCCATACGGCAGTTAACAGTAAGCAATTTTGGATGCTTATATGCCTAGTAACTTGCTCCACTAGAGCTGTTAGTTCACAGTAAGGCGTTTTCTAACAACGCGCAGTAAGTGCAACGAAGTCAAGGTTTTCTAGGAACGCAGTCGATTAGGCTGGGAGAAAACTGCTGTATACACAAACAGTTAAGTAGACTTCACACAGTAATAGATTTACTTGGTCTGGTGACGTAAGGCATTCAGTTGGTTGAGCTTGCTGGATACCTCGTAGTCCATCGCGGTGACTACTTGCTAAAACTAGGCCTACAGAGGACAAAACTGCTCACCGACGCCGTCCTATTCGCCAGCTTTGCGTAGTTCTCTTTACTCTTCTGAAAAGCCTGATCGAATAAAAACTCGGCCGTCTAAAAATGAAATGAAGCGTCATTAAAATATTTTTTATAAAGGGAATCAGGGCTATATTTCGCAACCGGAAAGCATGAAGGATTACATCCGTGTGGTCCTTATAGTCCTTTCGCAGTTCGCGCACTTCCGTGCGAAGGGCGTGGATCTTTTCCTTAGCCTCTTGAAGATAGCGCAGTGAAGCCTCGTAGTAGGCCTTTGTATCACCATCTGCCAAAGGACAAGTGCGGAAAAAAATAAATTGGCGTAGAAATACAGATTGGGGTCGCCTTTTACGTTTATATTCGATATTTCCATTGCTGCCTCCTTTCGAATGAATACCTGTAGTGCTGAAGTCTCCGATAAAACAAAAAGCAAAGGCTTATTTTTCGACTGGAAATTCAGGGGTTTGAGCCTGGAAATGCGAACACGGAACACAAATACCTTAGATGAATATAAGGCCAACTTAAGATTCCAGCCGTCCAGCACAAGACCAGCACCAAGGCAGGGAAGGGGAGCGACACGCAGGGCGAGAAAATTAAGGGCATAAGACATTGGTAACAAGGTGACACAGAGATGTTGCCGATTCGGGTCAGATGTCATTGCCTCATGTGTGGCCAGCATTTGATTACCGGTCCTATCTCATTTTGGCGATTTTTCCAACCCCATCTAAGATATATCACTAGTCGCTATGCGACTGCCTACGAGGACATTAGGTCGAGCCCCAAAGCACAGCGGGACGACGACGTCTCGCAACCTGATCGCGAATGCACCTACACAATAGTTGACACAGAACCGTTGCGAGCCTATCCTGTCTATACTTAGTCATTCGTAACTTTGACCACTATCCGTCAGACCCCGCCTGGGAACAACCTGCACTATGTACATACATGCTTGCCTGGTTTATCCTGCGGACACCATGTCGTCTGTGGCAGGCGCAGACGAACGGTCTAGTCCTGTCATTCACTGCGCTCGGACCCGTCTTCGATCCTCCTAACACTATCTCGTCACTAGATCCAAGCGACGGTGGGGAAAAGTGCGGCAGACGCTGCGTAAGTCTACTATCAACAAATTCTCGCCCAAGTATCGGCCATGAGGCCGCCTCATTGGGGACACGATGGTCATCGTCGACCTCGACAATTAAGCTGTCATTCATACGTGCAACTTTGTGATTTTGGTACTCGATACCAGTTAGGATTTTATTAACTGAACGACAGTGCTGTACTAGTTCACCCAAATATCTGTCGATAGTTTCCTTCTTGTGGAAAAGATCGCCTGGACAGGCTTGCAATATTACAGAGCGTAAAACCTAATCTCAATTTGAATCGGTTAACTGGTTTACTTTCAGTGCCTTTCTCAGTCGTCGTCAAAGATCGCACTTGGGATAAGTTAACACATAGTTGGCATGAATATTTGTCGTCATTTCCATACATTCCCAAAGTCACCACAGTTTTTTTATGAGAGGTATTAGTAAAAGGTTACTATCTGCTGATCATGTTGCAGGAAGCCCCAGCTTGAAACTCAAAATTTGAACGAAGACTTGCTTTTAAGTGTCAGCAAGTTGCAACGAAAGTTCGACCGTCGTTTCCGACGATGCGCACTGTGTGCTCCACGGCAGGGTGGGAGCTTGGACAGCGAACTACGCTTTAATTAGCTTACAATGGCAGTCGACTTGCGCTGCATCTACCGCACTTTCTTCTCCTCCCCCATCTGAGCCTGGTGTCAAAACAGAGTCAAGAAGACTGGAGACAGTGGAGGTCGCAGGTGGTTGGCACAGCAAAATTCCGCACCTAAGTATGCCACCACACTGGCTCAGATCCCACTGAGTGGGAGTGTCATGGAGTCCGCATGAAGAAGAAGCCATTGCAGCTTGAATCATAGTCCACCGGTCGGCCACATCACAAACACACAGTAAACTGACTGCGAGGCCCGAGTTATCCCGTCAGCTGGCAGTCTTCCAAGCCACGGCTTTTGGCGCACTGTGATAGCTTTAAGCGCATCAGATTGTTTATGGTGAGAAACGTTGTTGAGACCGTCGACCTCTCTCTCTCCTCACTCCCAGCCACCAGTCCACTGTCCAAGCCGGTCAGTCGACTAATGCGGGTAGTGGACGCGGTGTCTGACGAAGCCAAAGAGTCCGTGTGCGCGCACTACATGCACGACCTGCCCTCTAGACTCACACACCAGGATCACACACACAAGGGGAAGCGTCTCGGGCCTTCCATGTGTGAGAGCCATTAAGGAGCCATCGCAGTCTGACTCTCAGTCTACCAGTTAGCCACTCAATCCACAAACACACAGCTGGGCTGACTGCGTAGTTACTTGGAGCATCAGTTGGCAACCTTCTAAGCCACGGCTTTTAGCGCACTGCAACAGGCTCAAGAGTGCCAGACTGTTTATAATGAAGAGTTATGTGATGAGAGTCGACCTCACATGCTTTGCCCTATCCCGTGAGCCAATCGACTGTCCGAGCCGGTCAATCAACTCATGTGAGACTGGGAGAAGTGACTGACAGAGCGTGCCACACACACGATCTGACTTCCTATACACACACACCAGGGTTCCACACACAGGGGTCAGACTGTTCGGATCTCCCATGCAGCCGAATAGTTACACCGGGAAAGGAGCGAATGGCACATTGCTCGCTGACATGAAAAGCGCCGGTGATGTGGGCTACTGGAGCTGTTCATGTGTGGTGCATGTGTTGATGGAAGGACGTGTGGAGATGCGGTCATATCTGCAGGTTGTTATCCAGAATTCCTAAAAGTGCTCACATTTGCTCACGTTGCATCGCGGCGACATCGTAGGTATTGTAAAGTATGGACTCTCATTTGGAACAACTGGTCAAATTCGCAATTAAAGTTAACGAAACGTCGAATATTATGTTGCACGTATCTTTAAACGAAATGACCCAAGACGTCATAGACCTACGAACCAAAAATAGACGGCTGACAAATTCCAAAACAAATTTTAAGAAAGGCGGGGTTTCCAAAAATGACTAAGCGAACTAGACGATACTCTACAGAAAAATTTAAAACCTTTGAATTACTGCGAAAAAACTGGCCAAAACTGTTAATTGAACGGTTACTTCATTCTCTAGCAGAGTCGTCACAGGTGCTCCGGAAAGTGTTTATAGGAAGGCCAGAGTGTCATATTAGCTTGAAATTATGGTGCATGCTTTTTGATGGTGCGAGCGCATTTGAGAAACCTTTTTTGTCGGTTAACAAAATAAGGTTGTTTCAACTTTTATTTACGCACGCTTTCAAAGGGTGTGTATCGGTTTCAGTCGTCGTGATTTGTGCGAGTATTTCAACCAAAACAATGTCGCAGAGAATGTGTTAGAGCAAACAGAAGCTTGACTCAAGTAACTAGGTTCACCACCTGCTATTTAAACCCGACAGCGAGGATCGTAAATCTTACAGTATCTAGTTGGCTCGTAGCTACTCTCCTCAACGCTTTGCTGTTAAGCTAGAATGATCACAGGAGTTCTGGATAATTAGCGGTCTGGCCTGGTTTGCATCATATCTCCTCGAGTATAACGCATTTTTGAGTTTCTAAGGTTAGAATAAAGTGGTCGAAAAAAATATATTTTCCCAAAACGTATGTTTTTGTTTTTCTAACTTTTAAATGGAAGAAGTTAGCTAACTGAAAAGGTGCATTTCAGTGGACATCAAGACCTAGCTGAACTGTACATCATGTCTTGTGGCCTCTGAATTCAATAATAACCAGCTTCCTCTGATGTAGCCAGTCTGACGTGAAATTATAGAAGCGATTACACGTTCAGCAAAATCGTCTCCCTCTAAACCAACGTAAATCGTCCAACTAAAACTTCAAAATCTACAAAACAAGAAACCAGTGTCGATCCGCCCTCTGGTTTAAAGCCTGATACTTTACTGGAAAAGATCAAATAGCCCTGACAGTTTTCGGCTTTTCATGCAGAAAAACTCACCCAAAAGTTTTAATTTCGTCTTCATCTCCTCGATTTGTTCCACAATCGGTTTTGTACTCGTCATTCTTGTCACTTATAGCGAAAATAGCTAAATTATGCGACAGTTGACTATGTTTTCACCGATCGATAAAACGGCCAAATTTAAACTGTTACATCGGTCGAACACGCGGACACCTATCACAGTTGGCACGCCAAATACACAATCAGCAAAGGCGTGAAGCTTCTGCTGTGTATGTGGTACAAATATGACCCCCGGTGAAGCCATGTCGCAGCCGGCCACAATCCCGAGTTCTAGGTGCAGATGGCGCCGAGCCTGCGACGGGTATTTACGTGCATGCCACGACTCATTCTTCCGGTGTGGCTGCCAAAGTTTATCGATCGGTGTACGATCAGCGCCAGCGAAGGCGTTACCTTGACGCTGAAAAATGATGGGCCTGGGACAGCGCACCAAAATGGCAACTAGTGTACGAACCCTAAAGAACGCGTCTCAGCCACACGCGGAAATTAAAAAACGTGGGAACTACATGTCCTATTGCCAATGCGTGCAAGGACGATGTACAATCTACTACTAACCGTTCGAGTGAGATCAAGTAACGGATATTTCGGCGGGACCGACTTATGTGGACGTCTAAACAGGACACGGAAACATGAACACCCACCCAAATAAGAAAGGCGGGCCTGCGCATAATTTCAGAAAGGACAAAATATTCCCGTGTCATAGCTCCAACAATAATTGTAATATAAAATTAAACCGTTGCCCTAGTCTTGACCCTGACCCTAACATAAACCTTAACTCTGCAGTTAACACAAGCCCCTACCTTAACCCTAAACTTGGTCCTGGCTTACGTTGTCGTTAATTTTAAATCGAACCTTAAATAGCCTTCTTAACTTAGCCCTAACACTTGCCTTTAACCTAACCCTAATTTCACTGGAAGTTGGCTCAAAGCCACCCGTATTGTAAGGGGTTCCTGTTCTCGTGTCCTGTTTGGACGTCGCACAAGTCAATCCTACCGCTGTTTCCTTTAGAGACCGGATGATACTGACGGATGTGTGTCATTCTTCAGGGGTTTTTTGAATACGGAAAGTCTCGCTTATTACAAAGACCCGCAAGTGCCGGAGATCCTCCTGGAAAATCTTTACGCACGGTTACGAATGCCTTGGCAGTAAGCATAGAAGGCGAGCAAAAACGGGACGTGGTTGATCGCCGTTGCCAGCTAAAGACATTTCGAGTAAAGTATACCGACTTCGTCCAGCATGAGAAAAGCTGCACTAGCTGCAACATCGTAGAACATGTCAGGCCATTTAAGAAGAACGACTAAGGCAGATTTGGCACTTTGTTCGTCGCTTGCTCCACAAAGTCCGCGCTAATGCCCAACTTGGGACAGCGCAAAGTCGGCTCAAAACCGGACTCGGCACAGTTTGTCATTACATCGGGATGTTGCTTTGGCCTTCGGTTTTCCTTTTTCATTACCGGGACGTAGATTGGGTCGGACCCTTCAGATGCGCTGTTGTCACGCACAGACGTTTCAGACCTTATTGTTACCGTAACCTCCTGCCTGCAGCCGGAATCCACGTCACAGCGCCGCATGAATCATACAGTCCACCACTTCGGGTGACTGCCTCATCAGCAAAGCCAGCCGCGCACTGGCACCAGCCAATTTATTTATGGGTTTGCCACGAATAAAAGTGACGCGCAGTCTGGCAGCATATGACTCACGAGCGGCTCCAAATGGCTGGGCAACCCATTTGGTCGGTTGGCGTTTGCTACAACTGCACCCCAGTCTTACTGGTGCCTCCTATCATCTACCAATTGGTTGAATTTGGTGTCGTGCCTCGGCGGTAAGCGTAGGTGTCACTATCTTGGCCGCTACAAGGTACAGTCCACGATATTATCGAGGTCGGCCTCACAAAGCGCGACCATGACCGGTTAAGTCCAAAGTTTTCTACGGGCGCACTTTTTCCATGCCAAATCGCAACTGGATGCAGTCCGCTGTTGGCAGGAAAGTTGTGAAAACTAACATTGTAACGTACCTTTGAAAATCCCTGAGTAGCTGAAATGATCAAGGTATTTTCGACAGCACGGAAACTTGTTTGAGTGTACTCGCAAAATATATATACTACGGTCGGACACGGGAATATGGACTCTCCGTACTACAGATTGTCTTGCGCTAACTTCCAGAGGAGATACCCGTTCCTGTGTCTTAATTTTAACCCTAGGCCTAATCCTAACCCTAACACTAATCCCCATGACCCAAATCCTAGCTCTGCTCACCTAAATTCTAAATCTACTACCACCCTTTTCCCCGAAATTTAGTTGGAGGCCGCTTGTAATACGCGGGGACCCCTATTCACGTACCCAACCGATACTAGTTAGTATCCGTTTCAGGAAACTGCTTAAACAGATTTCTGTAGAACACAGACTACTGCTGACTTAGCAGATCTAATGATGCCGTTTTTCACTAAAGTTGAGTGAAGTCAACTGGAGTCTGTATGAACTCTACGACCCGGGCTGAGAGGTTCGGTTAAGAAGACTCAACTCCGACTGTGATTATAATTCGCGACGAAATTAGAATGCTTACTTCTACCTACTGTGACCCAGGCGCGGGGGTTTCGGTAAAAGGCATGAACACTGGTCGAGGCCGAAAATTGCTAAACGACCAACCTCTACATGGCTAGTTGAGGTTCCGGAAGGGAATTTACTATCGTGAAGGACGTTGTGGACAGATTCTATTCCAAACGCAATTAAAACGAAATTAATTAACATTAAACATCATTCTTATATAGTTAAAGATCAAAATTTGCGCCGAACGGCTACTACCTTCCCTCCCATCAAGACTTCAAGGGAAAGGATCACTACGATTAGTAGTTGCGAGGAACTTTTCCCGCACGTTTACCCACAGTTCGATTGAGGGCGTCTCAAGCGTTTTTGTTCACGACATGCCGCAAGGAGTACATTCTATTAAGGCACATCGATTCACAGTGAAAAATCAACAGCGAAGAGCGAAATTTATAAATGAGTTACTTATAACGTGTTAAGATTGGCAGCTTTAGGCAGTCTCCCTTGTCTTTGTCGGTAATAACATACTGCCAATATCATGCCCCGCTGTGCGGCTGCTGGTTGGACTGGAGAGAAAGCCCGTAAGGCACAACGGAAAGAGTGAGTTCCGTAAGAACGATCGGTGAGCGCCCCTTCTACCATTGGCATTTTTATTAACAACGAGGTTGAAGTACGTCTTTTTAGACCACCTAACGTGACAGATGGGCTTATATTGGGGGCAAATTAAATAAGAATGTGGCTAAATGGTCAAGAGAAGGACAAGTATTTCGCTGTCTGGTCTTGCCTAAGGTAACTTCCGTCCTAACTGAAGATCCGGTTTAAAAAAGACATAGACGTATTGGTTGCTTTCTCTATCTTTGTTGAGGGTGCCGGCTCGAAAATGAAATCCAATGTCGACACTTCGTGAACGGGTCGCTCAGAATATGCATGATGAATTCCTCGCTTATAACTAGGCATGCAGCTTTGCAGCTCATGAAGGGCTTAATCTGTCCCACCCATGCCATTTTGCTTCGAGCGGGAGGAGGCGTACAGCAAATTATAAAACGCGGAGCCTTCCGGACTGAGCTCAATACCGTGATTTTTATCCGGAGAAGTACTGACGCATAGCAGGCAATCAACCAGCAGTTTGTTCGCCTGGTGAATGCACAATTGCAGATTATTGCTGTATTTATGGTTGTTTTGATTAGCACCTTCTAATTCAACCTGTTCAACTCTATAGCAGGTTGTTGGGCGCCGGTACTTCAAGCCACCGTTTGCTGTCGGAAAGGAATTTAAAAATAACTTACTCAGTACACAGGAAGTAAATGATTTCAGTTCGAAAAAGGACCGTGTGCACGGAAACGCTTCTTTCCAAAGATCCTTGACATTCTGCGTGATATAACAGGCGGGGTGTAAGGATGTCCAGAGGGGGATTCAGATGAGGGGCGTGGTAAGTCGCTCATTTGCTTTCAGGTGTAGACTACGCCTAACATTCATTCGCTGGCACCAAACCCTCTCTTCTGGCTCTCCAAAGCTAGGATCTGCCTAGCGGCCATGCTGCGGGAGACGCCTCTACCGGCGGGCTAAACCAAGTGAAGGTTTACGTTCGTGCATCTCCGCACATGGCAATTTCGGCTCCGCTGGTCAGATGGGTCACTGAATCGGCATCTCTGAGATGAGGCTTCGTCTGGCACACCATAAAAGGTTACAAGGTAAGCGAGCCTCCAAATAAGCGAACGTTGCACTATTGACTTTGTTTTCGCTTGTTCTTGTTAGACTACCCTCTGTCTACTTGTTTATGTTTGTCCCTGTTGAAAGCTAAATGCCGTTCAGTTGGATTTTCTCTGTTGACTTTGCTCCTTGCTGTTCTCTCCCGCTTGCCTTTTTGTCTGCTTGCTCGTGTCCGTCCTTACTGTAAGCTAAATGACGTTCTGTTGAAATTATCCAATCACCGATTCTATTTCAGAAACCAGTCAGCCTCGAGAGGGACGGAAAAGCCCTGCTTCCCGTCTCTCTAGCCTTCTACCTTCCTCCCTCCCCTTCCCCCTTCAAGTCCTACGGCGACGTCGTAGGCAGGCCTACGCTAACTCGGGTCGTTCTCCCACTAAACAAAAGTCGTGGCCCATAGTGGAGTCCGGCGGCCGTCTGGGACAACTGAGCGGCCTTACTTAGGGAGAGCACTGCTCATCCACCACCCGCGGGGAAGGGCTAGAAAAAGTGCCCTAAACAAACGCTGGGGACCCCCGACGTCCGCAGGCTGACCGTGGCCTCAGACCCAAAAATCACGTCAAAACAACAAAACAAGAAACAACACACTCTCTCTCCCTTAACTCTCCTCCTCCCCACCACCCAATTATTCAGACTGATAGGGCGAGTCCGCTCACTCCGTCAGCCCGGAATCTTCGTTCCCTTTCAGACAGTCCAAGGAGCAAACCGACCGAAACGGAGGACGACACTAGTGGCTCGAGAACTGGCGCGCTACAAGGTGGACATCGCAGCACTCAGTGAGACCCACTTCTCCGAACACGGCCAACTGGAGGAGGTGAGTGTCGGCCACACCTTCTTCTGCGGAGGCCGTCCCAAGGCACCGCGATGGGACGCGGGCGTCTCCTCTGCTATTCGGAGCGACATCGTGGGACGACTGCCCTGTCTGCGCAGAGTATCAACCATCGCCTGATAAGCCTCCGCCTGTCGCTCCGGGAAGGCAAATTCGCCGCCATCGTCAGTGTCTACGTCCCCCCAACAATGACCAACCATGATGCTATAAGGAACGAATTCTACGAGAACCTGCACGACCTCCTGGCGTCTGTGCTGAAGACGGACAGGTTGATTGTCCTTAAGCACTTCAACGTCCACGTCGGCACAGACCATGCTGCCTGTAGAGGAGTACTGGGTCCCCATGGTTTCGACGGCACCAATGACAATGGCCTGCTCCTCCTACGAACCTTCGCAGAAAACTGGCTCACCCTGCCCAACACCTACTTCCGCCTGCTGATATGAGAGACGGCCACTTGGATGCACCGTCGGTCGCGGCACTGGCAGCTGTTTAATTATATCCTCGGCCGGAGGTGAGACCAGCGGGATGTGCTGGTGACAAAAGCGATCCCGGGTGCTGACGGGCGGACTGACCATCGTCTCGTCATCTCCAACATGCGGATTTGTCCACGACCTCAGCGGAGGCCTCTAGGAAAGCGACTCCCAGGTAAGTTGAAAATTACTTTTTTGTCTTCACTTATTCACCATCGCCATTTCAGCAGCGAGCTAGCTCAACGGCTAGACAACCTTCCAGTCTCTGCCGCCGCCGTCGCTGACAAGAACGCCTCCATGGAGAACCGATGGTGTCAATTATGGGGCACAGTCCAGTCGACCGCTCTGGCCATTCTCGGTCGCGCACACCGCCAAAACCAGGACTGGTTTGATGATAACGATGCCGCCGTCAGCAACCTGCTCGCCGTGAACAATCGCCTGCACAAAGCCTTTGTCGACCGCCCGACCGACGTCAACAGAGTTGACTTCTACCGTAATCGCCGCCTTGCGTAACAGCGGCTGCGTGAGATGCGGGAGGCTTGGGCGGCTCGCAAATCCAAGAAGATCCAAGGGTACGCGGACCGCAACGAATGGAAGGACTTCTTCGCTGCGATCAAAGCTGTCTACGGCCCACCAATCGAAAGTACTGCATCTCATTTATGCACCGACGGAAGAACCCTACCAACTGAGAAAACACGAATTCTACAGCGATAGGTCGAACGATTCGGAGGCGTCCTCAGCCGTCCCTCCACCATCGCCGACGCCGCCATCGCCCGTCCAACGTCGACCTCGATCTCCAGTCCTCTCTCCAAGAAAGCGTTAGGACCGTGCAACAGTTCTCCAGCGGGAAAGCGTCCCGATCGGACGCAGTTCCTGCTGAGATCTACAAGCACGGTAACTTCCCCTTCGTGGACCATCTGACGGAGCTCTTCCAGTAGATGTGGCATAAAGGAAGAGTCCCGCAAAATTTCAAGGGTGCCACAGTCGTGCATCTCTGTAAACGGAAAGGGGACCGCCAACTCTGCATCAACTACCGAGATATCTCCTTGCTGAACATCGCCGGGAAGTTCTTCGCTCGCATTCCCCTCAACCGCCCGAACAACCATCTAAAAGAAGGTCTCCTGCTGGAAAGCCAGTGCGGCTTCCGTTGTCACTGTGGAGCCACGGACATGGTCTTCGCCGCCCGACAACTGCCGAAGAAGTGCCAGGAGATGCAGACCCACCTGTACTCTACGTTCGTGAATCTGACGAAAGCTTTCGACACGGTAAATCGTGACGGACTGTGGAAAATAATGCAGAAAGTTGTCTGCCCCGAACGATTCTCTCAGATGGAGCGCCAGCTCCATGATGGCATGATGGCGCGAGCCACAAACAGTGGGACTGTATCAGAGGCATTTGCAGTGACCAACGGCGCAAAGCAAAGCTGCGTCCTCGCGCCCACCTTCTCCAGTCTCATGTTCTCTGCCATGCCTATGCACACCTAACGTGACAAACGTTCTGGGATCCGCATCGCCTACAGGAGGGACGGCCACCTCCTCAATCAGCGGAGGATGCACTTCCAGTCGCGTGTAGCTACAACGACCGTCCATGAACGTCTCTTCGCCGACGGCTGCGCACTCAATACCACCTCCGAAGGGGACATACAGAGACATGGGTCTCTTCGCCGCCGCTTGCGAGAACTTCGGACTGGTCATCAACACAGAGAAGATGGTGTTCATGCATCAAACGCTACCCGACGCTGCAGACGTTGCACCCCAAATAAACGTGAACGGCGTCCAGCTACAAGTGGTGTACAACTTCATGTATCTGGGCAGCACCCTCACCCGCACCATCAAAATCGACAACGAAATGGCCCGCCGGAATTCCGAGGCCAGTCACGCCTTCGGGCGTCCTCAAAACACAGTTTGGAATCCTCACAGTCTTCAATCCAGCACGAAACCAAAGATGTACAAAGCTGTCATTCTACCTACGTTGCTGTATGGAGCAGAAACCTAGACGGTGTACATGAAACAGGCACGCAGATTCAACCTCCTCCATCTTAATTGGCTTTGTCGAATACTGAAGATGAGGTGGCAGGACCGGATCCCAGACACAGACGTATTGGAGCGGACGGTAATCCTTAGTATCTACGCTGTGCTGAGACAACCACAATTACGCTGGATCGGCCACCTCGTACAGATGGACGACGGGAGGCTACCGAAACAATTCTTCTATGGAGATGTCGCGACGGGTTTACGCCGACAAGGAGGTTAAGCCCGACGCTACTCTACTCCGAGCGCCTATCTCAACGCAGGGCCTCGTGAATATCTGCACGTGCGCACCAGGGCTGTCTGGCAATTACCTACTCGGCTCTCCAACTGACCAATCATATTCAAGGCCGAGTTAGACGCGTCCTGGTTTAAGACGCTGTGATGCATTCCCTCGGGCACGGGACGCCGCTCACCAAGTGCCGGACGTGCCCACGTCCGGCTTCCAACTGCCTCCAACTACTTCTCCAGTTAATCTGTACAGAATATATTATCCTCCCCACTGGTTTCCGCCTTCTCTTTTAATTCGGGACCGGGCCTGAAGATCGGGGTAGCCAGGGTATCATTCTCGGCCTAGCCTGCCTCGATAACCTCGCCCGGGACCGACCTACGTGGAGTACAGTGAAGACAAGCGCTGCAATCTTCGAAGGCAATCCCATCACCGTCGCCGCCGACTCGCAAAGTCGATACCCAACTGCCTCTAACGTGCCCACGATGTCAACGGACATTCCTAACGCCCATTAGACTTGTTGGACCAGCTGCAGCACCCGGACTACACCAGTCGCCGTCTCTCCTTCCACCTCTCCCTCGGCTCCCACGCCATCAACTAATGTCGACTGCCCTTCCAAGCCACCACTATCGTCGTCGTCGTCGTCGTCGTCGTCGTCGTCGTCGTCGTCGTCGTCGTCGTCGTCGTCGTCGTCGTCGTCGTCGTCAACATCTTCTTCTTCTTCTTCTTCTTCTTCCTCCTCCTCCACCTCATCCTCCTCCTCCTCCTCCTCCTCCTCCACCGCCTCAACGTCTACCGCTGTGGCGTCTGTCGTGCCAATCGACACTACACACAATCCTCATACACCAGCAAACACCAACACCACTACCGTAAACGCTAGTGATGAGGACCTGGTCTATTCCTCTCCTTATTGCGATCGAACCTTCACCTGACACGTCGGCCTGCTCGGCCACTTGCGAATCCACTGCACAGAGACTGGCGAACCACCAATCTACACACGCCGCATCCGCCTCCACTGTCCACATTGCACTCGCACATTTATTCACTGCATGGGTCTATTAGGCCACATGCGCGTCCACGAAAACCTGCAGTAGACAACTGTCGGCTGCACCACAGCATCACATCCCCCCTCACCAGCATCTCAGCGATCATCAAAATCACCCACCACAAGCACCAAACTGATACCTCCCACGCAAGTGAGAAGTGTGCATTTCGGCTCCTTCTCCATGCGGCTCCCCTGCTGCATGTGTGATCGGAGTTTGAGACGAAGATGGTGCGTCGAGCGCCGTGGCCCGAAAGGCAGCTGACTGACGCCCCAACTCGGCCCACACAGTCTGCCCAACTGTGTGTGTATATATGGAGTGGCGGACTGGTGGGCTGAGAGCCAGGCTGTCACAGTCCCTTCCCGAGCGATCTGTGTAACTCTCATGCAAGTGAGGAGTGTTTCTGTGTGTGCTTTATGGGTAGTGCCTCTCACTCGACGACTGTTTGGTTACCCAACCTTGATGGGGGACTGCCCAGGCTAAATACAGAGCCAAGTGTCACCCTTCTAGGTCGAAAGTTCTGAAAGCGTGTGCTATGCCAATATCAGCAAACCATGGTCCTCTCAGCCTGCTATGCGGCGGCATGGCTGCCCAGTCACCCTGTTGGTGTGGTTTTGTTGTTGATCAAGTGTAGGTTGTAGACCAGGGGGGGTTGAGTGGCACGTCTAGGTGCGGGTCCGGCCGTGCCAGCCACCTGCGCCCTCCCTGACCCGGTCTTCTTGACTCTATTTTGACAGCGGATCCAGGTGGGGAGTGGGGAAAAGGCGGTGCGGCAGATGCTGAGCAAGTCTACTATCATTATAAACTAAACCGCGCGCAAGTCACCGTGCCTGCTGTGCCTTCCTGTGTGTCACACGATGGACATCGTGGGAGTCGACGGTCGAACTGTAGATGTAACGGGTATCTTAATAAGTTTTCAGTGCCTCATTGTGTCGGATGAAATTTCGAGATTTAGGAGGGCTAATCTGATGTAACTTGTTCATCCAATAACGTCATTTATCGTCTTTGAAAGTCAACTAGACGGGGCCTTTGATACTGATATTTTGCTTTCGACAATACGGATTATGATTCAAAGCATGCATCTCGAACCCTTTCTAGCCTTCCCTGGAGTTTTGCCATCAAAAGAGACAGAAATTTAATTGTTGCATTCCAGTTCGTTAGAATCGTTTAGGTTCACTGGCCTAAATCTATCCTTCTCAAATATCGTTCCTTTCGGTTCGCAACGAAAAAGGCGGATTCTCAACTTTACCGCTTCTCATAAGCTGCAGAAGGGCCTTTTCATTGATGCTAGCACTTTCATTAAGACTTAAGACCCTACCTTACCAATACACTTTTGTACTTTAAAGAAGTTCTTTCGGCCCTGGTCACCGTCTCCCGGATTCTGTACGAAACTGTGTCTGATGACAATGGAATACTCCCCACCTTCTGACGACTTTATGCCTGATCATGGACGATAGGAAAAGCTTGCGAAGCAGTGCTTTAAACATTTGGTTGGCCTTTCCTATTCCCTTCCGATTGTATTGCTGCTGTTAACTTTATGGAGAAAACTTTGTGGAACTAGTGAGTTTCTGAGTTCGTTTCACGACAAATACTGCGGTACACCTTAGTGAATTTTGAGTAAATATAGACAGGATTCCAGACGACCACTCACATGACTGCACGGACAATAATTAACGCTTGGTGGTGGTCTAGGGGAGATGAATACTGATGCGGTTGAAGGGTGATTGCAAACAGCCTGTCACCTTAGATTATATTCGGCTGATTAGCCGACAGAACTTTATCTCGGTTTTGTCCACCAGCCGGGTTATTTTATAGTTGGCACATCTGGTTGCGTACGTTCACTAAATTGACGTAATCTGCACAATTCAGGGTAACGAGAATGATTAAACTACGCACGTACTCAAGCAGTCTTACACCTAGATGAAGACTTCGACACAGGCCTAGACTGATTCAAAGTAACTCTCTTACTAGGCCGAATACAATCAGAGTTCTTCCAAAAACGGAAACTGACCTTGGATTGCCATACTGGACCAGAACCCGTGATCTTTCTCGCTCACAAGGATGACAAAGACCTGTGATGGTAGCGGACTTTAATTATCGATAGGTATGTTTGGTAAGGCACTAGTACTTGAACCCCTGTCCCCCTGAACTGTCTTCCGCTGGTGTCTCCTTATGCACTAAAACAAGCATGCGGCGCAAGCATGATTTCCCCATATGTTTAAGGACACCACGTTCCCTCTCCTAAAAGGCTCCTGTTACCACCACGTCCGTTTTAAAAGTGGACTCACACCTCAGTTCAAGTGAAGGGCACAAATAGCTTTGTCCGACCTTATCTTTTGAGATCAGAGGGTCATGGCATCCCACAACAGGTGTCGCAAGGAGAAGGGCGCACCAAAGACTTCTCTACGTGCAACAAGCTGCTTTCGTCGATCCAGCATCGCTTTTTGGTGCTGATCCTCAGTCACACCCTCATGCGAGTCGACCATTTGAGAAGTATTACTGACAAAGAGAAGAAGGACTGAAATGACCATTCCCCCTATCTCAGACCAGGTTGACCAGAGGTTTCGATCCGCGTCCAGCCGACCATTTAAAGTAACACCGCACAAATAGCCCTAGGCTCAAGTGCTATCGGCTGTAAGCCGGAATAAGCAAAATCAAGTCGAAGTAGTGTCAACAAACTTGACCTGAGTGTTGGCCGAAATGTGCTGAGGTTCAGTGGTCCATACTTCCAGGAACTTTCAGAATCTCTGCCGCAAAATACTGACACAATAGTCGACAACAGCGAATACATGAAACCAGTGTAAACGACTACCGAAGAAGCGCACCACAAAATTGTGACGCCTGCGCTCGCATATCTGTGCCGACTGAAGGAATGACTCGGCTGCCTGGGGACAGAGGACCAGGCTTCAATGGCTCCCCCTTAATGAACCCTTAATGACACTTTCAGGCATGTGAGACCAGAAGCGTCCCCGCAAAGGTTTGAGATACGCTGTGGGTACTAGCTCGCATGTGGCACGGGTAGACGGGTTGTTTAGTTTTGTTAGAAACTGCACCCGAGTCCACTTCCGGTCGTCTTGACATCTTCCTGCCATTGGCGCCAGGTGGGTGGCAGAGTAGAGTGTGGTAGATGATGCGCAAATCTGCTACAAACTAATTAAGGTACAAGTTATCGTCGAGCGCCCACTCTGGTGAGGCACAAGGTTAACAGAGTCGCTCGCGACGGTCGAGTCTTATGAACTGGTTGGCGAGAGGACTGAGATTGATGGAGAAAGCAGTACAAATGAGTGTAAAAACTGCGGGGTTGGCTTGAACGGGTGGCCCACTGAACAGGAAACAAAGACAGCTAGGCTGGCCCATGGTCATAAGGTCGGATCTTGGATCAGACGGTTAAAATTGCTGTAGTGGACGTTTTTACTGGAAAAAGCGATGGAGGGGCAACCGCAAAGGCATGCTTCCGTAGGACAGTTGATAAACATAAACTGCTGTCGCGCAGTGGGGCACAGGTAACCACAAGATGGATAAGTTAGCCATTCAACAGGCGGACGCGTAAGCCACCAGCTACTTATAGAACTCAACAGACAGGCGCCCTGCCGACCCCTGTACAAGGCTCAACAGAAAAAAATCATCTGCGTCAAAGTAGACCTTCTCTAAAACATCCGTGACTGGGGGACGTCCAAATCAAAATAAAAGAACAGAGAGAGTCGGCGCTTCCAATCGCCGCTCACAAGACTAGCACACAGGAGTAGCAAGTAGAGCGAGACAAGGGAAGGTAAGAACGGCGGAGAGATTATTGAGTGAGGATTTGAAAGTAGGCCTTCGCTTTCAGGGCACCTCGCAGAAATGCGGCGGGGAAGAGTGGAAGAGAAGGGGCGACTGAATCTATACTGTACATTGATATAGATAATACCTAACTGCTATTTTAATGTGACACAAGCAGAATATAAAACCAAAAGGGATCTGTACAAGTTAAACCAAGAGCATCACCGAAGACAGCTAAGGGGGGGATCAGTCGAAACGGCCATTGAGTCAGGCTGTATTTCGGAGCTGATGAGCTCCGAAATAAGGCGGGCCAGATCTTTACTCTCGGGTAGCGAGTCTGATATAGCCAGACGAATTTGGGAAGACAGCCGTTCAGCCGTGTCCGCGATGAGCATCTTGGCAATCACAGAGTTCATGCAGACAGGTTCTAGACCAAGGAGGGTTCTGAGGCGACAGAAACGACGGTCAAGCTCTTGTTTGACAAACTGTTGGCTTGCCAGTCGGCACTGCTCCAACTCGTTTTCCTCTTCATCCAGGTCGTGGTCACTGGTGCAGGCGCCCAGTACCCTGTTCAGTTCCGAGATTGCGGCATCCAAGGCCTTGCGCACATCTAGCAAGGGAGTTATCACAGGCAATTCAGAGTTCTCGAGTTCAGAATTCACTGCATCCGATTCCGAGGAGTTCGAGGAGCTTTTCTGGTGGGAAGAGGGCAAAGAAATCGGTGAGCAAGATCTCAAGGGAGTCACTCAAGAATAGTATCTTAGTACACTCTATAATACGTTATTCGAACAGTAAAGCTGAACCTGATGACTGAGGGAGGTACTGAACGTTCCATAAACGCACCAGCCTACGATAATTTATGTAATTTGAGAAACATCACATCCAAAGGTTTGCTCAGAGTTCTCTAAAGTGAGAGAACGGAACGAATAGCCGGAGACTTAAGGGGCAGAAAATCAAAGAAATAATGACTGTCAAAAAAGTTTCCAAGTAGGTGCAACGGCAACGGCAAGTTGTGTAACCCCACCTCGCAACAACTAACCCCAGACCCGTGTAATAGGGGAGTAGTGGTAATAAGAGTTTCACGGGTGGGGCATCACCGCGGAGGGGAAACAAAGTGAATAAAATAAAACACAAAAATAAATAGATCTCCGTCGAAATTCTTTTCCTATGCTTGTATATAGCAGCGGGATTGAGCCGTTAGTTGAAAAAAAAACAAATAAAAAGCAACTCTCAATAAAAAAGGCAATAGAATAAACCGCCACTTGAAAATTTAAAGTAGACCAGGAACCAATAGAACGAACAAGCAATAAGGAAGAGGAACAGTAGATGCTAAATAGTGCAAGCGCGGAAATTTACTGCGAGTTAACGTGATACGCATGAATGTTAAAAGGGCTATGAAAATATACCCCAGTGAACAAGAAAAAAGTCAAACAACTTAATTACGATCGCATGCTTGTATCTGCACAATAAGGAGATTTATCAATGAAGGCAATTTAACGACCAATTGTAAGTAATTTTTTACATAAACTCCAATAAATTGAACTCTCATAGTATTGTTTATAAGAGGGACTATGAGCAAGTATTCTTAAAGAAATAAATAAGTCGAGCGTGTTTATTCGACAACGGGAACCGTTCGGAGATGTCGAGGAGGCCGAGCGTGTGTTCTGACCGAGGCAAAGTAAACCAAAATGCAGACAGCGATCCTTACAGCACGCGTTGTATGGTGAGTACGGACATGGCACAAAAAGGTCTAGCCAATCTTTTGCAGGGAATAAGTCATAGCATACGGAACCGACAAAGGAAAGCAATGCAAGTACATTGGAGTGGTTAGAAGGTCAAGGCGAGGCAAACGGATTACGGGGAGGGGGAGCGAAAATATGACGTTAAATAATTTACCACTAAAACGGTTAAACTGAAGCAACTCGGTACATGTAGTTACATCAAAGTGCTAGATAACAACCAAAGGGAGACTTCCTGTAGCTATGGATTAATGAACAAGGAAAGACCTGCTAAAACAAATATAGTAGTTACTTATACATACTAAGCTCAATGGAGTTGCACAACCTACTCTTACCGGTGGACGCTCCATTGAATCAAATAATTTGACATAATACGCCAGAAGTAGGGAACACAAGTACCGTCTTAAAAGTGGACTCCTAAAGAGCAAAATCTGAAAGACGTAGAATTCGAAAATACGAAAGCGTGCATTTTTAATCAAAGGTGTGCAATAACTACTATGGGAGAAGACAGGTGGCTAAGTGTAACAGAGGCGAGAACTTTGCAATATGCGGTACCAATGAGACTGTCGGCAGCAGCAAGCATGGCCAGTTGACTTCTGGCTTCCAGTAAAGGCAAGACCTACAGTGCCTCCCTTGCAATCGGGACGCCTGATCGCCAGGGTCTGCAGCTTGATGACTTCACGGGCCCTATCAGGTATTGAAGCCTTAAAAGTGAGCTAGTTTAACCATAACTTAAGCGTAAGAGGCAAAAAGTTGGAAATAGTTGGCCAAATAACGAGGAATAAGAATGAAAGGGTCACCAGAGAAAACGAACCTCCCCTGTAAATAAGCACTGTCTCGATGTGGTGGCAACTGTTGCTGTTGCTACTTCAGAGGACACATTAGCGGTTTGGAGAGGGGCCGAGAGCGGAGACCATTCTCCACACTGTCCAACTGTGTCTGTCAGAGCTGGAAAAAGTACATCACTGGAGGTCACCTTCGTTGTCTCCTCTTCACCATTGCCCCCAGTCGATCGAAGACATTCAGGGTGCGCATCTGTGCGCTTATTAGTGTTGGGTTGTGGGGAAGGACTGTGGAGGGGAAGAGCATGAAGGAAGGTGGTCTCCGAAACCGGTCGTGTTACAAGTGGTCGACGTGGCCGAATGATGGGTGACGCGCTGAGGATACTTGTGCACGAAGAACGACAGGTGGAATCCGGCCAGGACGCTCTGTTTGGAGGTTTGAAGGCCAGTGCCGAGATGCGCCGTTGAACGGTTTGACCTAACTCTCCTATACAAAGGGCGGCCAAAAGAAAACGCATGACGTGCGAACGCATACAGGTCTGATTGGCTGGCCATGGACACTCGGAGGGAAGGGGGGAGGGGTTGTAGCATGCAAAGTAAGCAAAGGTTTAAACTGGCATAGGATTAAGACGGGGAAAGAGCTTGTCTCCATCGAAATAGCATAGAGTTCATATATAAGGAACACTCATAAGAGCCCCTTTGGCAAGTTCTACTGCCCCTAGAGGTAAGCTATGAAACAAGCATGAAACCTCAAAAAGTTGCGGCGATATAATGACGTCGATGGAAATTTGTTGTTAGGACAAGTGCTGCAAAACGAGGGGACCAACAGTATAGACGTGTCGAGAAGAAAGCACCGTAGAAGGCGGTCTCTCAAGACGTAGAGATGAAACTGCAGCGTATGCTTGATTAACACCACGGCTGTCTCTTCCCATTTAATCTGCTCACTTATAGGACGGTTCTTTTAACAAGACGACGGCCACTGTTAGCCATCGGAGGCAGAGAACTGCCCGTGACTCGAGTTGTGATGGGGA
>CACRXP010000099.1:166729-178111 GCA_902702965.1 Spirometra erinaceieuropaei
GCGAGGACAGTGTGGGCAGTTGAGACGAGCTTGATGGGTATAGGTGGGTGCTCCAGGCACTGGTTCGCCAGTCTCTGTGCGATGGATTCGCAAGTGACCGACCAGGCCTTCCAAAGACTTAATGCACTTGAGAAAGATGCAAGTCCGACAGAAACGTTTGCTGTGTGTCGTCTATCACTGGTACAACCATGAAAATATTCTACAAACCTTTGGTCTAGATGTGGCGGCTTTGTATCAAACATCAAAGGCTAAACCTCACAATGAAAGATATTGTTATGAAGTCCATTTTATTTTAACGAGTTTCAAATGAGAACTCCGAGAATCCTGTGAAAGATCAAAGACAAGCTGACTTTTTGGTGAAATGCCAAACTATGCTTACCTCTCGTAATTCCAGGAGGGGTACTGAACTCTGGCTACGCTTATACGCGTGTTTATCAAGTTAAACTAGCAACTTCTGTCCGGTCACTGGTAATTCATCCATTGTAAGCGCGGAGGACTGCCACTGTCTCTGGAAAAAGCAGTGATTTTTGTGACAATGGCTAAACTCTCCCCTCTCACATTCTTTACTCTCTAGTGGCAGGACTAGGACAAAGGGATTGAAGATAGATGTAGCCTCTGTAGTTGACGGGACTGAACCAAAGTCTACTCGCACACATATACACACACCTAATGAAACTGGGATCTCAGCTACTGAGTGATACCATAAAGGCCCACTGAAGGGGTCACTTGAGTTATCGCTTCGGTGGGCAAGCGCTGAAGCCACGACTTTCAGCGGGGCGTGACAGACTCATTATGGTGAAGAGAGTAGGCCTAGGGTCAACATCACCCCTCCTCGCGTTGTAAACCAATGGCAAGTCCGGATCAAATCGGGTGAAATAGGGCTCAGGCTCAGGCTGTGACGTCTCGTCATCTGGCGTGCGCCACAAACCTGTTCGGCCCAGTTTTACGAAAATTGCTAAAAGACAGCTCGTTTTAAAGTGCAAGCTCGACTGCAATGGATATATGAGGCACCTCTCCTGCGCAAGGAGCCATGTAGCACCAGAAAAAATACACTCAACGCCTTGGACGATTGCTTCTTCCCACTCTTCACTTAGAGTGCAATTCAAACAAACGTCTGATTAAGCAAGCTCCCTCAGGTAATTTGGGGGGGGGGACGGGGGAGGGAGGGGGAATAGAAGGAGGAAAAGAGGCAGAGGGCTGTCGACAGTAAAAACGCTTACTGCAGGGTTGTGTCGGTCTCGGAAAAGCCAGTAGAAGGGGAACAATGATCACATGTCACTAGTAGTCCGCTCGTCTTTTCGGGAACGTCTGGGCACACCTTCTGAATAAGAAAAGACAAAGTGTCTGTCTTCGAGGGTCGATTTAAAGGTGATCAACGAGAGGAAAAAAGACAGCTAAAGGCTTTCAGGTGGGATAGACGCAGATTGGAGAAAGAGAGAACTGAATTAAGAGGTCTTAGCGAGAACTGTTACCGACAAAGGTAAACATGAATGGGACTACCATTTTTGACTTAGTAATCACAGCCAGTCAGTCATAACCCCATAGCCCAGGCTAGGAGTAAAGATTAAATGAACAAAAGCGAAAGGATGCAGACCAAAAGGACAGAAACACAACTGTTAATCGGACTTGAGTAGGTTGAGCTCAGTAGATATGCAAGGATAAACCGTCAAAATTGGACCTGTTTGAAGTCATCGGAGAGATTTGTGACACTTCCTAAGCCAGAATCGGCAAACAGGAAATCAGGGCTTCTTTTTGGCAACAAATATTTTGTGGCCGCCCCAGGAAAGGTTTCAGCTGTTTAAATTATGGACTACACCGACCGTCTGCCGCAATTACTACGTTTCTGTAGATAAGACACTACAGTTTCAACGAACAGGTCGGTCAGGCTGCAATAGGCACGTCCTGCTTGTTGGGAAGATGGGGATATCCGTCTTATTTGCACAGTTGGCAGCAGTGCTGTGACGGTGGCTCAGAGGTAGAGCACCCGATGTGAAGAATCCGGAAAGTAGTCGGTGTAATCACATCTCTCGGTATGGGCCTTTTATTTCAGAAAGTGCGCCTTACGAGGTGTGCTAATTATTGAAAGCGCGGGTTTTGCCGATCGACAATTCCAAAGCGCAACTGCACTGCACACGTGGCGACCACGCCTGCGCGGGCAAGCATGGCCGTGCGCGCGAACAGTAAGGCTCCACCCCCTAGCGTGTGACAACATGGGGAATGCGTTTAGAGGCAAGGCTTCCGAGGAGATCGATATGGATGGCCGTACCGGCGCCGCAATGGAAACGGCAAAAAAGCGGATGAGTCATCCAAAATCTTTATTGTAGATCGAGGGGAACTACTGAGTTTAGGGCAAATCGTAGCGGGCGAGCCTGGTTCAGAGTCACGCCAGTTTTTCGGTCATCATGGTAAATAGTTAAATCTTGCGACTGACGCGCGCTCATAGTAGAGCATCGGTAGGCGCCGATGTCCGGGCCTGTTACTGCGCTACTTAGGCTCCCGGCTGCCAACTAAGCTTTCTATTTCAGTAACTGGACTTTGTTTCAATATGCAGTTGGATAACAAACACCTCTCTATATGAACGAGGTTGTGTGGGACATATTCTGCACTAAACATCGCCTCCTAAATCTTAGCCAATTAGAGAGAAAGAGAGATGGTTGCTCCCCTCGAGTAAAACTGCCTTAATGAATGCGGTGTTAGAAAATGAACCTTCTGAAGGCGGTCAGACTAACTCTTTACCAGAGGGCGGATCTCACACTGGCCCGTCATGTTCTGCTACCGGAGCATTATTGCTGCCTGAAACGACTAACTTCAGATTGTTCAGACGGAATTCACAACAGTTGAAGGTTGGGTGCGGGAAGATCGACCCGCACCATACTACGGGTGGCATTTGGATAAATTTCAGGAGGTAACTATTCCAGTCTCCTGAATTTAATCATATTTCCATGTCCTACCCAGTTGACCAAATAGGGTGTGGTCGGTGTGATCGAAGACTTTGATGGAAGGATGAAGGCAACCTACAAATAAAGTGCTTGAAAGACGAATGGGCGGAATGCTGCTACTGTTTTCTATAATGGGTTGTTACAGAACGGGGCATATGGGTGTCCAAGCAGGAAGTTAACGTGACGGTCGTTGTAGGTCGCTCGCCTGCTTGCAGGTGTAGATTACGTCAAGAGTCCATTTGCTGGCACAAAACCCTCACCTCTGGCTACACGAAGCTAGGGTCGGCATAGCGGCCACACCCCGGTAACTGCCTTGATCGGCGGGCTGAACCGGGTGACGGTATACGTTTGTGCATCTCCGAACACGGTAATCTCGGCTCCGCTGGCCGGATGGATCACCGCATCGGCATCGCCGAGATTAGGCTCCGTCTGGCACACCATAAGAGGCCACAAGGTAAGTGAGCCTCCGGGTAAGCGAACGTTGCTCTGCTGCCTTTGCTTTGCTTGTTCTTGTTTGACTACTCTCTGTCTACTTGTCTATGCTTGTCCCTGTTGTAAGCTAGATGCCGTTCTGCTGGATTTCCTCTGTTGCCTTTGCGTCTTGCTGTACTTGACTGCTTGTTCGTGTCCGCCCTTACTGTAGGCTAAATGCCGTTCTACTCCCCGATTGTATTTCAGAAAGCAACTAGATTATAGAGGAACGAAAAAGCCCTGCTTCTCGTATCTCAACCTTTCTACCGTCCTCCCTCCGCCCCCGCTTCAAATCCTACGGCAACATCGTAGGCAGGCCTACGCTAACTCGGGTCGTTCTCCCATCAAACAAAAGTCGTGGCCCCTAGTGGAGTCCGGCGGCCGTCTGGGACAACTGATCAGCCTTACTTAGGGAGAGCACAGCTCATCCACCCCCCGCGGGGAAGGGCTAGAAAAAGTGCCCTAAACAAACGCTGGGGGCTCCCGACGTCCGCAGGCTGACCGTGGCCTCAGACCCAAAAATCACGTCAAAACAACCAAACAAGAAACAACACACTCTCTCTCCCTTCACTCTCCTCCTCCCCACCGCCCAATTATTCAGACTGATAGGGCGAGTCCGCTCAATCCGTCAGCCTGGAATCTTCGTTCCCTTTCAGATAGTCCAAGGAGCAAACCGACCGAAATGGCGGACGTCGTTAGTGGCTCGGTACCTGGCGCGCTACAATGTGGACATCGCTGTACTCAGTGAGACCCGATTCTCCGAACAAGGCCAACTGGAGGAGGTGAGTGTCGGCCACACCTTCGTCTGCAGCGGTCGCCCCGAGGCACAGCGACGGGACGCGGGTTTCGCCTTTACCATCTGGAATGACATCGTGGGACGACTGCCCTGTCTCCGCCTCCGGTTTTCTTGACTACATCTTGACACCGGGTCCAGGTGGGGGAAGATAGGGTGCGGCAGATGCTGCGCTAGTCAACATTCACTATAAACTAAATCACACGCAAGTAACCGTGATTGCTTCACCTTGCTGTGGAGCACACGACGGACACCGTCGGCAACGACGGTCGAACTGTCGTGTATTGATTTACCAAAATGAGATCCAGTGCGGAAGGTTGTAATAGATAGGGCTGGGCGGCACTGGCCTCGAATTAAATAAAATAAGCGAATGAAGGCTTACTTAGTGATGGCTGGTTAGTCATCACCGTGATTTTACGTGTACGTTTGGGGGATATCGTAGGACCGTGTAAACAGTTCATGCACGAGCATTCTAAACCCAGTTCTGAACTTTTGGAGCGATAGGAAGAAGGAGTGGGCAGCGTTCTCTTCGAGGATAAACATTATCGATAGCATCTAGGTCACCGGAGAAGCAGAGTGCCTATGTGGCGCCAGGTATTCCTACTTATACTACTGTGTTGAGAGGGCTTATAAATCCTACAACAGAGGCTAAAAGTTGAAAGTCTGAAACAGACCGGCACAACTATGTCGTTCGGTTTTTGACGCCTGTACGCTGACCGAAATATAGAAGAGCGTGGGAAGCAACCGACGTGACAAAAGGAAATGAACTACTGGACTGAGAACTGTGCCAAAATAAGCCCACCTCGTGTCCAACGAAACCCAGAGATTTTGGTCGCTGAGGGGATAATTTTGGGAAGGCGTCCCCGGTGGGCATCTCGCCAGAGCCGGGAGTTACGTGGTGAGAGTGTGGCTCCCCAGCAAGGCAGGGCGGACATGAGGTTTGCTCGATCTCTGGCTGAAAGGAGATGAGATCCTGGTTCGAGGAGTCCTGATACAGACTGTCCTTGGACTGGTAGATCTGCTCATCATCGCTGCTAATGTCACTAGTAAAGGACGCAAGTTGACTGCGTTGAAGCGTCCGGAGGGGAGGGCGAGCATTGGCAGATTCGCTATTTGACCGAGCAATGGCAGATTTAGTTTGGGGTGCGGGTGTGCGAAAACTGTGCGATTTTGTCTTGGAAGAGGACAGACGCGCAGAGGAATGACGGACAGTTGTGGTCCTTCGGGGGAGGCTGGTGCACTCAAAAACCGGAGGGTTAAGATCACTGGCTGACTCCGCGGGGCAATGCTGTGGTAGAACGGAAAAGGGAGCTTATGAACTGCAGATAAAGATAAAACAGGCGGAGTACTGTCCACCTGCATGGCTGAAAAAGTGGTGATGCGTGTACATCAGTGGTTTCACAGAAATGTAGGCTCTTCGTAAATAAATTCAGCGCTGCAGTAAAAAAAAACTTGGGTTCTGTCGTTTGTGTCGTGAAAGACGAGAAAAGAGCTGTAAGCAGTACTGCGCACACTTTGGACATAAAATGCGCCTGTTATCCGGGTTACGTTGCACTACGACATCTTTGCCGCATTAAACGGCCGCTCTTACCATTCAAAGTGCATAAAATAAATATGAAGCAGATTGGCGTTCCGCATCAGGTTTGCGGCGTCAAAGGTAAGGTAAAAAGTGGTCAGTTACAGAACTGTATGCGTTTAACTGAATTTTTGTGAAATCAGTCTCGTTGCAGTGTAAGTACAGGTATTAGTTAGGCAAAAGGCCTACAGAGGAGCACTTTCGATAGAACTGCCGAGTATCGTTTGAGGTATCTTCCCTGAAGGCTGCAAACAAGCAATATCCGTTCAAGTATCTTGCTCACATGAACGGCTGCCTCGGTAAAATGCTTTTTCCAGGCCATTCACCCTCGTTCATTTTCTGATCTGCCGATAGTGTAACGCTAAGTACTATGAGTTGTTCAACGATTCAATCCTTACAATGGTCATGTTCATTGTGAAAACGAAGACTAAGATGAAGACATTGATGTCGGCCTTGTGGATTTTTTATTTGATCCAGTAGGGCAATTTTGACAGATAGTGTTAGATCATGGCCGTGTGCAAGCCAATGGCCTGATTACGTCACCAGAAAAATTATCTTCATCTGGAATCAACTCGAACACCAGGTCAAAAAACCGGAGATTGATGAATAAACATACATAAAGGAAAGTTAAAACAGCTTTCAGCGAACAAATAAATCGTGGTAACTAGGCTGGATAAAGGAACAGGCATTGTAATGATAAACAGGTCGGGCTAAGCAGGGAAATGCAGTCTATATTTTCAGACCAGAGGGAATTCGGGAAAGTAGACAAGGAGATGGAGTGCACGGATGAAGTAGAGGCAAAACTGACTGATTGCCTGAGAAAATCCCACGCAGGGAGTTTCATGTGCGACTACGACCCTAAACACCTCCAACGACTTGCCAGTTTGTCCGATGTTCGACACGCGTCATTCTCCGTAGCATACAATAAGTGGTTACCAGAAAAACTCAAGCCTGTACAGTATCAACTGGCACCACTTAGCTGTCGAGATAACGCCGAATTCATTGAAGACATCAAAGACCTGGACCTAAACCGAATGGGGGTGCTGTCGTCATACGTCTTATAACTCTACAACCATTCCAGTCACAGACACAGTCGATTACATCTGCGAATACCTATCGACCAATCATCGGGAAATAGAAACACCGACGAACGTACTAAACGAACTCTTACGACGATGTAAACTAAGTGCGTAATTCTTTTTTGACATCCAGCTACATAGACAAGTAGACAGCGTTGATATTGTCTCGCCCCATGGTCCTCCCTTAGCCGATATCTTCGTGGGGAAAGGGGAGAAATTTCAAATAAACGGTAAGATCAATAGGCTAAGGCATTACGGTCGCCACGTTGCTGACATCTTCGCAATCGTCACTGCAGATACCAACATAGCTGCCCTTTCAGATGCTGCATATCGGGCACATTCGCCGATCGAGTTTAAGTTGGAGGTAGAAAGGACAAGTTCGCCCCCCACCCTTTCTAGGCTTTCTTCTGAGCAGGAGGGTTACAGGTGGCAATCGAAGAAGCATCTACTCCAAGAAAACTGTCTAGACAATATACAAACATCTGCAGTTTCGTACCCCTCCAACAGAAACGCAATCTAGTTCGTTGTTTGGCGCAAATAGATAGGAAAATCTTTCTGACAGACAACATTGACGAGAAACCTGCTTCGCGAGAACAGGTATTCTGACAGATTTAATGGAAAAATTCTTATTGCGAGGCCTTCAATGCCCATCACATTGACGGCGGTAAAGAAAACTCTGTTCTTCAAAATCCCTTCTCAAGGGGGCGCAGTTAGTGAACTCCTGAGAAGACGCTTTGCTCAGGCTCTACCACGAACCTTCTCAGAGGCAAAAATTCAGTTAGTATACTCGACCAACCCTGCTTTACATGGAGAAGGTAGGGATAGGGTGCCAGCTCAAACTATCTGTATAGCAGGTTATATTGGTCGCAAGAGTGGCTATCTATCCAGAAGAATACCGAAGCACATCCCGGAAGACTGAAAAAAGCGAAATTACGAGCATAAACAGCAGCGTTCTCGCACATACAGTCGATTCCAGACATCGTGTGGACACCAACGAAGCCTTCCGTGTTATTTACAAGGTCCCACCGAGCTAGCGTAAGCCACCGTTCAGTTCAGTCCAGCTCTATTAAAAGAAAGATAGGCGAGCGACTTTGAAATCCCTATTAGTTAAAAATAGTCTGCAAAGGCGACTGCCATCAGGCTACGAAAGCCGGCCTTGTGCGCACAGAAGAACCTGGTGCAAGCTCCACGCCTACTGTGGCTGCATGCACTTCTCCGCTGCCTCCTAATCCACTGTCTCCTATTACCTCCTCCTCCCCCCCCCACTATTCTCACACCAGACTTGCGTGTAAAGACGAACTGTAGTGCTTAGGGCTGCTGTCGTGGATTTCGATTCTCTTGAAGGTAGTGTTAAAACAAAAACCATTTGCATCCAGAGACTTATCCTGCGTTGCTATCGTTGCTAACTGACGGGATGATTGGTTGCTATTCCGGACTGACTATCAGCCTACGATGACACCTTCTTAAGGCATCTTTCAGAGCACTGTCACTTGCACGAGATTGCAGACTCCCTCATCGAAGACAGGTTCGTATGGAGCTGGGGAATAGATCGCGAATGGAATGTAGAGACGGACTATTCAGTCGCTGAGCCCAAGCTTATCTCCAGTCTCCTGGACGTTGTACTGCCGTCGGGCGTGGCCAGTAGGTGCTGCGCAAGCCTTCTTAACCATAAACAGACTCACGTGCAAGTCGGCACTGCGTCGTAGGGACAGTGACGGACCTCTTCAATTGTGGCGGACGTGCAATTGCAATAGTCGTCGCGAATGGGGCCCTCCGTGATATTAATTGGCATTATCTAAAGCAGTCTTGCAGGCAGAATACGGGAATGGGGACCCCCGTAATACGTTTTTCGCTAAATTCCAGTGAGACCAGAGTTAGGGTTAAGGTCAAGGTTTGGGTTAGTGTTGCGGTTGGGACACGGAAATAGGTACCCTTAGTGAAATTTAGCGAACGGCCACCTGCATTACAAAGGGCACCTATTCCCGTGTCTCACCGTCTTGCAAACTTTTTTAACTCGCTACATACTCGGAGAAGCAAATTAAAAGCAACAGTGCCCCCAAGAGGCGCTACCGTCCTGGAACAAGCACCGACCCTGCGACCGCAGTCGCACAGAAACCAGCCAATCCGCCACTGGGAGGCGTCTAAACAAGGTTGGCATATTTAGTGGTAGGGGACGCTCACCGATCGTTCTTACGGAACTCACTCGTTCCGTTGCGCCTTACGGGCTCTCTCTCGAGCACAGCGGCGCATGATATAGACAGTATGTTCCACACTTCGGGGTTGGGTATGACTGGCTGAGGACGGCTAATAAACCAGAAATGGCATTCCAGTCTCCCTT
This sequence comes from Spirometra erinaceieuropaei, assembly GCA_902702965.1. Lineage (NCBI taxonomy): Eukaryota > Metazoa > Platyhelminthes > Cestoda > Diphyllobothriidea > Diphyllobothriidae > Spirometra > Spirometra erinaceieuropaei. Next base: position 175,926 of record CACRXP010000099.1, read on the forward strand.
ATCTTTGCCGGTAATAACATACTGTTGGCATATTCACCATTAGTCGTGACCTGCTCTTAATAAGGACATTTCAATAGAAAAAGAATTTCTGGATTAGTTTCACAAGACATCATTTACGACACGCTTTTATACAGCATTCCTCCAGGGTCGTTGTTGGATGTTCCCTTGAGACGCTCAATAAAGCAATTGTCTCTGAGTTCACGATGTCTTGCTTTGCGCAGCGATCACACACGGCAACGACTTTGGCCGTAGTCCAAGCCACATGAGGTCATCCGGTGGGGTTCGTATACTGCGAAGCTATTTGTATGAAGTCAGCTGCAATCGGCAGAGATGAGCCATTCGCGTTGCAACACGACTAGGTAGGAACTTAATGCGTAGTCAGCAACAGCTCCTCAACTTCCACTTCCAACAATTTAAACATAAAAGCCCTGCGGGGCGACCGAAAGAAAAACCTCGTTGATGGCTCAAGCTAATTCTGATTGTTGGTCCACCAAATTTAAGTCGCTACCCCTAGTGGACTCGACGGACTTCTGGAAAGTCTAGGCGGCTGTATTCAGAAAGGCACTACTCACCCTCTTGCAGGGAGGGGGTTAGAATGTACTACTTAGAGTGCTGCCTGCAAGCTGACGTGGTTCTTGGAAGTCAAACAGAGGACCGAAATATTATACGGAGTAAAATGTCCATCCCCACCCTCCTATCTCTCCCCCGTCAGAGTGATATTGCTTACTGATAGAAGCGAAAAGGCGAGTTCCAGGTAGCAGTTCAGAAGACGAAGATGCGACCACTGGGACAAGAAATTTATTGGCCTGACGTTTCGGATTCTCACTCGAATCCGAAACGTCAAGCCAATAAATTTATTGTTCCAGTGATCGCATCTTCGTCTTCTGATATTGCTTACTTTCACAACCCACAATATCAGTTTCTTTTTAGAGGTCATAGTAGCTGATTAGCCAGAAAGGAGGACCGCTATAGCCGCACAAGCTCTGGCTCACTTTAATACTCAACAGCTGAATTTGGTTGGTGCAGAGTACATCTCTTTCTGAAGTGGTCACCACATAGGAGAGTGCCGCGACGCTGGAATTTCCCTTGTCATCAGAAACGGTTTCGGGTGGAGGTCGTCTTCCCTCCCTGGTGGAATCGCCGACTGTCTAATCTCAGCAAGGTTCGGGCTCAATGAGGGGAACTTTCCCACCACTGCCTACGTTTCTACAGTGCCAAGCAATGACGAAGCGAAAAAAAAGTTCTGCAAAGACCTCCCCATTCATACATCTGTGCCGAGGGCCGACAAATTGGTTGGCCTCGATGATTTCTATGCCCAAGTAGACGCAGACAATGCAACCTGCGAAGGAGGTTTGGTTATCAGGGGATGGGCCACTGCAACGATAAACTCCCGTGGAAGACCTGGACAGAAGGCAACTTCCTCATCACCAACAACAGCTTTCGGTCTCATAATTGGAGAAGGACAACACGGATGCACCCCGATCCTGTTACTCAAAACTGCTGAATTATGCCCTCTTTAGAAGGTGTGGCCACTGTAATACGTTCATGAAAAGAGCAGGGAGTGGTATCGAATGCCGGATAGACCATTGTTTTGACGCTTCGGAAAGGAGGTTGCAAATTCAAGTGTGAAGATAGTCCTACGGGAAAAAAAACCCCAACGAGGCTGAATAGGACCTGACTATATGCAGAGCGCAAGTCTCCAGTAAAATAAACTCCAGACTGGACCACATGCTGATCCTGGAGGAAGAAGAAATCGAACAGAATCGGTAGAGACTAATTAATGCAACTCCCGCCACTGCTGCCAAAGTCATAGGGCCTTCAGGGCGAAACCAACGGGACTGGTATGATGATGCTAGTGGCAAAATGCAGCGACTGATATCCGAAATCAGATTCACACGATCTACATGGACAACAACCGAGTTAAGTATAAAGTCCCAGTTTCTAAGTGCATTGTTTACTAAAACGAAGACCGACGAGGAAGACGCAGTTTTCCTTTAGCACTGGGCAAAACACATTATTTAATTTGCTGGTAGCAGCGATGAGGAGGATTCAAGGAAGTAGTCGCGGAGAAGGGGACACGGTCGCTGGAACGAGTGCTTTATTAGCCTGACGTTACGGATTTTCGTTGGAATTCATCATCAGAGACAGAACCAGATAAGGGTATTGGATTGCCCAAGCGCTGCGAT
>CACRXP010000099.1:182425-203800 GCA_902702965.1 Spirometra erinaceieuropaei
TGATGAAAGTGGTGAACTGACAGCCAGTATGTCGGAATTGGATGCATAAAAATTCGATGGCCAATACGAATTGCCCAAGCTGCAGACAAGCCACACAACAGCACCGATGCAAGGCGGTTTTTGAAACAGAGCCTCCACTGGGGTAATGCAGTGCGTGACCGATGCGTTTCCGATTAGGAAGGATTACTTAAATGGGGTTGTTATACTGATTATCATGCAGCATAACCCTATAACATTTCGGACTCGCCAGGATGTCGGCTTTTGAATGCACTTCTTTTTGACCTCCTGCAGAAACCACACTCGGTAAAAGATGACTACTTAAGTTGCATGCACTTTTCCTATTGATTCTCGATGCTCCTATAGATTCAGATATAATTTACAGAAAACATGCACAAAAGCATGCTTTCTTTCGCTCATTTGGTAGGAAGTCACATTGGCTTCATATTTTGTGCCCGAAATGTGTTATAGGGTTATGATAATAATCAGTATAACAACCCCACTTAAGTAATCCTTCCTAATGGGAAACGCACTCCAGAATTTTGGCCAACATTTCATGAGATCGGACATGCACTGTACCTTGGACAAGTTAGACAGCAGACTTAACATGAGTGAAAAGTTGACTTGATTACGCAGATAGATTGTCGGTGACGGTGTCATGGAAAAAAATAACTGAATTTAGTCAACGGGGTTGTACGTGCACGCACTGAGAGGTATCAACCAACAGCGGAGACCGAAAGCCAGACACACGAAACAAACGCCGGCTGCACCGGCAAGTGACGACGTCACTAAAACGATTGCCGCCTCATCGAACCATGTTTAGGACATTCCTCCAATCTTCGCATTGTTCAACGAGGAATAGACAATTGTATTTAAACCGGCTCACTGCCTACTCTGGAATGAGCTGAATTAACCCCCACTGTAGGTTTTTCCAGTCCAAAAGCCCTGTCAATATACCCCTTCGAAGGTGAGAAAAACCCCATGAGCAGCATGGACTCGACGACGATATTCTCCCTGGCCAATCCACTTTACAACTTGATACTCGACAATTGACATTACCGGTCACCTGATGCTGGTAATTACTGATCGTAATACTTTGGCGTGTAAAACAAACGGGTAGAGGGACCGATTTGACGGCATCATATACCAGAGATCATACTTGACAAGTCATCGTCAAGAATTTGATGTATGCAATGAAGTCAGGATTCAGGTGGACGATCAGCACCATTAGAACGACATGGGCCCTTCTTCAATCTCATCAGTAACACGCTTCAACAGGACTGGTGATAGGATGGGTCCTTATAGGGCGTCTGGCAGAGGTCCGGAAGATTGAAAGTGCAGAAGGCCTGAACGCATTGCGAGTCCAGAGGTAGAAAAAGCGCAGACCACGGCTCCAACTTCGGTGGTTCTACTAACTTCGATTAATAAAAGGAATTAAAGGGCGCAATAGGGCCTACGAGGTAGACAGGTGGCAGTAGAAAATCGTACTGTCCCGAGTAGCAGAGCACGTCAAAACGGTCAGTGCCTCAACATGCACTGCATGGGATGTGGCTTATACGGGTTGGGTGGCTGAAACACAACTGAAACACATACCTGAATTTATCGAGAATGTCGTGTAAAAAAATCCCCTGTAAGTATGTCAACGACATGTTATATCACCGTCGCAGAAAAGGGTGGTGAACGCACAGGGAGCATAGCATTTACAGGATCCAGCTGTCATACGACAACATACCTACTATAATTAATAGCACCCGCATTCACTCTAGGTGGTCTTAATAGCCGCGATAATTGCTTGCGTGTTCGCATCCGAGCCGTTAATCGCCGCAATTTCGTCACCGGTGCCGATTCAGCAGAATAAGATGCAATCGCTCGAACAAAAGGTTTACTAGCTTGACGTTCTGGATTGGGACTTGAGTCAGGATTCTTCGGCCCGTAGTCCATTTACAAGCGCAACGGCCTCCGTTTCCATTTCCAGCGCTGATTGGGCCAGCGGACAGGATGCGGGTGAACGGCGCCACCGATGACGAACTTGCGGCAATTAACGGCTAGAATACGAACGCGCAATCAATCACAGCACCGAGTGTAATCATCAACGCTGCATGTGGGAGCTGTTAATTAAGGTAGGTATGCGGTCATATGACAACTGCGTCCTAAAAATACTGCACTCCTTGTGCGTCCAACACGCTTAACTGCGATTTTCTCAGACGGAATGGTTCGAGTGAGAATCCAAAAATTCAGGCGAATAAAATTCCTGCCCCAGCGATCGCACACCCCTTTTCTCAAACTAGAATTCGGAGGAGAGGAAGGCAGTGATTGGTGGGTAATCAACGCTAGGAAGGTTCCGAAGTGCTTATACAAGTGTCAGACGTTGGTTGAGTTGTCAGCGCTACAATCGCCAATTATTTGCGGTCGGAACTTTGCGGAATGGGTAGTTACCGATGGCTTGGTGAGCAAGCTAGTAAAATTCAGGGGACCATGGGTTCAAAGTCTGGTACATGGGATTCTTTACTTCGGCCCACTAGTCTTCGCCAACCTCTCCAACCAGCTTTACTGCCAGGTGACAGGGATAGGTGGGCAAAAAACCTACTGCCAGGGTTCTTGAGATGATCTGCATGCTATAGTCTTCGATGACGACCACTCGTTCATACCCTCGTTTACGTCCACGTAACAGGAATCCATTTCTTTTTTCGGAGCTACGGTTGGAGTGGGCTGTCGTCACATGGCGGCGTGGAAGCACATTAACTGAGGCGTTTTGAGTGCAGTCGAGATACGAGCTTTGGGACGAGCATGAAGGACAACACGATCTGACCTAAGGGCGTTGTTGGTCTTGACACCACAAATCAATCTACCGTTACTTTGTAAAATATAAACGAAAAAAATATAAGAGAAAATCGACCAGAACTCAATTAAACTGATCTTATACAGATCAAGTTATATCGATAAAGCACTACACCTGCACGGTCCAACACAATCTTATCCGTTAACCCCCTACCCATGTAGTATGTTGTGCAAAAGAGTTGAAACGCGTATTGGCACTTCACGTAGAGTAGGCAGTACTAAAGTCAGGAAGATTAGAAATGGACATTTAGCAAACAGTAAAAATGATTCGTATTTAGAAGATTTTTCGTAACGAGCTACGTCAAAAAACAATCGAAAATCCACATAAATTGCCGTAATGTCTAGGCAAAAAAGTACGTTAAGGCTTTTTCTGGAAAAATATATCGGATGTTGCCGTTTTTTTCATTCTAGACGGCACTCTAACAAAAAAACTCAGTGTATGTATTGGGTTGTTAGGAAAAAGGTGGCCGACTTTTCGACTCGCTTTTGAAAATTGAAAATAATTGCTATTTTGGCGTGTTTTATACAAAATTTTGCATGTTTAATAACTGGTGTGTACTGTTTAATAATTCTCCCACAATTTATTTCAGGCACGGTCCGTAAGCACCTAAGACCTTAGTAACAAAGATGAAAAAATAAGAAATGCGCTCACTTTTTGCACGAGCTTAAACTTGGTCATAGGGGTTCCCAAACAGCCGCAAATACTAATGGCGCGAGGGTCCACAAGTGATTGAGTAGTACGAAAGTGGGCTCGAAAATTCCGTAGTGACAAAAAGTGGATCCTATATGACAACTATGAGCGATCAGAGCAACGGCTTGACCGTGAAAAAGAACTCAAACGTTTCCCGAGACCAAAGTTTCATCAGCAGAAGACTACTGACAGTCTGGTGGTCTGCCACTGGTTTTGTTCATGAAAGCTTTCTTAAGGTTAATAATAAGGACAACACAGCAAATATTTACTGCAACCAACTCGAAGAAATGCATGCTCACTTGGGGAAAAGGAGGCCTGCGCCAGTGAATCGACGTGGTTCAGTTCTACACCACGAAAGCGCACGACCAGACGTTACCAGGACGGCGCTGCAGAGGCTCAGTGACTTGGGATGGGAGACATTACCGCACCCTCCCTATTCTCCCGATCTTTCACCCGCCAACTACCACTTTTTCAAGCATCTAGACACTTCTTTAAGCAACGAACTTTCGGAAAACTAGGTTGAGGTAGAAGCTGGATTCAAAGAGTTTTCGTTGAGGAGGCCCAGGTGATCATGTCCATCGATGGCGGAGCTGCATACACGTTCAGGGATCAAACATTAACTAATTTTAATATAGGTGGTGTTAAATTTTTCAAGAACAAATGACTGCCTCTGAAATCGGACAGTATTTTCCGGATAGCTTAATACTTGGTTCATATGAAGGTCCGCTTTGGTTATGCTCTTGCACAGAATAGCATCGTAATTCAGTATGAACTTTTCTGGCATCTCAATCAGACAACAGCTTTCTTCGGACATGTCCTCCTCATGTCCCTTTTCTACTGATGATTCTGGATGGCTAGCTCTGAGTCCACCCTCACAGTGATCGTGATCATTGTTTTTAGAAAACGGCGCTGATCACCACTACCCCGGGGGGGGGGGGGGAGAGGAAGGCGAGAGACTCCGGAGACTAGTAAGTAGACTTGATTGAAATAGGGAAGAGCTTGTACAGCATTTCCCGCACCCTCTCTTCCAACATCGAGTATGCGCCAAAGACGAGGAACACAGGACTGAAAGCCGACGTTCGCGAACAACGTCTAGTAGATGGAAAGTCACAGTCTGGCCTTGCCCCGACACACTGGCAGTCTGTCTCAACCAAATCGGATCTTGCGCACGGAATTGCTGGCGTTACAGACGCATCGCAGCCAACCCGCATTTGGCTCCGTCCGCCAGTCGAAGCGGTTACAGTGGTGTGGCCGTTGCGCCAACCATAGCTTCGTGAGAGCAGGCTCTCAGGCGGACTCGTCGCGCGGTTAGTCATCCGGCGCGACCGCCAATCCATCAGAGAGGTTACGTCCCCCCCCTGGCCGCCTAGCCACCCACAGCGGGCTGATGTGACCAGACTAGCCTAAAGGTCGGGGCCATCGGATGCGTCAGAGCGGACATTTGAACAGCGATAAAACAGTAGAGAAAAGGGTAGTCAGGGTAATTCAAGCCTCTTCCACACCCAAGAACAGGACGCCGGGCCTCTGAAGAGGTGGCCGACGCACTCAACGAGTTTCATAACTTGACGAAGGGGATCGAGTCAAATTAGGTAAGACCAAAGGCTGCTAGGCTGAGTAACGACGTGACGGGTGAGTAGAGTGGAAGGATTGTCGTCGGCAGGCAGGGGGGACGGTGCGAATACGAAGAAAAAAGAAATATTTCGGAAATGTGAAGAAGCAAATAAGGACGAGAAAGTACCTGCAGATGCGAGAAAGGTATTTGTTGGGTCAACGACGCAGCAAATTAGAGCGCCGTCCTCAGAGGGGCTTGCACGGTATGAGCAGACAGGCTTGCCCTTGGTCACACTGTAGATGCGTATGCGTCGATCCTGACAAGCCACGGCCAGGTAGTGACGCAGTCGTGGTACCGCGCCCGCGGGTGCACAACTGCCGCCGTTTGCCAGACTGTCCAAACTGGGCGCCGACGGGCCAACGACGACTGCATCAACGTACGCATGGGGTTCGGCAATGGTGTGCAACAGGACAAATCGTGCCGTCTGAGTGACCGGATCGGCCTTTTGAAAAGGAACACACACACATAGACCAGGAGATGTACAAAACAGCGGCCATTAGAACATGGCTTAGAGGGCTGCAACGCCTACTGCGAGTGAACTCGTTAGCTACCGCGGCAAAAATGCCACACAAAAATCCGCTACGCCTTTGTAGTGAGCATGGGGAGTAGGACTAGGCTTGACTGTTCAACCAAACTTGCCAAAAGTGCTTGAACAACAGTGTCAATTGTGTAACTTGGAATATCTTGAGACGTTAGTCAAAACCCAAACAGTATTGACGGTTTAGTAACAAAGCAGCTCTGCTGGGGAAAAGAACGAAGAGTCGATGACTTCCTCGACAAGAAGGTTAGTCTTCATTAGGAGGTCTGATACTTGTCAACCGTCCTGTCCATCGGCGTCCGTGCGCGAAGAGGAATCGAAAAGCTCGCAGCACCAGTGCATAAGTGCAACTGGAAAATTTTCGTAACAGCACAAGCTGAAAACTGTTTACTTTAACAGGCTAATCGGAAGCTCGCGGACCGGGCATACGTCAAATGGTGCGAAATGACAACATGATCGACTGAGCTAGCCTTTTCGACCTTAATGTGACCCTGTCAGATTATGCGCATGCGGTGGAGGATGTAAGTTAAGTATGCCAAAGTGGGTGCCCTTATACCCAAAGCTACATAGCTTGTACATCCATATCAGCAACAGTATCATTGAGTCAATGTTCAGCTATCTACGCGTGAGCCAATGGCAAAGCGACTGAGTCAAATGCAGTTTACGGCAGTTTCACAGAGTCACCAGACGAAGAAAACATCTCATCCCCTGTTAAATGGTCTTTTAGCAAGCTTGGAATCATAAAAAAGGGCTTGGTAGGCAGCAACTACGGAGGTGAACTAACCGACAGATTGACAGTCTGAATGGCAGGTCATAGTCATATGCCTGCTATGGATAACAGAGTAAATGAAGTTGTGTGAAGCAAGCGAGGAGGCAGCAATTCTCCCTGAAATTTCAGCCACTCAAATGTTTCCACTTTTAAAGATTAAATGCCATATTGACCGGCACTCAATCACTCGACCTCCGCGCGCTCGCTACCTGTGCTCACAAAAGTTTGTGATTATGAGCTTAAGGGTAAATTCGAAACGTCGGGTGAATAAGTCTCACTGCGGCGATCGAGATCCTTTCCTCCCCGCTGCTTCCTGGGACTCATCTTTGCACGTGCACGAACACAAAAAGCACTGTTATTAGAATGGCCGTCGTAAAAGCGAATAAGCACCCGGAGAAAATCGAATTCAGCAAAAAAAGGCAAGTTAGGTAGTTGGCCGACCATCCTAGATTTGTTTATCCTAAAACATGAAGCAGGCCCAAACAGTTGCTATGAGTGGCACCACGGGCAAAGGGAGTTAAGTACTTAGAAGCTACACACAGTGATCATATGAAGTACTTTTCGCGCTGATTAGGAGAAAGAATATGAAAGTTTGCGAACCAAAAAAGGTTCAAGACCGGTTTTTTCAAAAGGAGTTAGACTGTCATAAATCGGGTATGGCAGTAAAACCCATGAATGTAGAAGGATCTGCAGAACCGCGAAACACAGGATTGAAACTAGCCGCTGTGCATTCACGCAGTAGTAGACAAGTGCCAGGTGCGCAGTTCGCATTTTTTCAAAGTCTTTAAATTGAGTGGGGACTTTAAACTCCTTTAGACCACCTTGTATCCGCTTTAATGTTCTAAAGTCATAGATTTTCGGATGACACGCGAATAGGTAGCCCCAGGTATGATGGGTGGTTTTATGCTAAATTTCAGGAGATACCGATCCTTGTATCCTAACCCTAACCCTAATATTGACCTTGACCCTAACCCAAACCCCAGCTCCCCTGGCACTTAGCGCAAGGCTACCTGTAATACCAGGGGTACCCATTCCCGTGTCCTATCGATTTCCGATACAATAATACGGCAACGCGGTCATTTTTCTAGAAAAATAGGCACTCAGTCTAAAGAGCGCACGAGTTGAACAGAACCGGCGGTGGATTGCATGTGATGATGGAAACTTCGAAAACGCTCGATTGTGTCCAATGCGACCCCAGTGATGAAGGACAGTGATTGTCCGTGGTGGGATGCATAAGACAAAAGACGACATATGGGGGGGGGGAGGAGAGACTCCAGAACAGGGACAGTAAACGCCACAAGATTTGTGATTGGAAGATGGCAAAACCTAATTTATGTTGAAACGTGCGATAGGAAATATTCGAATAGAGGCTTCATATCGGGTCCTCTGGGAAAATTATATAAAAAACGGTGCACCTTAGGTTAGGTTCCATAATCCAAGGCAGTTAGTTTATTTCAAACTAACTTGTCAGCATTTTTCGGGGATTTGATAGTCGCCTTAATTGGATAGGTTTGAATATACATGATAGATTTTGCCGCTTATTGGATCAGACAAGGGACAAAACGGAAGTTTTGACTGTTTCAGGTGAACATAACATTTTGGGCACGGCTATTCTGAAATAAAGGGGTTTAGACACTTTTTGTCATAAAACACAAAAAGTGAGTAAGGTTAGAGTGTGTGAAATTTAATACACAGTAATAGATACAGGTAAGCATATAAACGAATGGTCGCCTTGTTTGCTACTTCGCTCTAGAAAGACGACCAACAGACATTTATCATAATCAAAATTCGAGCGCACATAGAATCAGTATGTCGGAGGAGTGTAGTGTGTACATGTCCAAAATGAGCACTGGCGTCGGTCAAAGAGAGACAGAGTTTGCTCTTGTAGTTTGAAAGAGACTTCAGCAAGAAGGTGCAGATTTATCAGCTGACTGAGCAGGCTGCTTAAATTTCCATAGTCGGCATACAGGAGTAGTGATTAGCAAAATGAACAAGGAAGTACATCTTGTTTCGGCAACGCGCATCGATACACACAACTTCTTATCTTCAAGGAGTTTAACATAAGGAGTCTGTCGGCTTCATTCATCTCGGGGACAAACCCTGCAGAAGCGCTCCGTGAACTCCCCAAAGCAAGCCCATCAGATGGGCTAATGACAGAAAACACCTGAATGAGTCGTTCTGAGATTATGGCAGAGAAGCATCCCTCAATGGATCCATTAACACCTAAACTTCGTTCGTGGTTTCTCTTAGCAAGACTCACCGATAGGGTTCGACAGAGGAGAGATCGATCCGTGCTGCAGGAGAAGAGATAAATTTCCCTGGTGTCCACGTTCTCCACGAAGCGTGCCGCCGTAATGGAACCCGAGTGATCGGCTAGGGTCTGTACGAGAGAATAGCTCTGGCGAGGCTCGAACACGTGAATCACTCTGTCACGTGAAGTGGAACAGAGGAGGCACATCTCAGGAACTAAGAGAATTGGTTGTGGGAGAATAAAAAAAAAGGTGGCGGTTGGAGAGTACACGAGGGGAGGGGGGGGAGAAGAAAAACGGCATCAAGGAAACTAGGTGATTACGATCGGCGTGAGTGAAAAAAATGAGAAGCTTCACCGAAAAACACGACAAGCGCCACCAATACCCCACACAATCTCCCGATATCCGCCGTGCTTCAGAGACAAGAAAGAGTCAATATGCCCGGAAAGAGGTTTCGACGCAATAATTGATCTCTCAGTAATCCCGGTCTATACATGCTCGCACACGCACGGTTCCCCTCCCGTGGGAGCAGACGCCCTAGTTGAACCTCAGTTTATTTTGCCCACATACCAACAGGAGCGGTTATAAGGATGCCGCCGCTGCGTCCAGCACAGCTTTGTGGAGCCAGGGTACCAGGTGTTAGCTGTGCAGAACGACCTCCATGGGTACCCCATTCATGGATGAGCACCCACATGAAACTCCAGATCCTCTCCCGGCTAGTCGACGCGACTGAATGGTCGTCACACGATAATACTCTGTCTAAGGCACTCCGCCGAAGACACACTGACAGCGAATACAATAAATGAAGAAGCACCACAGGCAAACACCTCTAGACCGGATAGAAGAGGCACGACCACGGAACTGTGGGCAACACTCTGATGTTCACCATTGAATACATAGATGCACCTTAGTGGATACTTCTGCTTCGTCCTGCTCTGACATCCAGCTCTCATCTGGGGCTACACGAAATCGAGCCCAGGACAACCACACCCCACTAAATGGCCCTGACCGGCAGACTAAACAAGATGAGAGCGTCCGATGCGCGTGTGTCTTCACACCCGCTGGTCACTACACTTAGCCATTGTTAAGGCCCAGTGAAGGAAATCGCGGGATGCCATTCAGAACGGCCCTTCTAGAAAAATAGTCTACATACTACTTATGCCAACAACGAGACCGACGCCAGTAAGACCGCATTTATTCAATTACAAGGAAGGGCTGAGGGGATGCAAAATAACTGACCACCTGGTAGGGCTGAAGCTACGCTGACCGCAGTAGAAAGGAAGATTTATTCGCGGTCAACGGGACTGCGCCACCGCACAGGGCAAGTTGCAGGTCCTGGAGGGCTGGGCCGCACATTTTCAAGCCGTCCCCAGCCACCCGTCTACAATCTGCCAAGATGCTATCAACCAACCTCCTAGAGTAGACGACTTCGACCGTCCGCCCTCCTGCCAGGGCAGCACAATAGCTGTCCAGAGAAAACGCTCTGGACGCCGGCACAAATCCGGCCGAAATTTACGAATATGGTGGTCCACAACTCATGGAAGAGTTTACCTCGCTAGTACGCGATATTTGGCTACTGGGGCACATGCCCTAAGACTTCAACGATGCTACCATCGTGCACATCCACATATGCAGAGGGGACGAGTAGCTCAGTGATAACCACAGAACCATCTCCTGCCTCAGAATTGTGGTCAAAATCCTCGTCTGAAAACAAATCTTGAGCAGGGACTTCCAGAAACGTAATGCGAATTCCGTGACGAAGGTCTCGACACAGTAAAATCCGACGAACTTTGGAGAATCCTGCCAAGAGCTGGATGTCCGACGCAATTCAAACAGATGGCAAAACAAATAAAGGACTAGCCGATGGCGTACGCACCGGACAATGAGGCAGTCTCCGATACACTGAAGGTGACCAGTGGGGTGATGCAGGGCTGCGTACTCGCTTCCAACCTACTCAGTCTCATGTTCTCCGCTATGCTGATAGACGTCCACCGTGCGGAGCGGCGAGGGGCGGACATCGACTACAGAACCGTGAAGAACTGTTCAACATCCGTCAGATACAAGCATCTATGCGAGTCAGTCAAGTCGGTATCTACGATCTCTTACTGGTGGATGACTGTGCGCTAGAAACCACAACGGATTAGGGCATGCAGCAGAGTGTGGACTTCCTCACCTCCGACTGCTTCAACTTTGGCCTGACCATCAACACGTAGAAGACGGTGATCGTGAACCAGCCGAAGCCCAATCGTTGACTGCAACGGGCGCCTCACAACGGTGGACTAATTGGCCTACTTTGGTAGTGAAATGTAAAGGAACGCCGAGACCGCCGCAAGAACCGCGAGTCTGGTTTTTAGAACCAACCTACCCCGGACGCGGCTGTAACACTCAGTCCGAAACCACCGCGGCGTCCCATTCAGCACAACTCAGCTGTCCTGACAACGCCCTTGAATAGAACCCGTTGGCCCCAAAACGGGCTGCGCCATAGATGCGCTGGATCAAGACCAGCATCTGATGGGCTCACGGCGCGCGTTAACCAAGGTATGCGGAATCCGCACGAACGCATGACTACTGCGGTGACCCGCTTGAGTGTAGGCTTCACACTGTGCCAGCTGCTGCATCTAAGCCCGACACCAAATGGCTCGAATAATCGATTGGCGCAAAGGAGAAGAAAAAGTCTGAGGCCGCAACAGCACACTCCTCACAACAGTAAATTTGACGTAGTTGAATCTTTTATGACGCGCTATGTCGTGGTTTGAAAGGTCGCCAACTGACAGAGTAGCTCAATCCTTCTCAGGACTGGGGGACAGACTCAATGGGTCCTCCTTATTGTGGCCTTGATGGCACTCACGTGTGAGATCCAAGCCCTCCCCCTTGTGAAGGCCCGGTACAGGTTATGGGAAGCAGGACATGTGTGACATGCGCAGACGACCCGTTTAGATTTGTCGCCCACGGCGCCCGAGGCCGCCTCCGGTCATTCCGAAGCTGTTTTTCCAGGTGGAGCCAGGTGGGCGAGGGAGGAGTGAGGTAGACTCCACGCAAGCCTGTCTCACCACAAACTAATTCACACGCAAGTCACTGCTGCTGGGCTCAACTTGTGTGGCGGCGATTGACGAGGTCGCTTACGATGGTCAAGCTGTGAGCTATCTCAAGCATCACGGAAAGTATGCATGAAACGCGAAACGGGCACAAAAAACACTTTAAAGTAAGCGAGATGAGTGTAAAAAGAGCAAATTACATTCAGAAAATGGCTATTACTGGCATAGAACCGGGATGCCAGATAGGTGGTACAAACCGCCTTTAAATAAGTCGAAAAGGTCCACATGTAAGGAAACTTACCCGAGGTCGATTGGAAGTATGAAAGACAGAGGATTTCGGTTTCGTGCGCGGGGATACTGTGCAGAAGTTTGGAAGTTTTCAAGTCGTAGATTCTATTTAAAAATAAGAAAACGAAAACATTACGGTTTACACACATTGCATGAATCACCAAACTGACGGTACAGGTACTAGCTAAACGCCCAGACACGCGTCCCGCCAGTATTCTGTGGCTATATGACGCAGACGAGGAAATTCGGCTCATCAGTGAGTCCTCCACCGTTCCTCATGTTCTTTCTGGTAGATACCCTCGTGGCTCAATTGCCAACTGAGTACGCGTTAGCGACCTGTTCTTCCTACCAGACGCTCTCGTGACTTCTCATGCATTAACCTACTGACGACTAGAGTCGTAAGGGTGTAGCGGCTTTGGCTCCCAACTCAGAATTGCAGCGACTGCTTGCGCAGGCATTGCAGCCCCACCAACGGTTTCCTGTCGCATTGTGCTGTCCTGAATTTTGATCTCGCAATAGGTTACTGCCGTTCCTCAACGCACGACAAACCATACTTCAGGCGTTGGGTCTTGCCCGACTGAGGTGTGGCTGGGTGACGAAGGCAACTATGCTTGTCCTCGCCGTTCTAGTCTCTCTAGCCTTTGCCTAAAAGACGTCCTTTTCCGTACTGTAGTCATAGGAAAGGACTTCACCTGAGCGACGCAGAAAAAAACGTCGTCACCCCCCATTCTGGCATAGACGGCGCGGCACGAGTCATAAAATGACCGCTGCAAGCAAATACTGTATTTGCGAAACCAGGTAAGTGCAGGTCAGTCATTCAAACTATCGCAAGTGGGAGTTTTGCTTTTCAACTCCTTCTTTATGTGGCTCCTCTGCTGCATGTGGGATCCGAGCCCGAGACTATAACGGTGTGCCAAGCGCCGTCGTCTGGAAGGTTGCCGACTGACGCCTCAACTCGGTCCACGCAGTCTGCCCAGTTGTGTGCGTTTGCATGGAGTGGCGGACTGATGGGCTGAGTGTCATCCTACAATGGCTCCTTTTTAATGTGGCTTATATGGTAATCCCACCTGGTAGGATCCAAGCCAGGCGTGACAGCACGCCAAAGGGCGGCTCCGACGCGCTAGCCACCTGCGCCCTTTTCCACCTCCGGTCTTCGTCACTATGTCCTGACATTGGGCCCAGGTGAGGGGGAAGGAGGGAGTGCGGCAGTTGCTGTGTTACTCTACTCTCACCATAAACTAATTCACACGCAAGTCACCGTGCCTGTTCTCACTTTGCTGTGAAGTGCACGACGGGCATCGTCGGACACGACAGTCGTACTGTCGGCCTCCCTAGTCGGGCATGGTGTGGCACGAGTCATAAAATGAGCGCTTGAGGCAAAGGCAGTATCTGCAACACCAGGTAAGTGCAGGTCAGTCAGTTGACCCATCGATCCCCCACAGCTGATTGCGACGGTGCAGTCAGTGCTGGCCGGTACACGCCAGCAGGCAGGCCGCCAACGCGCAGTGTTTGCTACGCCTGAGGGCCCAGTCTTCCATACGAAGACATGCTCTACTGGTATTTCCTCCCTCTCCTTAACCGACTAATTTCTGACATTTGGGGTAAGTCTGGTATCTCCGCCGTCACACACACACACACACACACACACTCTTAATGGCACATACATTTTTAGTGTAGAGTTGATTCCGCTTCTTGCATAGTTCACCACGATGACAGAACAAGTACCAGCTAAAAGCCAAGACGCGTCTCGCCGATATGCGGTGGCTGTATGACACAAGTACGAGGGATTCGACTCATTAGTGAGTCCCCAACGTTCCTCGTGTGCCTTCTGGTAAATACACCAGTTTTTTAATTTCAGCTTTTTAATATTTCCAGAAGTTAATGTGCTATTTTGGAGTAAACTTAACCGTTATGAAGTTCTATACGCTCAGTCCATCAGACCTGGCGCAATAATCGCGCAATATTCGTAAACCATAAACAGGCAATCAGTTGCAGTGTGTAGGGACAGAAATACATAAAGGACGTATGGTTGTATTCACTTCAAGGTTCATAAAAAAGATGGAGGTGTCGATCGGATCTGATTGTAGGGGGAACATCCTCACGAGGGTTGTGACTTTTTGATGCCTCTCGGTTCCCTTATGACCCTCAGACCAGGCTACCCCTTGAATTTTTTTTAAAAAGGTCGCTGTTGAGGACCCGCCCGAATCAAAGACGCCTAAGATACTTCAGGAACATTAAGATCGGCCAGATCGACCGTGATAAAAGTCCTATCAACTGTCAAAATAACTCGGACAGTCATGGCAGACACGGTGACTCGACTCTCATCAATGAGGTGACACAAAAACCTACGCTGTTCAACTTTGTGGCAGCCGTTACGATGTGAGGATTTATGCACTAGCGCAGATGGAGGAGGGGTTTGAGAAACACACGGTCAGGCTCCGATTTTGCAGTGCGGAAGAAGTACATTGAGGGCTACAGGGAGACAAGCAGACACGACTGTTGGCGCATCTACGCGGTATAGACAACAGCCTACCTTGTGCTTCGATCTACCCCACGACTTCGCCTTACTTCGTACGTCCGGTGACAAACACAGTCTACCACCGGGAGCATATACATACGAGCCCCTAAGCCAGACGGGGGTTTCGAGGTCAAGCAGCAAGGCTTCGTGCATAAGGAAATCGTTCCCTTCTCACTCGGTGGCAAACGGTCGGGGCGATTGGTTGCCTAATACACGCCAGTGCCCCTCCATTGTCCGCCGCGGAGGAGACCATTAATGGCAGCCGTGTACTACGCAACATAAGATGTTTTCGGTTTGATGAGAGAATCGACGAGAGAGAGAGAGAGAGAGAGAAAGCTACCGTTTTCGAAGTCCAAATGAGAGCAGGCATGCTTTACGAATGCGAGGCGCAAAACGTGTGTTTCAGGCACAAGTCTGGTTTTTTGACTGCACATCAAACGCAAAACCACAGATTTTATGGAATCAACGCGTCGCCGGGTACATGCGGTCCAGTTGCGGGCCCATCCGTGTTCACAAAGACTTCGTCCGCGATGTCATCTGCCCCGGCTGTCATCAGAGGCGTGGCAAAAGTTGACATAGGTATAACGCTGAATCCGGAAGGCTTTCGATGTTCAAAAGTCAAAAGCTGGCTTGTCAGCAATGTATAACGGACTGCAATCCGACCATAGGGAGTCGGATGCGTTAATTCACGTTCCTGTCGACTCTTAAGCTGACAAAAATAGTAGAGGGATGAACTTCCCCCACAAACAGGTCTACGACTAACTTCGGAAGTGGGTGCACTTTTGATATGAGCACCCATACTACAAAATGAGACATAGTACATCTAAAATCAGCTGATCCCAAAATCCTTCTCAGTTGCTCGATAAATTCTTTGGTCTCCACTCTCGTAGCTCTAGAAGCCCTTCATTGAACACCTCCCAAGTCATTAAAACCGTAAGATTTAGGGGAGATTTTCGTGAGCGACTGATCATAATGAAGGATCAGGCTGGATGATATTTAGTTAACCTGGTTGATATGCATTCTGCGTGAAGACTAGCGTTCTTGTATAAAACATCCCCACGTCCGCCTGCTCGTGATATGCTGTCTTGAGTGAACATGGCATTGCAGTCCTGACCCCCTTCCGAATTAATTCAAGGCCCAAACACCTCCACAGTCAAGCCTTACGTGAGATTTGCTGAGAACGACGATACTACTGTGTTAGGCTGCTAAAGGAGAAAGTACTACTTAACTGCAGGGGTTTGGTTGTAGACTGCATCCAATATGCAGCCTCGAGTATGGCTGAAGGTCGTAAGAGTAGATGACAATTCTCAGTTCATAGGACTTTTAAAGTCGACGAAAGGGACTGCCACCTGCAATAAAACCGGTCTTGCTGAGATGTGGCACCAGGTGGACCAGTTGCGAATGTGAACGTCAGAACTTTAATGGGACCGAAGGCAGTCCTAAAAGGGCGACTTGCCTCGAGCTTCCAGATGTTAACTGTCCGGGCAGACAGCCAGGCTATGGAGGCTGAAGACTTCCGTGGCGAGGTTGGCCAGACTAGTCCTGCCCTGCCAGATGGTGCGCTTTAGTTTTAATCCCCACCTCTGTCACCCCTGCTCGGTCTTTACTTTAAAAGGGGGCTTGGACCAAAAGTAGATAGTTTCTGAGGGCTCCAGCTGAATCTGCTGATGCCTCTCCTGCTCTGGAAGGCTTGATTTATTTCTTTAAAGTTTGTAGCGCTCATAGAACCTACATTATTCTTAGTGATCCAGAGTGTTATATTCACTATAAAGGTCTGACAAGAGTGCGCTTACTTTCAGACGTGATAACGGGCCAGAGTGGAGCAATAGGAAGCCCATTTGGTCAAAAGACTGCTGTGGCTAGTGCAAGTAGATTCCTGTGGACTTTGACGGCTCCAAATAGAAGCAAACGTCAAAACGCGGGAGGGGGTATGAGGCCGACTGAATCTATCAATCAACTTCCGCAGTGCGCCCTGAACGACAGCTACTTCATTTCTGAGGGCGGAAGTCCTTTTGAAAGCACGAATGTAGCATCAATAAGAGAGACGCTTACGAAACTAGTTGAGCCTGCGGCAACGATCGCGTGAAGGACCCCAAACACACATACGACCAGCCAAAGGTGCCTGTCTTACGGGAAAGGTGGTGATAGGGGTTCTACGTGCGAGGCCTATGTATACATAGAGGAATGGCAAAATAAGTACAGATAATTGGTAAATTCGTTTTTTCGGGCGGAGTTTTGATGCATTGGCATATAACAACCGGAATCAAGCAGGATAATTAAAAAAAAATAAACATCAAGTGTCTACAACGATCGCTTCTCGACTCTCTGAACTGAGGTCATTGTAGATAACCCACCAGACCGTCTACAACGGACGACCCAACTTTGTACGATGAAACATAAAACTGAAATAATCGTGCCGGACTAAAACCCACTTCAATAAGTATAGTATGTATTCTTTGTACGCTAGAGATGCTTGGGGTCCTTCACCCGATCCCTACCGAGCCCGCTCTCAAGGCATAATCAACTCTCAAACAGAAAACCCCGTAAGGCTGTGAAACCGAGACCGATGTAGAAGTATCACATTGATAATTATCAAAACAGTCGGACAATGAAGACAAGCTGACTGAATTTAAGTCAAAAACCTACTGAGGTCTGACGACAACCTTAAACGCATAACTGCGCCCATAGTTCGCTGAACGGGTATGCGAGGCGAAAAAAGGGGTGGGTAGAGACGTCGATATCAAAACAGGCAAATTTAATTCACTTTAGAGTGAAGTTCAAAGGATGCCTGGGTGTGTGCTTTTCCACAAACTTAAGTGCGGCTTTGCCAAGTTGTAAACATGCTTACAGATATGATTAAGACGCCTGGGAGTAAAAAAGTGAGCCGAATAGGATGCGACGGACTGAAGAAGACAATTCCTAATTTAGTAAGCCTCATCGTGAGAAACTGCCATATGCGATAAAATCTGTCCTGCTGAGAGGTCCCGCCGGAATGAACCAGGTGCGAATGGGAGGGAGCACAACGGCAAAAGAGCGACTTGCCTCAAGCTGCCGGCTTTGTCGCCAACGGCCAGATGTTGACCGTCCGGGGAGACGGCTAAGCTACGGAGACTGAAGGCGTCCGTGGCGAGGTTGGCCAGACTGGTGCTGCTCTCCCACTTAGCCTGCAGCCGATGCGCCAGAGCGGGGCTGCTGGGGGTGGAGAGGGGGATGGAACCGCTGCCAAAGTACGAAGGTCCAAAACCAGCTGAAACACGGAAGACAGCACAGGGGTTATTTCATTTCCAGAGTAGGACTAGAAGCATTAACTCACTAAGTAGGAAGATCATACAATGAGCGTGCCTTAAAATGCGGACTCTCGCCTTAAGAAAATATGATGTGGACTAAGACATTACTAAATTCCCTCTCGGAACATAGGGAGGTTAGCGGAAAGAACATGCAAAGCATGTAGCAAAATTAACGAGGCAATGACTGTAGCACTGTGGACCAACCATGAAGCCCTGCTTGATCAGGTCTTGACATACCATGCTATGCATGCGAACTACTTGACGACCAACTGTTGGGCGGTTATGGCAACATCAACATGAACAAATTAAGAAAACAAATTCCCCCAATAAAGTGACAAAACGTGCACTTGCATGTATGAACACTTTCTCAAAACCCAGATCATCAGCGCTTGCAGAAATAAAAGCCACTGAAGGCCGACCTTCATTGCTAAAAAATGTTCGTCCAAACAACGATTTTGATAATTTTCAAACGTGGTGTCAGACTATGTATCGTCGAAAAGGCACGACTCACAATGACGTACGATATTGACAATCGCAAGGACTGCCACTGCTGCGGCCTTCCGTTTATTTCGAACCGCCTTGCCACACCAACACAAATGGCAGCTACCTCTAAGACGTTTTCGGTCGAAAACTACTGATTCGAACGAAAGCATGGCCTTTAAACCACCCCAGACCTGCCGCAGAGATTAGATAGCTGGTCAGGCAATTCAACCGGCTAATAAAGCAGAAGCTGCTCGCTTCTACGACTAGAGAGTATTGAGACCGCGCGCTCTTAATGATACAGTCGCAACGAAGTCTGGAGTAAAGCTGTCCGAGATCACGAATGCACTTCAGTTGAATTTGATTCGGGGAGAATACACCAGTTTCGGAATCTGAGTTAGTTCCATACATTTTTGTCTAAACAATCAGAGATGCCCATGGTGCAGTGACAGCGCTACTCTCGGGAATCTGCAACAATGATCGTTTCTGGTAATATTTTCCAGCCTCAGCCAGCTCTATTACCACCCCGGTCTGCGGAGACCGGGGAAATCAGATCTGTGCTCTTTGGATATGAGGTCAAGCACCCTATCCTTGGCCTACGTGCCTACATCCTATCCCCTACAATTGAGGACATTCAAAGCCACACAGTAGCCACGTTGATCTGTCAGGGCGGAATACGGATACTCCACTTTTCCCTGTTTTCCGTTCCCATCGGGTAACGGGTATTCCATATCCTTTCCAGTAGTTGACCGCCATCTTTTGACAGCGTACACCTTCGAGGACTAGCAATGGGAGCTAGTAATTTATGGCGTCCGCATTTCCTTTGTCTCGGGAGTCTCGATCGGGATTTGTCAATGCCAGAATCTGACCCCGTTTAGTACATGTACTAGTGCTGCGCATCACTTTTGTCCTATCAAAGACGCGACCAACAACATTTGTGCAGTTTGCACGTCTGACACTCAACGAGGAACACCGAGCCGTCTGTGACCGCATCTGCTGTCATTGTAATCAAGATTGGTGCAGAGCATTGGAGAGTGCACTTCTTAAAAGGCGATCCAGCAACACTTCACGACAACGCGAAGTTTTTCATGCGTAAATAATTGTAACCGACTCTTCAGTTTTTCTGAAGGAAATGAGTTTGTTGTGAACAACCGTCGGATAACTCAATATTAAAATTACTTAATGAGAGTCGCAGAGTGAATAGGTTGAGATAACAGAACGCTGGGTAAATACACTTCTCTCCAGTTACCAAAGAAGAGGAGATGAAACAAACAACAGTTGGCTAGTGGAGACCCGAATGAGCTTGAATCTCAGCACAATTTTATAATCCCTGCCAGTTAAATGTCCGAGATGTAGGAATACAGACGGTCTCCTTCTTCGGGAAGTCATGGATCTTACCACAACCGGCCCTCCTCTTCCAATAAGAGATGGACCGTATTCGGAAGCGGCATCGTCAAGGTTTCGGCAAGTTAGCTAGTGACGGGGAACAAACCGAAAGACTAGGTATCGGCAAAGACCACCCGACTAACGAATAAAAATTCAGTGTGCCCTATTCGTCGAAAATTCAGAAGTGAATGCTGCTTTTTCCCAGCCAGGATCAACCAGTGTCATTATTAGTGAATAATGGCCTCGGAATTGGAGTAAACTTCTGCTAGGAAATACGCTATCGAACTGCACTTATTTCTTTCGCAATTAACTAGACCGAGTGACTATCGCACCTTTCAGAGCACTTCGCTGAATCATGCATTTCGCCGTCTCCATACACCTGACGAGACTTCTGCTGCTTTTTCTCTGTTTATTTTCCCGAAATCAGGACTGCAACGACGTACGTCTACAGAAGCTGTCTTGAGGATGGAAAAGAAGGTTTTGAGAAGATTTTTTGACGGTGACATATTGAATCGTCCCCACAAAACTAACACTGCTGTCTTCTCCCCCAGAAAGAAGTTTTGTCGGCCAGGTGCTCACTCTTTGGCTAATCCACTGAATACATACATACCTTCTCTATCTCGCTGCAGCATTCGACTAGGTGTACAACAGCAATAATCGAACAGCCGTGACGGCTGACGGTATGTTGCCGAAACCCATCTTAGGAGCTCATTTGTACAAAGGTCGAACCCACGTGGAAGAGAGCGAGTACTTCGCCGTCGATGCGGGCATCCTATCAGGCTATTCTCTCACCAGTCCCCTTTTTAATACACCCCACCCTGCCAGTGACGCTCTACGAACACGGGAGCTTTCAAGTAAAGCGAAATCTTCACGCCTCATAACTCTACAATGCCGTTTTTATCGTCATCTTCTGCTTTTTTTTTAGGTAAAATGCCATCTGCCCTTAAAACATAGTCGCCTCACGCAAATTCTACATGAAACTGTAAGCTAAGCAAACCCCAAGTACTGATTGACGGCTTCAGGTGTCAGGAGACTAGCTACCTCGACAACAATTGAAGGCTCGAAGCAGTTCAGTAGATGACAAGATTCCCAATATACTGGGCTGTGTTGGAAGCCACCTTGGTCTACGGCTGCGAAACTCCCTCCCTATATACGACTGACTTTCAACAGGTGGCGACTCTTTTGAGCAATGCGGATTCTGTCAAGAGGCGACGTATTCCAAGTTTAACCCCGCCGCCGGTCGACAGCGCCTGCTCAAGATGCAGCAAGAGACCGACCTGTCAGGCAGTTTGGTTATGAACTCCACTGACCCGAAGGGGGCTCGTCCGCGACGTTCTATGAATCCGCATGCTAGCTGAAATCGTCATCGCATGGCCGACCGAAGACCTGAAGCGGATACTAGAGTCTACGGTATTCGGTGTTCAGTAATGGAACTCAAACTGGACAAATAGTTCCGAGTGCCTACTAAACTATCATAGGCCAAGGGCCGTACACGCAGGAGTACCGCCAAGATAAGGGAGACTGTCATGGCAATTTATGGCTTGGTTGACGTCACCAGCCAGCCCTATCCGACCCCAGAATTCGATAAACTACGGTTCCAACCCGGATCTACTTATCTTTGGGCGTTAGGTCCAGCGCTGTGTCACTGAGCCACGGGCTCATTGTCCTGTCAGTTGCGATCGGGAAA
>CACRXP010000099.1:212856-223343 GCA_902702965.1 Spirometra erinaceieuropaei
AGTCTCGATCGGGATTTGTCAATGCCAGAATCTGACCCCGTTTAGTACATGTACTAGTGCTGCGCATCACTTTTGTCCTACCAAAGACGCGACCAAAAACATTTGTGCAGTTTGCATGTCTGACACTCAACGAGGAACACCGAGCCGTCTGTGACCGCATCTGCTGTCATTGTAATCAAGATTGGTGCAGAGCATTGGAGAGCGCACTTCTTAAAAGGCGATCCAGCAGCACTTCACGACAACGCGAAGTTTTTCATGCGTAAATAATTAATGCGAAAATTGTAACCGACTCTCCAGTTTTTCTGGAAGAAATGAGTTTGTTGTGAACAACCGTTGGATAACTCGATATTAAAATTACTTAATAAGCGTCGCACAGAGTTAATAAGTTGCGATAACAGAACGCTGGGCAAATACACCTCTCTCCGGTTACCAAAGAAGAGGAGATGAAACAAACAACAGTTGGCTAGTGGAGGCCCGAATGAGCTTGAATCTCAGCACAGTTTTATAATCCCTGCCAGTTAAATGTCCGAGATGTAGGAATACAGACGGTCTCCTTCTTCGGGAAGTCAAGGATCTTACCACAACCGGCCCTCCTCTTCCAATAAGAGATGGACCCTATTCGGAAGCGGCATAGTCGAGGTTTCGGCAAGTTAGCTAGTGACGGGGTACAAACCGAAAGACTAGGTATCGGCAAAGACCACCCGACTAACGAATAAAAATTCAGTGTGCCCTATTCGTCGAAAACTCAGAAGTGAATGCTGCTTTTTCCCAGCCAGGATCAACCAATGTCATTATTAGTGGATAATGGCCTCGGAATTGGACTAAACTTCTGCTGGGAAATACACTATCGAACTGCACTTCTTTCTTTCGCAATTAACTAGACCGAGTGACCGTCGCACCTTTCAGAGCACTTCGCTGAATCATGCATTTCGCCGTCTCCATGCGCCTGACGAGACTTCTGCTGCTTTTTCTCTGTTTATTTTCCCGAAATCAGGACTGTGACGACGTACGTCTACAGAAACTGTCTTGAGGATGGAAAAGAAGGTTTTGAGAAGATTTTTTGACGGTGACATATTGAATCGTCCCCACAGAACTAACACTGCTGTCTTCTCCCCCAGAAAGAAGTTTTGTCGGCCAGGTGCTCACTCTGTGGCTAGTCCACTGAATACATACATACCTTCTCTATCTCGCTGCAGCATTCGACTAGGTGTACAACAGTAATAGTCGAACAGCCGTGAAGGCTGACGGTATGTTGCCGAAACCCATTTTAGGAGATCATTTGTACAAAAGTCGAACCCACGTGGAAGAGAGCGAGTACTTCGCCGTCGATGCGGGCATCCTATCAGGCTATTCTCTCACCAGTCCCCTTTTTAATACACTCCGCCCTGCCAGTGACGCTCTACGAACACGAGAGCTTTCAAGTAAAGCGAAATCTTCACGTCTCATAACTTTGCAATGCCGTTTTTATCGTCATCTTCTACCTTTTTTTTTAGGTAAAATGCCATCTGCCCCTAAAACATAGTCGCCTCACGCAAATTCTACATGAACCTGTAAGTTAAGCAAACCCCAAGTACTGATTGACGGCTTCAGGCGTCAGGAGCCTAGCTACCTCGACAACAATCGAAGGCTCGAAGCAGTTCAGTAGATGACATGATTTCCAATATACTGGGCTGTGTTCGAAGCCACCTTGGTCTACGGCTGCGAAACTCCGTCCCTATATACGACTGACTTTCAACAGGTGGCGACTCTGTTGAGCAATGCGGATTCTGTCAAGAGGCCACGTATTCCACGTTTAACCCCGCCGCCGGTCGACAGCGCCTGCTCATGATGCAGCAAGAGACCGACCTGTCAGGCAGTTTGGTTATGAACTCCACCGACCCGAAGGGGGCTCGTCCGCGACGTTCTCTCTATGGATCCGCATGCTAGCTGAAATCGTCATCGCATGACCGACCGAAGACCTGAAGCGGATAATAGAGTCTACGGTATTCGGTGTTCAGTAATGGAACTCAAAATGGACAAATAGTTCCGAGTGCCTACTAAACTATCATAGGTCAAGGGCCGTACACGCAGGAGTACCGCCAGGATAGGGGAGACTGTCATGGCCATTTATGGCTTATTTGACCTCAACAGCCAGCCATATCCGACCCCAGAATTCGATAAACTACGGTTCGAACCCGGATCTACTAATCTTTGGGCGTTAGGTCCAGCGCTGTGTCACTGAGCCACGGGCTCATTGTCCTGTCAGTTGCGATCGGGTATGTTAACAATGGCGGGAAAGAGGCATTCATCGATCAGTTTGTAATAAAACAAACACGGCTTGCAAGCTGGTTGGTAAATACCCCCCCCAAACCATACTCAATATTGCCAATCATAATCGACAGGACAACGGGTCCATGGCTCAACGGTAGAGCGTTAGGGACCTGGCACTCAAAGAGCAAAGAATCCGGGTTAAAAATCATAGGTTATCAGAACTTGGAACACCAACATGCACCCATAGCATCAGCTGTAATAACTACCCGCGCACATTCAGTCACCGCGTGAGCCTGCTCGTCCACATGTGCATCCACGAAAACCCACAGCAAAACACCACTGCTCAAACCCCATTACTACATATCACCTCATCAGGACATACAGCAGGTGGGCTATCTCATTAAAATATCAACCGAAATTCCGAAATGCGTTTTCGTTTCGAAAAGATTAATTAAGTAGGGTTGTAAAAATAGTCAGCCTGCAAAATAATTCTATAATATTTCAGTTACCACAGGATGCCGGTTTTCGAATGAACTCCCTTCCGGCTGCATGCGAAAACTTCACTCTGTAACAAATGATTACTTAAATAGCCTGAATTTTTGATTTTCGATGCCCTTAAAAATTAAATTGTGTTTCATGGGAAACATGCACAAGAATATTCATTCGCTTGCTTACTCGGTGGAAAATTACGTCTTCTTTCAATTTTATACTCGATGGAAGGGTATAATTTGGTTTTCAAAAACTTTTCTAATTCCCGAATAATTGTGAACCCACTCTATCGTTACACTTGGATTCAGGGTTTCGAAACAACAAGCCGTATATTTTCCGCGTACGGAAAACCACACATTCCTCTACGGTAATAAAGGGGGACCATATAGGGTTCATAAAATTTGGTAGTGGATTTGATCCATATTGTTAACTTTAAAAGCCACGTTGATAAATGATGAGATATGACGATTTAAGAATGGCAATTTCACGGTATTTAAAGGTCCCACAATAAGAAACTTTTTTAAAACCGAATTAAATCCCTCCTTCGGGTATAAGATTGGAAGAAGACGTTATTATCTACCGAATGAGCAAAAGAATGAACATTTTTCTGCCTGTTTTCCATTAAATATAATCGAATGCTTAAGGGCATCGAAAATAAATGAGAAAACTTCACGCTACTCGAGTAATCATTTTTGTAGGATATAGTTTTTGCGCGCAGCCGGAAGGAAGTTCATTCAAAAGCCGGCATCCTGGGGTGACTGAAATATTCTGGAATTATGCTGCGTGATGGTTAGTTTTACAACCTTACTTGACTAATCCTTCCGAAACGAAAACGCATTTCGGTTGACATTTCATGAGTTAGCCCACTTAGTGTACGTGGGACCCGCTGATAACCATTCGCTGTTTTCCGTCTTTCCAGTCATCGTATAACAGTAGTTTTATTTTGCTTTAAATATTTGGCTACTCAATGCTGTTATTTACCTGCCACAGGATTATGCTACATGCTAACTAATATTACAACGCCACCTTTCTAAGCCTTCCTAGTTGAGAACGCATTTCAGAATTTCGGTCACGCACTGTAGGTGGGGGTTTCGCCGTGCCAGTGACCTGCACCCTCTTGCGCCTCCGATCTTCTTGACTCTGACCTAACACCGGATCGAGGTGTGGGAGGAGAGAG
Organism: Spirometra erinaceieuropaei; assembly: GCA_902702965.1. Taxonomy (NCBI): domain Eukaryota; kingdom Metazoa; phylum Platyhelminthes; class Cestoda; order Diphyllobothriidea; family Diphyllobothriidae; genus Spirometra; species Spirometra erinaceieuropaei. The sequence goes on from CACRXP010000099.1 coordinate 216,773, forward strand.
TGTGGTAGATGTTGCGAAAATCTAACTCACTGCTATGCAGACCACATAGGCGGCATCCAAGGCTAAGATAGAATTTGGGCTCCCACGCACTTCGGGCAAATCCATGATCAAGCCAGCATAAACGGGTGTGGGCTCTCAACTACGCGACTTCGAAGGTTAGTAGGCTAGAAGACCGGGCTGGTAAGAGGGAATATGCAAACAACGAAAAAATGACACACAGAAATTAATGACAGGAAATGCACTACCTGAAAACCGTTCATCCGCACACAAAGTCGTGAAAAGTTGGTCCGAATAGATGACGGCGACAGATTCCTACAGCGTTGTGGATGGTAAAACACCGAAGAGAATCAAAAGCTAGTACTCGTGAAACTGATGCAGAAAAGAGTAGAATACAAGCGGGGGGGGGGTAGGTTTTTGAGCTGGAATTTTATGCAAATTGCATGAGCGAGTAATAAAAAGAAGATCCCTTAGCATACGTTAACGTGGCTTCAGCATAATCTGAACACAAATATCAGCCAAGAGCACAGGCACTTTTTGTTGTATTCAACTGCTCGGCAGTTGATTAAAAGTTCGGTGCCCACCTTGGAAACTCTCGGTCGATGTCTAATTTGGCTATGAACTAGTTTATTGAAATGAGCAGGAGCTTCACTTGCCTGACAGACGCGAAGCACGGAAAGGGGGTAGGATGTTGGACCACTGACAGCTTCCCCCGTTCACATCGGGCAACTAAAGCAAGCAGCACGTTATGTACGCAAATTGAATCAAGCGCGTATTCATGTCAGCCTCTTCGCAGCCGTCACCCTAAGAATGAGAATGCTTGGCGACCGTCTAAGAAAATGTCTGTGCGCTTGTCAGAGGTCAGAGAATATTCGCAGACTCCAGAAATCAACTTCACTCGGCTAACAAGTTATCGTTTATTAATATAACACCCCAATAGTTCAATTAGGAAACTATTAAAGAATAAAGAAATTCAGAAGAGTATTTGGCGAGCTTACGCGTACTTTCGATAAATGTTCATCGAGCTTGTACATTTATATGGGAACGAGGTACAAACCGAACATGCGAGTGATAAGTGCAATCGATTATGCATCGTCCTCTCATACAAAGGGGGGATGTGAATACAGAAATCTTCGTCCAACTAACAAGTGCTACATTTGAAGGGACCACAAATTCGACATTCTAAAGCAGGGTTCCTGTGCTTCCCATATACGAGGATCAGTTATACGGTTGGAAAGTAGAAGCATCTGCATGCCTAATTACCGCAAAAGTTGCAGAAATTGCAAAAGGATTGGGTAATGCTGAAGAATTCTATAAAACGTCACGAGAAGAGCTCTCAAAGACCTAATCCAGACGGGGCGTGAAAACAATCAAGGCGTTTGGGGAAGGAGGTAAAGTTGAAAGGCGGACCTTTCGCATTTTTAACTCAAAACATTAAAGAGTATCCGTCGAGGATAGTAGAGTGTCTATTCAAAAGTATGATATGAATTCTGAAGATAATAAAGGTTTTATGGATGATACCAACCGGTCCCTGGGGAAGGCATGAATTTTTCTAATGACGTTGAGATGGTAACAGTGATGCAGAAAATTTCCAACTTTTCAGGAATGGTTATTTGCACCAAAAAATCTCTTGTCTGGGCGAAGTACTGAACCATCTCCTATGGTGAAAATTCCCCTGAGGACACTATTACGAAACTGAAATTTCCTCACGCGAGGGCTTTGGGCGGGCTTTTGTTGGTACCAGGGGGTACACAGTCAAAAGTGTGCAAAAACCGTACACCAACATGCAGTGCCCGACTGATTTTTCTGGCAAATGTCGAACCCGACTTGGCGCTATATTACCTGTGCACTTAAAAGGGTGCAAACTAAACCGCTTTTATCATTCTTTTTGTACGCGAGTTACTTGGTATAAACAAGGTCCGTGGAAGTCTGCTAAAAATGTACCCCCTCCCCCCTCCTCCTAACGTTTAACTGCACCTATGCAAGTGCAAATCCCCGCTTACTTATGAATTCTGCCTTCCCAAGTTCTTTTAAAGGAAGTGCGCTAACTCGCATCAAAGACCGTAGAGAATGCCCTCATCAACCGTCTACAAAAAGGCCACTCCCAATTGGAGCAATCACGAATGTCTGTCTTATAATTCATATTGACCCAACTGTGAAAAACTCGGCGCCTCGGTGGGATTCGAACCCACGCAGTAAGGGGAAGGCTTTAGCGCAGCCAACGCTCTAACCACCTGAGCTACGAGGCCCCCGCTAAAGCCTTCCCCTTACTGCGTGGGTTCGAATCCCACCGAGGCGCCGAGTTTTTCACAGTTGGGTCAATATGAATTATTCAAAATCTGCCAAAACATCAATGTCTTATAATTATCACGTATACAAATATTCTAGGTTTCGGTGTAATCTCAGACAGAGATTTAGGGCGTGTTAGCTTTGCTGCAAATCATATTAAGGCAAATTCAAGAGTAGATGCGAATAAGAAGGCTATCACATGTGTAAACCCAGATATTTTAAACCCAGATATTTTTTCTAGAAACAAACTGGCTGTCAGTGTGGTAAATAGGGGATTCATTTTAGTTCATTGTAGATCACATCGAGAGGTATTGCAAGAGCGGTTAAGGTGTGTTCGGCGATGCGTAGTTGACATTTTATGCTAAGATGCAGGCCTCATCTGAGAGAAGTGGAATTTACCAGAATGTGTTCCCCCCTAGGAGCCCGCATATGATCTAGGATAGAAGCGACGAGAGAACTTATTTTCAGGAGTATGGCGGGGGAAGTGCCTTGGAGTTCAGGGCAGACAGTTAAGTGGCGGTCTGAACAAATACCGAGCAAAAGTACCAGGGCATTCGAGGGAATGCGAATTTGCTACACTGCGGCATAAATGCATAGCGAAGCTTTCGAGTTGGACAACGAAAGGCATACTAACAGGACATCCGTGGAAAGTTTGATATAGTTTCACCAAATTCAGAGACAAGTGCGGCTGTAGGGACAGCCAATAGAAACTGACGCGGCAGATGACACGAAATGCAATACACGAGGGGTTAATCTCAGCATCACGAGACTCCTCGGCGAACAAAATTAGTAACTACCTCATAAACAGAGGGACAATACGGAGCGAATGAGCATCAGCCAGATTAGATGCAGTTTTCAAGGTACATACGACGTTTTGTAGGGGAAATACACCATAAGTAGGATGAAGACTGCGGGTATACCTTTCCATCCGGGAAGAGCTCGGTCGACTTGAGAGTGGATTCGTTGAGGTTGAAAGTCCAGAGACGGACTGTGCCATCGTCCGAACAGGTAGCAAATCGTCTCACAGGAGAAGCCTCCTCTGTGGGTGTGGAATCTGCAGACCCCGCAGTACCCACAATCCTGGCGTTTCTGCAGAGAGCAGCCATGCCGACCGAATTAACCGGGCGACTGTGATAGAAGTGCGAGAAACGACGACTAATCGAAGTCAGATTTTTCAGATCCCAACAGTGCAGGCTGGGGGAGGACATAAAAGAAGAAAATTAAAGTGGTTACACAACAAGTGGGGGAAAAAGACGCAACTGGTTTCTCACGCTATGGCGCGCAAGAACCAGCAGGACCAGTCTAGGCTATTTCTAGACCCGACACAGGACGCCTGTCAGGAAAGCGGATCGGGTGTTCACGCAATGTGCCATAACTCCGATCCGACACGGTGCTGTACTTATCCGGGATACCGCCTAGAACATGCGAATCCTAGTGCACAAACGCATTTTGAAACGACGTAAACTTGAGGGGAAAAAACCACATAACTTTAACAGAATCAGTCATCGGTAAGAAGAAGGGGCAGCAAATAAAAAAATTCGTCTGCTCCTGCAGTTTGTAACGTTCAAAACCAGCGGGGTCAGCTGGAATTCGCATAAACATTTTGCAGGGATCCTTCCGGGTTACCACTGGATTTTTATATAAACAAACTGATTAAAAAGGGGAAAGTTATCCGTTACAGCACATGACCGTGGAAAGCGGAAATTGAGTTATCGGGAGATTTAGGGCACTTACGGTAGGTGACGAAACCGATCAGGTGAAGTGGACAAAATCTGGATGATAATGTGGGGGTACACGCAGTGTTTCTAATTTGAACTAAGTAGACACTGGTGATGAATAAAAAGCATTTCGCTGAAACGGGATGCCCAGGCATTTTGTTAAAGAAAAGCGGAGCATTTTTGGCAAAATCCGATGGTCCATTACTTCCAGGAAAGTGGTATGCTGCTAAGTGTGGCGACCAAAGCTGTATGTTTGTACGCGTTGTGATATGAAAGGTAACAATTTAAGCGAAAAATGTTTCTTCTCGATGTCTTACGGAAGGATAAAATTGATTCATTCGCATTAATTAGGCGAGGCTTTTCCATCACCTAATGAACACCGCAAACCTAGTAACGCTTATGACTAAAATCTGATTTTCCAATGGTCAACCTCCTCGCCTTCTCCCTCGGGACAATATTTACTCCTGTACACATCAAAAACCTGATAAAATCAAAATAAACTAGCACAAACAAGGAAGAATCAAACTGAAATAAAAACATGGCATTGAAAAACCACCATTAACAGCTTGGTTTCCTCAATATCTGACAGACTTACCGGTGTAATACACACAAAAGGACATCGCAAAAGCACTTAAATTTCATACTGACTACTACTTTTCCTTATTCTTCCCTCTGTCTTCAGTTACGCATTTCTAGAACTGACCTTGAACTAATCACTGGTCATACACCCGTTTTCTGCAATTTCGGTTTTCAACATCCTTTTAAATGGTCCCCAGTTGTTCAGTGATAATTTACGAATCGACTTATACATTCTTCTCGTGGACGGCCGTTTAACAGATGGTATAAAACTGTGGATGGGCTCATAGTAGACTTTCTTGCAAACTTCACAACGCTACATGAGGTCTGCCGCCTACCATGGTTCCGCGGTTCGAAGTTGTTGCCTGAGCTGCTAGGGTGTGAATGAAGGACCACACATCTGTAGTTGGTGCATCGAATTTCACACATATCCGCCACAAGTTTACTTGAGCCAACTGGATGCATCGGCCATAGCAAAGGCACCTGAACCAGCTTCGCAGCCCAAACGGTGTTGATCTAGGCGTAAGCTGGCAGGCCGGCAAGGTGTGGTGTAACGACAGACTCACCTGTGGTCCGCATACATACACACTAGAACGCGTTGCGAAAAATCGAGTTTCACCGTGATGACGTCCGGGTAGCGTGGAGTACGTGGCTCATCCACTCTGTAGGAGGTTGGAGCTCGTTTCAAGAAGAGCTGGTCGGGTAAAAGAAAAAGGAAATAATTAAAGTCGACGGTTATTTTGGGCTGGCATCAACTCCCACAAACCAAAAATCCTGCTTTGCAAACTCTCTCTCTCCCTCTCAAACCGCAAAAAGGCCTCGTCTGAGTAGGCAAAAACGTGCGTCTCGGGTGGAGTCAAGGAGTGGCTGTAGTACTTTTACTCACTGAAAGGCAGGCCAACCATCATATCGGGTTGGGAGCCGTATAGATGCGACCAACTCATGCCGTTCAACTACCACCACTAGAGTGAAAATGCTTTACGATCTGTGACAGTTCACTGGATTTCAAAGATATAGTGTGTTTCCTCTGGTTATTTGCAAAACTGATAAACAAGGCGAAAGTCTTATGAAAAGCAGTAATTGGCAACCTAACAAGGCCAAGGAATGAAAAACACTTCCTCTGTGTTTTCGTGGAACTCTGCCGACATTAGCAATCTACAACTGACTCAGGCTCAACAAGGACGGGAGACAAAAAGGTCACTTATGGTTTACTTCGCATCGACAGCCAGTTGTTACTCAACCCCACAACCTCTAAGTCTAGTATTGTGCAACAGATTCAGTCGCGTCGGAGCAGATCGCAGCCGAATCCTTCCAGTATTTGAGTTCAAAGCAAAATCCGAAGGACACATTTACAAACCCCAAGCGGCAAGCAAAACGCAGTTTCCGTGCAGTGGCTAAAAGCGGACTTTCAAAATATTGTCAAAAACTCCCATTATCAATCAATTGTTCTGCAACTTTTACACTACATCTCATCTAAATTTTTACACCCGTATACTATCAAAAGTAGACTATTAAGATGTGCATACTAAATAAAGAACTATGCATTGAAAATCGGCAAACAGAAGAGGATTTTGGCAATTTTTTATGAAAGTATGGAATGTATACAATAATCAATAATGCGAAATGTTTGCATAGAAAATCATGCATACTAGACATTTTAGAAGGCGCAGTCCGGAGCAACAATTCAACAAAAGTACGTCGACCGTTAACTCCTCTAAAAATGACTTTTTTTTACAAACAAACGCCTACACAAAAATAACCAAACCATGCTCATTAATGGGACCTAACCACTTAAAAATCCGTCCATTCTATCAAGGCGGCTGCCAACAGGTGAGCAAAGAGATGAGAACGATGGCACAATGTCAAAGATGCGCCGTTTATTGGCCGAAAGCGATAGGGAGATAAGGTGAAGGCAGGGCAGGGCTTTCAGCATTGCGTAATCAGAAAGCGACGGGACTGCCACACAGACCACGGACTATTCGTAAGCCGCA
>CACRXP010000099.1:226779-239705 GCA_902702965.1 Spirometra erinaceieuropaei
ATGCTTACGAAGCTCTGTGACATTACCCAAGGATGATTTGTCCCAAAAGGGCGATGAAGACCTAATCAAAGAGATTGTAAATAGGAGAAAAGAGGAGTTTTTAGGAGGGTGGAGGACCCTTCGTAAGCAAAAAAGCTGTTTGGGTCTGAGACATACAAGAAGCACGAGGAAACGTAGCAGGACCTACTTTCAGGTCAACCCATTTGGTAAGCTGTCTTGACTTATTGAACTGGATCAAATGACCCGCCTGCGACACAACCAGCGTCAGATTAGGACCCTCGGGCGACTGTTGAGAACCACCTGTCGTCCCGCGTATACTGAACGGATTAACACAGCAGACGTCGGTGAAGGTGTTGTTAAGCATGTCGTTGAGAACAGCATTTCGGCCCTTCAACGGTTGCGTCTCCTTGGTCTGGCAAAGGAGCAAATATAGTGTTGCAAGATATGGTTTTTCAGAGAACGGAGAAAACACACCTAACAAAGTGCTGCTGAAGAATAAACGCGGCGGAGTGTTGATACAGCAGAGGGAATGCGAACATGTAAAGTTTATGCTCCTTAAATCCGACAGAGGGGGGGGGGAAGAGTGAGAAAGCCCAGCTGCCGGGATAGCAAACTACCTCGGTACTTTTTTGAGAAAAAGTGACTTGTCGAGATGGCATGAATTTCTAAGATGCAAGCTTCTGAGCAGTTCATACCGTGGCGGCATGTGGCGCCACTCGACTTCTAGAGAACTAGGGCTCTAAGTTTAGAATTGGACACAAACATCTACTCCACAAAAACTGCAAACATGAAATGAGACAGGACAATGTGAAACGGTAGTGAACCATGGGCGTGACTTCTATCCAGCTTACTTCCTGCTGCAGAAAGAAACGTACAGACTCAAAGGCACATTATGCGGATGATCCAAGGGAACAGAAGACAATTATGATTCTTCATTAAAAAGCCACAGACTGTTCCCTAGAATGATTTATACACTGTCATTCTTCGGAAAAAGACCATACAGCAACAGCAGTCAATCAACTAGCAATTCCGAACCATGTCAACGTTTCAGCCTCCGAACATTTTCTTCCGAAATTGACTGTGTAAGAAATTACGGGATAGGGCACGAAAAAAGCTGAGGCTGCTCTTTACAGCCTGCACCGGCGTAGCCATTACTTTAAAAGTTTTTCTCGAGGGGGCTGACGAAGACCACTCTGAATCCCAATGAACGCAAACGCGCTCAGCGGCGCACGCCTGTTCAACAGCACACCGGTTTCCACAAGGCTTAATTTGCGTTCAAGGGAGCAATCACCCTTCCAAATGAAGAGGTTCCGCCTTTCTTGGGCGCCCTTGTGGTTGCCTCATGCAGCAGCCCAGGCAGCGTGTCTCTCCTAATCAAAACGGTTTGATGGGATGACACAGCCCACTTGGAAGCAAACACTCGCAGCATCGTCGGTAGCACAGACTGCGCGGAAGCGCACGAGACGCTGACAAATATTTTTTTCTAGAAGGCACTTACGTAGAAAAGGTCATTCAGGTGAGGACGCAAAAGTAATACGTAAGAACCGTAATCTTAAATTGCTTTCTACACAACAGTAAGTGGGCTTTTGAAATTAGCATATTTGTGGCCTCAAGTATAAACTATCAAAAAATACTATTATGATGATTGCACATGTCCACCACTGGCTTACAACGTTCCTACAAATTTACTCTTCTTAAAGAGAGGGTACACAGTAATCCACTTGTTATAACAATTTTACAGCAAAATGACCCCTTAGTTACACGTTTTGTACACTAAAGGCACGTTCGATTGTAAAAAGCCTGAAACAGCAAGTAGACGATGGGACACCTACGTGATCATTCGTGAAGCTTATTACTAGGTTATTAATGCCACCCTAAAACTTTACAACGCGCTCCATACGTATGTACATTGAAATAAGCTATGATCGTGGGGACTTTTTCTTGGGACCGGCGGGGTGTTTCTGACCTGTTTCAAGGAGGATACACTGAACATAGGCTGAAAATCTTGTGAACAACACAGAAGTGAGGCATCAATAAGTAAATATATATTCCAGAGTAAGATGATACCATATTAACCGCACAGGTACCAGCCAAAATCCCATACACGCGTGTTTCGCCGATATTCTGCCGCTGCATGTCGCAGCTGCGAGGGGTTCGGCTCGTCAATTGGTCCCCCAACATTCACCGTCTGTTTTCTGGTAGATACTCCAATTTAGAAATTGTCGCTTTTTAATTTCCTCAGAGATTATCTACGGACTTGGAGTAGATCAGTTTATTCAAGGTCCATAGACACAGACCGAGAATTTTACGTTTGAATGTTTGGGCCGAAGTCCATCAGCCACAGCGGATGACCGCGTAACATTAATTAACTGCAGACAGGCAGTTAGTAGTATACTTTGGGGTTAGGTGATACCATACTAACAGCCGCGGCAGAATATCGGCAAAACGCGCGTGTATGGGATTTGAGCTAGTACCTGTGCTGTTAGTATGGTACCACCTTACCTCAAGGTATACTACTAGCTGCCTGTCGGCAGTTAATGAATATTACGCGATTATCCGCTGTGGCGATGGACTTCGGCCCAAACATTCATACATAAAATGCTCGGTCTGTGTCTATTGACCTTGAATAAACTGATCTACTCCAAATCCGTAGATAATCTCTGGGGAAATTAAAAAGCGACAATTTATAAATTGGAGTATCTACCAGAAAACAGACGGGGAATTTTGGGGGACCAATTGACGAGCCGAACAGCGACAATATATAAATATATATGTCAAGTGCCTGTGACCCTCATTGTCGCGGTTAAGACCTCACTCGATCCCGCTTTGTCCGCCCGTCAGCTTCCTACTGGCTACAACGAACGTTAAGTCATCGGACACAGACCATTTATGATAAGTAAGCAGTTCACTCAGAGTGCAACAGGCCAAACGCACTGCTTTAATCTTAGTGAGCTGCTTGCGTACTAGATATATGCTGAAATGAGACAAGAGGCTTTATTGCGTAAATTTTCGACGCTGGTTCCCCAGGTCGTCGTCAGACGCAGACAGAGAGCAAATGTGAGAAAAAGAAGCAGTTGACGCTACGAGTGCACATAAAATCGATACTGGCTTGGCGTTCGCGCTGGTAGGCGGCCGCCCTGTGTGTCAGTCTGATCTGATTGGCTCCTTTCTCTTCCATTTTCCGTGAGGTTTCTGTATACGACATCCAACCCGATATGCTGGTTGATGCATGCTTCATCCGAGTGCATTGCCTCGAGGAATTCTCGACCTTTCTTGCCTTTCTTTGTTAGATTTCGCAAAACAATGCACAGAGGATAACCTTCTGTGCTACGACATTAATGTTCACGCTGCTGCCGTGCTCGAAGTAATAGGCTTATGCCTGCGAACTAACTTCTCATTCGACCAGCAATATTACAAGCAACTGAAGGGAGCTCCTATGGGGTCACCCATTTCTGATTTTCTTGCTGAAGTAACAATGCAGAAACTAGAGGCTACGGTGCTCTTGTTAGTTATTCCTAAATTGTAGCTGCGATACGTAGACAACAAATTTGCTATTATAAAGATGGACCAACTAGAAATGCTCCACAACACTATTAACTCAACAATTCCTGGGATTAAATTCACAAGTGAAAAGGAAGCTCAAGGTAAACTCCCACTTCTGGATGTCCTCGTGCAGCGAAAGACCGACGGAACGTTACGCACATCCGTTTCCCGGAAAGAAACTTACGCCGAAATTATTCTAGCGTATAAGAGCAATCAGCCAATTTCTCACAAACAGAGTGCTGTCAGCAGTCTGCTTAGTCGGGCAAATACACATCGTTCCGACAATGAAGGCTATCAAGTCGAACTAAAACGTGAATTATTTTCTCAGAATGGGTACCCTAAGGATTTTGTACACAGATGCATGAGGTAGCAAGAATCAAGGGAGAAGGAACCGGATAGTTCCAATCAAACGCCCAAATTAAGCACTTGGTGAACTCTTCCTTACATTAAGAATGTGTCTGAACTCGTCGAAAGACACTTAAGGAAGCACCAAATTCGAGTGGCGCATTAACCTACGACTACTTTGCGCTCTCAGCTGGTACATCCCAGGGATAGGGTTAGTAAAACTGAACAAGAAAAAGGTCGTCGACAAGATCCCGTGTGATGCATGTGCTGCCATTTATTGTGGCCAGACCGGAAAATCCGCGTGAACACCAGCTGGCAGTAAGGAGATGAAACCATCTGTCCCAAGTGGCCTTGCATATTCTGGACACCGAGTACACCTTCGCTTGGGACAAGGCTCTCATTGTCGCTGTCTGCCCTATCAAGAAAGGTCGAGAATTCCTCGAGGCAATGCACTCGGATGAAGCATGCATCAACCAGCATATCGGGTTGGATGCCGTATACAGAAACCTCAAGGAAAATGGAAGAGAAAGGAGCCAATCAGATCAGACTGACACACAGGGCGGCCGCCTACCAGCGCGAACGCCAAGCCAGTATCGATTTTATGTGCACTCGTAGCATTAACTGTTTCTTTTTCTCACATTTGCTCTCTGTCTGCGTCTGACGACGACCTGGGGAACCAGCGTCGAAAATGTACGCAATAAAGCTTCTTGTCCCATGGAACCTCTCATTTCAACTTATATTACTTGGGATGTCTATCTTCCAATACTTACGAATGTATTAGATGTATATGTTCATTGAAATTTCGGGTATGACCCTAAAAAGACCCGGAGACTGAATAATTTCTGAAATTATTCACGTTATTATTCTCTGGAGTTCATATACCAGAAACCACAGAGAGAACGCTGGGGGATCCACCGAAGAGCTGAACTTCTCGCATCTGTGTCACGCAGCGGCAGAATGTCGGCGAAACACGTGTCTGGGCTTTTAGTTAGTATCTATGTCGAGAGTACGATACAGTATCTTTAGCATATACATATTTAAATGTGTCGAAAAGAGAAGGCTCTTTGGAGAAACTTATTTAAAACCAAAACATCACCTTCGATCAGCCAAAAGATTGAGGTTGACGTAAACCCCTTCAAAATTAGTGAAAGGATGAATTTCGGTGTGCCTCACCTCTATAATTACATTAGCAAATGTATGCAGACACCAAAAATCAATAGCAAAAATCCAAGAATTGATTTTTTATGGTATAATTTGCACGAACAGCTGGCAGGACGGCTATTGAATGAGTGAGATCCGTTTCATAGTTTCCCCCCCCCCCCGAACGGCGGCGACGCACACAGCACCTGCAGTTGTGTTGGTGATTGCACCTTTTCGTCGGAGAGTGGATTTTGTTTTAGTTCTGGAGTGGCAGTAGAGCGACACAATGCTCCCATGGTGGTGTGTGATCTCAGATCTTTGCATCTACATCCTTCCGGGGCTGTACTCAGATACTCTTATTGCCGGTGGTCATGCGGTATAAATGTCTCCGTTTGGAAGGATGTTCACAATACGCGAGAACGAGCCTACGGTTTAAATTCTAAGCATGTTTGAGCAGGAAACATGCATTTGCCAGTATTTTTGCAGTTCATACACATGGCATTCTGCCTACTGAAGGAGGCCCGGAAACATCGTTCTCCATGATCGGCACGTCATGAATCCAGTAGCATACGTTGACAAGTGATGGAGAAGCCAATGATTATGATAGAGCTGAGCCAATAAGTTTTGCATGTTGAGTGTAGCGAGAGAAGCCTTTTTGACAAGAGGCAACATTCACCAGGCCGTCAGGTGGCCCAGATCTGTGATATTTCCACTAGTCAGACGGGTGGATTGTATTTTCGGTCGCCAAACATAAAATCGAACTAACACATGATTTGACACAAAACGGCACATAAAAAGGGCGCTTCTGCAAAACCAGACATACGCGGTTGGAAAATGCGCATATGAGATGCCCCAGATTCCATTCATGTCTCCATAAAGTTTGTCGTGACCTGCCAGAAGAAAACTGAGTCAACTAACTTCAAAGACTTCCAAAAATGAGGTGTTGTTCAGAGTCCTTAATCTGTAAGCTCAACAAAAGTGGAGGGCCGAGAGCATGCATCACGTACCTGACAAAATGCAATTTCAAACGCAGTACATCCGAGACTCCATCTGACGATACCAAATGGACTAGAAGGCCGCTAACTCCGGAACCACAGTGAGATGATCAGGAGAACTTGTTACCGACTCTCGATACCACAATCGAAGTGGTGTGGCATTTAGTTCATTTTTTGTGTCAGAACATACAGTATTAAATACCCGAAGTATAGCTAAATATGTAGATAATGGCGAGAGGGATTGGGAAGAGGTTACAGAGAAAGTGTCCCCACACACCCTAATGACACAATTAAGACTGGAGTGGAGCGTCAAATAGACACTGTGTGCAACCTTGATCACGTTAAAGCCGGCTACTAATCAGTGAGACCAGACTTTTCGAAAACCAGCCACATCGCGAATCAGCGAAACGAAAACAAAATGAACAAGGGAAGAATGAGACAGAAAGATTAACTTGCCTTCACGCCTTTTGTGAGGTCAATGTACCAAAAACGCACGTGGCGAATGCCCACTGTGACGAAGAAATCACCGTCTTCGCTGAACGCCAGCGCGTTAACCTTAAAAACAAAGTGCACAGTGGGTATTCAGTCGGAATTGCAATGTGAACTGCGCAGTCCCGGAAGAAATGCAATGGTGTTGACTGCCAGCATCAAAAGGCAGTCGAGCATGCCGGAGTATATACAATGACTGCTAACTGACAAGTCAAGTTCCAATCAGTTATATTGGAGAACTGTTGCCGACGAAAGTGGGCATTGGCGGTTTCTTCGCCTGGTTAGATAGGCAGACCGGGAAGCCTAGAAGCCCGAATCCCGGCTTGGTCGAACAATAGGACAGATGCTACAGCCGCCGTGGCACAGACCCACGCCCTCTCAGCTGCCTTTGGGGAATTCGAAATCATATGAGAATGACGGATACGAATTTATCCCAATTTCAGAACCAAATACGCAAAATTCCGCGTTGACTTGAACTTTCGGTCAACATCCCTCGCCATAGTTAAATAGTGACCCATGTACAGTTGGATGATTAAACTCGCGTCGTCTGGTGGGGCCTCGTAGCTCAGATGGTTAGAGCGTTGGCTGCATTAAAGCCTCCCTTGCTGTCGTGGGTTCAAATCCCACCGAGGCACCAATTTTTTCACAGTTGGGTCAAAGTGTATTATTTGTTTATTGTCTTTGTCCGCAACACGGATAAAAGGGATATTTATAAGTGAAGAAGAAGGATGGTCGAGCACCGGAGCATTTTGTTTATTGGTCTAAGCTTTTGAACTCGTGTAGGAGTCCATCGTCAGAGATAGTAGCAGCAAGAGAAAAACCACAATTATTGGACGTGTACGCCAATTATCGACCGACGGCGCAAGACTGAAGGTGATTGCGCAGGGCTCTGTACGCCGGCGCCAGATCGATAAATCAATTGATTGAGTTCTCATCCGAGGCCCAGGCCTCAATCAATTCTCAGTTCGTTTGTTTCCAGCGTAGGCGACTATTTTGGTGGCTGCCAAGTTAAACTCATGACCCGTTTCGTAGATGTGAGCAGCCACTTGTGATAATACGTCGCCTCGTCGCACAGCCAGCTTATGTTCGCGTATGCGCGATCCGGGTTTGAGTCCAGTCTGGCCTGTGTAGTTACACGGATAGTTTTGGCGCGGGATGCGAAACACTATTCCATATTGCGTTTCAGGCTTTAACCGGTGCTTAATTTTCATGACCTTACTACGCATGGTGGCTTTGGGGATGTGTGCAATTCCAACACCTAGCTCCGCAGCAATGCGCTCGGTTACTTCTGGAACGTCCTTAATGAGTAGTAGAGAATGCCACATCGTTAATGTTCGGGTTCTCTGGGAGCGACCGCGTAGGCAGCGACTCATGAATATCTTTGGATAGCCATTTTGCACAAACTGATCGCGGAGATAACGAGCCTCGCGTACGCTTTCCTCCGGTTTGCTGCAATGAGTTTGGATGCGTTTGAAGAGCGTCTTCACACAGCTTCGTTTGTGAGCCACCGGATAGCTGCTGTGAAGACTGAGAGGCTGTGTGGTGTTCGTTACCTTCCTATAAACCGTATTTTTAAGTTCAGTATTAAGGTTTCGTCTGACAAGTACATCCAGGAAGGGCAACTGCTGTTCCTGTTCTTCCCTCATGAATTTTATATCAGGGAAGATTGCGCTGAGCAGGTTGTGGAAAGGTTGTAGCATGTCCTTCTTTACGATAATGTGTCGTCTACGTAACGGCCATCTTTTATAACTCCTGTAGGACCAGTTCTGCCACTAAACCAGAGACCGGTGAGCCCACTGGAGTTTTCTTGATCTGATCATAGGTCTCTCCAGCAAAAGTGAAGAAAGTTTGTTGGCAGAATCCAAACAGCCTCATGAGGTGTTCAATTTTGAGTGCATTCTGAGTCTCGTCGTACGCCTCCTCGAGTCTCTTGCGCAAGACTTCGCGGGCCAAGGTTGGTGGGATGGATGTGAATAACGACGTCGCATCGATGGAGACCATGATTTCGTCCGATTGAGTCCTCCTACCTCGGAGGCCTATGAGGAATTGAGAGGCTGATCTTACTGAGGCAGTCGAATTGCCCTGGAGGAACTTCAGTTGTGAGTACATCCAATTTGCCAAATTATAGGCGGGGCTGCCTTTTTGGGCAACGATTGGCCGCAGTGGGATATTTGCTTTATGTGTTTTTGGCAGACCATAGAATCGAGCTACAGAGGTGTCAGTTGCCCTCATTTGGTGCCATTCATTTTCCATGGTCACATTTTTGTGCCGGTATTCTCTAAGCAGCTTAGTCAACCGATCTGCCACTGCTTTGGCTTATGAGTTCCGTGCTGGTCTATAAAATTCTGTCATCAAGGCGGGTTTTAGCTTCTTTATTATGGACTTCTCCATTCCTTACTACGGTTGATCGTCCCTTGTCAGCAGGCGGAATGATAATTATGTCGTCCCTCAGGGATGTTTCTGATCAGAGAGGAAGTAAATTCTCGACTAAAAGACGAAAATTAACCCGAGAACCTCAAGGAAAAGTAAAACTGGCCAGACTGGGCTGACATTGAAATGGGATCATAATTTTCTAGATGAATGCCGAAAACAGTAGCCTTATGGAAAGTGCCGCAGAGACTCGTTTATTTGTCATGGCGGGTGGAAAAGAAAAGCAGAACCAGAATCGATCTGACCATTTTACGGAAGGCACAATGGCAAATATTGCCGAGAGGCGAGCAGTTGTCCGACGCTAGACAGCGGCAGAGAAACCCAATGGTCAAGATGAAGAGCGTGGACATTCACGACGATAAGGGTCAGTAGAGCATACGCAGCGACCTAGAAGTATTAAATTTAGACACAGGTGGGTCTAAAATGGAAATTTCGAGCTTATTTGCAGTCTTCGGTCAGTCATATTCGGGAATTCACGAGTGTTGGATATGCATCCAACGGTTCACTGAGAGGGCTTAGCATTCTGCCAATTGCGTTCCCGCCTCAGACCCTGCCGATCGCGGACACACTCGACGACTAAATGAACTCGAGTTGCAATTTCAATGAAGAAGCCGTATTCCGCCTCGCGAGCAGACCGGCGGCATGAATACAATCCCCACGTGGTAAATGTACCTATTGATGTATTCTCTATACTTGTTAGAGTATCTTTTACTGAAAGTAGGCACGTTGAAGAGTTTGTAACCCGGGCGACAACTGTCTAGCATACGACCAGTGGATGGCTGTCCACTGTCGAGCTTGTATGGAAAAATTCAAATGTCATGTTATTAGCAACCTGGCTAACAGAGGAGACTGCGTGAATGTCTATTAATGAGCCAGCCAGGGCCTGAAGTCATGGCAAGTTGAGTTGATTAAAGCAGTTAAATAAGACTTCGTGGAGGATGAAAAATTAAAGAAACTCATGTAGACAGAACACCTTGCTCGGCAAAATAAGCTAAAATTACGGCCTCCCTTATCACACGTTTTTATGCCACACCGACTAACGCGGCCGGGTGGGATTCCCTGATTTTTCGAATTTGACACTATTTTGACTAACACACAGGGCACATTAATGTCTGCCTAATCGAGACACTGGATTTCGTTCCAAGTCCTGGAGCACAGTAGCAGACAAGCCCCGTATCCAGGCAAGTTAAAATGTAGAGTTAAGTTTGGTTGCTGGAAGTAGAGACTTGTCGTGACTTCTGACATTTTTGTAAGAGAGTCGAGCACCGGATAAGTTATTTTTTTTAGTCCTGGCTCTCAGCCTCCTTCATGGCTCTAGAGCAGACAGACAGGAAAGAAACGAGACAGCTGGAATGTGAGTACCGACAAACCACATCCGTCTAGTGTCCTTGTGGAAGGTTGCGCTTGAGCCTTGTGACAGGCACCAATGCCGGTGACGAACTACGGTTTTCAGCCTGCCTGCGTAAAGCTCTTTATGCAAGAATGAGTTTTACTCATCTGTTGATTCTCATTTCTCAATCGTGCTTCAGATTTTGCCGTGCCAGGGTTAAAGGAGGCGTTGGAAAACTCAGAAAGACCTAGTGTTTTCTTGACGCTTGACTCTTCTTTTGTACGCTCCGCGGGAGGCTTTTCGGGATGCTTTTCTTCTCATACATTCGTGGCATATTTTGTGATACGAACGCCAGAAGTACAATAAAAGTAGAGGAGGGTCTTCACTTAGGTAATAATCTCACCTATCTAGCTTCGGGAAAGGGCAGATCAACAGATTCGCCCAGTATGAGAACCCCGTTCCGATATTTAATTAGGCCGGCTATCCTGAGGCCAAAAAGAAGTTAACTTCTGCCTTGGGTAAACTTTTCCGAAACACGAGAAGATCTCCATTTCCCATAGCCTAGTAGCAATAGTTATTTGACTGAGAGGGCGAACCAATGCGTGTGTGGCTGCCATGACCGAGTTCACGTCCTGAAATTCAATACTTTCAACGACAGGCTAAACGGTAGAAATTTTGGCTTGTGCTTGAGCAAGCAGGTACACAGTGAAATGTGCAGAGCAAGGCCAGGGCATAGGGTTACTACAAAACTATGCACATGGAGAGCAAAAAGGACTTCTGGATAAAAAGCTAGCCCACCGTACTGTGATTTCCGATTAAAAGGCACACGGTTGGCAGGCATATTAACAGTTCGCGACCACGAGAAGGCGACAGTAAGAAAACGAACGAGGCATAAATTGATGTGCCAAGGGAGCGCGTCCCGTTAGAGATTGGCCTAAATTGCTTATCAGTGCGGTATACCAACTGGAGTTCGTCTTGAGATAAGACTGGCTGAATAGGCAACTAATAGCACGTCACTTTTATCAGCTGACGCGTGTCATGTGTGTTCAGAATTTTTGTAGTGAGGACAAACCAAATTACTAAGAAAACTTTCGGTCGAATGCCCCCCCCCCTCCGAGATAAGCCGACCCCACGGCAATATCGGTAGAAACAGTATCCTCATAAGTCTGGGATGGCCTCCTAACTGTTTCATGCTCAAGTGGCGCACCAAAATACTCCACAGATGGGAGGCATTTTAAATTTCAAAAAGACCCTTGAGAGGAGGGAGTAAATTTGCTCAGAAATAGCAGTGAGTGCCGAATGCTGATCTAAATGCCGAGACAATCCCAACCCCCGTTTAGGGATGATAAGAGACCGTAATTAGGTGGTTGCCGGAAGGCAGAAGACCAAAAAGAAGAGCACGTCAATGGTGGCTGGCTCACAGTGCTTGCGTGCAGACAAACGCGAGTCGTCTCCTCTAAAGACAACGGAGACGGACGAGGTGACTCACTGCGCAATTAGAGTTCACTCAACCTTCCTGCTGCTACAGAACTGGCGCGTTTACTGCTGGGACGTGCAAACTGGAGACGAAATGGTCTTGGCGCTATTACGGGGGAAAAGAAAACGTCAGTATGGTCGATTTTATTAGTTACCTTTGTACGGTATTGTGGTTCACTCGTGTCGAGACGGAGATTGGCAGTAAAGAGGACAACGGCAGGAATAAGTGGAATCAACCTGCGCGGGAACTTTCCCGAAAGTCCAATTCGACGAGATCCTGGCCTGCGAAAGACTACGACAGCCTCCGACCGAGCTTTTATCTTTCCTGACTATTTAATCCATTACTTTCCTGTAGGCTCAGTACTTTACGGTGACCATTACGTTTCATTAGACAAGTGGCTTCATCATACTCCGGGCACATTTAATAACTTCAGTCAAAGTTTTCCAGGCTATTTTAAGGTAACTGTTAGAAAAGTGCATTAGGAAAGTGATTTCACCACGCTACCGGCACATGTACCAACCAAAAGCCCAAACACGTGTTTCGCCAATGCTCTTCGAGGGGGTAGTATGAAAAGAGACGATTTCTCGTGTGTACCAGTATTGAAAGACCACATGAGCAGCCAATATTTTCCAGGCATTTTTACACTTTTTTACACTGGATACCAAGGTCGGCCCCCTGGGCTGTAGATGCCCACGCAAATAGAAAGGCAGAGGGCTCACGTGGTGACAGCTGCGGGGGGGGGGGGAAGATGACCTGCACGTGATTTGGGAACAGCTGTAACGCAGTAACAAATTCAGTCCCTTCCAATCCCCACCATCTTCCAATGACAAAACTGAAGTAACATGACCAGTGATGGTACAGCGGGCAGTCGAGTATCTGCCCAGCCCACTCTTGCCATATCCGTGTTGGGTCAGCGCGTAAAGTGAACACGAGTTTACCCAATCGGTTGTTCGCAGTTTACGGTAGAAACCATGTGAAGAAGGAATCATCCCAGGTTGTTTATTAATGCAATCCTGCCAGTGGGCAACCGTCCAACTCACAACTTTGAGAACTTCGCGATGTGTAAAAGGGACGTTTTTTCAGTTAGGATGACAAAAAGTTGTGGAGAAACTAAAACGGTAGAAAGAAGAAACATCCCAAGCACAGTTTTAGAAGGTGCGGCCAGTAGCCGCAACAT
>CACRXP010000099.1:242973-283359 GCA_902702965.1 Spirometra erinaceieuropaei
TTACCTTTGTACGGTATTGTGGTTCACTAGTGTCGAGACGGAGATTGGCAGTAAAGATGACGACGGCTGGAAAAAGTGGAATCAACCTACGCGGGAACTTTCCCGAAAGTCCAATTCGACGAGATCCTGGCCTGCGAAAGACTACGACAGCCTCCGACCGAGCTTTTATCTTTCCTGACTATTTAATCCATTACTTTCCTGTAGTCTCAGTACTTTACGGTGACCATTACGTTTCATTAGACAAGTGGCTTCATCATACTCCGGGCACATTTAATAACTTCAGTCTAAGTTTTCCAGGCTATTTTAAGGTAACTGTTAGAAAAGTGCATTAGGAAAGTGATTTCACCACGCTACCGGCGTATGTACCAACCGAAAGCCCGCACACGTGTTTCGCCAATGCTCTTCGACGAGGTGGTATGAAAAGAGACGATTTTCCGTGTGTACCAATATTGAAAGACCATATGAGCAGCCAATATTTTCCAGGCATTTTTACACTTTTTTACACTGGATACCAAGGTCGGCCCCCTGGGCTGTAGATGCCCACGCAAATAGAAAGGCCGAGGGCTCACGTGGTGACAGCTGCGGGGGGGGGGGGAGGAAGATGACCTGCACGTGATTTGAGAACAGCTGTAACACAGTAACAAATTCAGTCCCTTCCAATCCCCACCATCTTCCAATGACAAAACTGAAGTAACATGACCAGTGATGGTACAGCGGGCAGTCGAGTATCTGCCCAGCCCACTCTTGCCATATCCGTGTTGGGTCAACGCGTAAAGTGAACACGAGTTTACCCAATCGGTTGTTCGCAGTTTACGGTAGAAACCACGTGAAGAAGGAATCATCCCAGGTTGTTTATTAATGCAATCCTGCCAGTGGGCAACCGTCCGACTCACAACTTTGAGAGCTTCGTGGTGTGTAAAAGGGACGTTTTTTCAGTTAGGAGGACAAAAAGTTGTGGAAATAAAAACGGTAGAAAGAAGAAACATCATAAGCACAGTTTTAGAAGGTGCGGCCAGTAGCCGCAACATAAAACACACGGTCGCGCAATTCAGTATGTGCCATTTCACTTTTCGGAGTCCTACCTACACCTCCCTCCCGCTTGCAGCCCTGGATACGTACGTACAAAACGCACGCTATCCGCCGGCGAGGGCGGGAGTGTTATTCATCACATAATCAGTCGGCGGGCCGACTCGCCGGTACACGGTGATGGGTAAAATGATGTAAGCACTGACAATGGTGCAGAATCTATAACGCACTGGCAAGGCTAGTTGTAAATGGTGACTCACCTTGGCTGTAACCTTGGCACTTGCAATCTTTTGCAGCTGTACCCGATCCCATACGCAAATAGTCTGATCGTCCTGATTGCCCACGCTTACGAGGTTTCGCGAGTTGGGACAAAATCGGACACAACTGACGCGAAAGTGGTGGCTGGAAAATTCGGCCACTTGGCAATGATTAGCTCGGCTCCAGAGGCGAACTTTTGGTTGATGACCGAACTGGTAGACAGAGGGGAATAGACAGGAAGGATAGGAGTTAGTAGTGTCTTGAAATAAACACGCAAAGTAACTATAAACGCATATAAGATCGCCAAGATGATAAGAGGTGGAGTTTTGACAAACCGGAAACCTATATTGCCACCGCAAAAATTGTTTTCCTAAACGAAGAATGAGAAAATGTTATTTGTGATTCAGCTTGCAAAGAACTGGAACAAGCGTGATAGTGAAGACAGGATTTGCCTCTGTCTATACTTAACGAGTTAGAAACGGGAATAATGACAACACAATTGATCTAACAACTGACCCCTGCAGGACTCATAATTGGCACACCTGAGCAATCGCAGCAAATCAGGTAAAGGAGATGAAAGTGTAACTATTTTTGCCCAATCGAGTTAGAGCAAAATAATGAATGGGCCTATAGCAATTCACCACTACTGTCCATGGAAGATTGCAACCATTGGGTTGTCCCATAAGTTCGTGCGCCTTTCGGTTATTCAAAATGTTGTCCTATTCCTATTTATAAGTCATAGAACTAATCAATTATGTATTGCCCTTCGTTGTTAACAATCCCCTCCCAACGTTTAGGCAGTTTTCCGATCCCGCGCTTGAAGAAATCCACATGTTTTGAGGTCATCGATCAGATTTTGAACATTCGCGTCAGGTGACTCAGGCAGATAGTAATCTGACGGAGAAAGGTCCGGATAATATGGCGGATGCAAAAGAACCTCCCAGAAAAGCTCCTCAAAGACAATTTTGGTGAATTTGAGACGTGAGGCCTGGCGCTGTAATGCAGCAAAATGACACTATTTCGACAATTTGGGTCTTTTTGTTGAATCGCTTTATCTAGATGATGAAGCATTGGATTGTGACGCTCTGCATTAGTTGTCTGGTTGCCATCAAGCGTTACATAACATATAGCTCCCTCCATATCCTACTAGACACAGAGCATCCTTTTGCGAGGACGAAGATCAGGTTTGGCTTAAGATGTTGCTTGCTGGTTGGGGCTTTTGTCGTTTCATATTCACTTATTATCACCAACACTTGCACCGGTAATAATAATCTCCAAAAAGGGCTTGCTTTGTTGACGGGTGAGGCACTGTCGGGCCAATAACTGGGCACAAAAATTTGCACGTTGAATTTTTTTTGTCCTCACTCAAAAAGCGCAGAACCCAAGAACCAAGCTTTCGAACCAAGCATCGAGCTATTGTTGATTTGCCGCGTCTCATCTCTCTGGCCGATCTTCGAATTGTCTGACGGGGATCTGCATGAACTAAAGCACTGAGACGCTCCTCTTCGAAGACTGACTTCTCTCCAGAGCGCAGAGCGTCCGTCGTACCGAAATTGCCTTCTTTGAAATGGGTAAACCATTTCTGGGCTGTTCGTTTAGTAACAACCTTCCGCGTAAACGGCATAAATGCTTCTAATGCTTTGACTTCTCCATTAAACTCGAATAGAAGAAAACGTCGGAAATGTTATTTAGTTGACCTGACATTTCATTTTACCTGCGTCGAAAGTAATCAAAAGTTAATCTAGATTCTAAAAAGTTATAAGCATATTCCGCAAGCGCTCGGCTGACAGAATATGAATATATCAAAACTGTAACAGTAAAACACCCAACCCAACAGTTAAGAGTGGCATTACTAAAAGTGTAAAAGGTAGTTCCTCACAGTTACGACTGGAAATAAAAATTATATATCCATGATGCATGTCGGAGAATAAATACCGCCGAAACAGTCAGAAGATGGAACGCTACTTCTCTCATGATAATACTACTGAAAATAGTGTACAATTTGCAATGAAGAAAACTGCGAGTTCGAAACTGTTCCAGACCCACTGAGGTACTAGGCTCTTAAGTCATCCCCAGAAATCAAGTCTGTTATTCTAGATTTGGTTGCGGTCAATGTGGGTGATATCAATGATGTACCTTTATGATCACTTACACCGCGGCATAATGACTCGGAAACCTTGCAGGCATACATTGACTTTAGACATCTTTAAATATTTACCTTTCACGTCTGCATATTTCATTGCCTTAAGCAGGTTCCTTGCCGAATACTTTAAGCTGAGTGAATTAGACAAATAAATCGTATACTGGCTCTAATAATGTCCCAGAGAATAATTTTTACTGGGGATGTTATGAAACAGGAAAATGTATGCAGTACTCGGACGGTCGATTCTCAATTTCCTTGTGGAAAACAAACATAATGCATTACCTAGATTCGCAGAAGATGACGTTCCCACCTCCGTTTGCTTCAAAATAGCCGAACGACTCACGTGGACTCCCTTGTATACTGGGAAACCGTGGTCAATAAGGTAAAACGAGTCGGTCAGAGGTGAGCATACGCATCTTCGAAAAACAACTCAGGTCGTAAGTTAGCACAGACGGTAAAGTCACCTGTCGACTCGCCCACTACATCAACACATCTCCGCAGTAACTAAAAATTAGTAGTGGAAAGAATGAGAGAATACCCTAAAGAGCGGCCTACTCTGAGTGCTTGACCTACTCTTGCCAAGGACGAAATTTCACGTGAGATCGGATAGATGGAGCCGAAAGCGCTTCCATATGGCAACTAAAAACGGAACTTTATGGGTCTCAGATATAATTTTGCCAGCTTTTAGGGCTGATCAGACATTGCAATATGAACCTCCCCCGTACTGCGGGTGCCCTAGCGCAGAATTATAGGGGTTCCTATCCCCGTGTCCTACCTTTAAGCCTGATCCTCCTAGTCCTAACCCTAAGTCGCATAAACCCAACCCAACTCTAAGCCCTTGTCAATCTAGGGCAGGGCCACCTGTGCTCTGGGGGTCCACATATCCGTGCTTAATGATGGAGCTTTTTTAGGGCTTCCAGTCGGCCTTCTAAGCTGACCAACCAAACAGACATTCAGAGTATAAAACAGCTTTCTACTAGCATCCACTGAAGAACAAATCAACATAAATTTGTCCGCAGGGATCCTCAACTCAAACATTTTTACGATTAGGCAATGGTGGCCATTAAGATCTTTTCTGAGTGCCGGATGGCAATCGGAATTTTTGATTTGCTCCGAAGTTTGGCCTACAGTCTATGCAGGCGGTCACATAACGACTACCAACTAATAGAAGGGGGGGGATTCATTTTATTGACAGAGCAGGGGCATTAAAATGGTCATTTCTAGTTTACTATTCGTCGTCAGCCAGCGGTAGCTGAGCCCCAGGCGCAACTGTACACGACATTTGTTGCTCATATTTCCGAAAAATTGACTACTAGTCGTTATACGACCACCAGCATGGTCTCCCGATCCAGGGCCTCAAGGAGAAAACGCAAATAACGTTTTTCGCCCTGTATTCGAGATAAATCGACCAAGAGCTCTCATGCGACTACATCCTCCCGGCCGATCTCGACAGAGCGCGCGCCCGGAAAGTTGAACGGACAGGATGCTGGGCATAAAATGCACAATGATCTACCGGGTCCGAGTTCTAGCCTAGGGGGTGTGTCGGCGCGTGGGATTATAGTATCTCCAGCTCATGGCAGCCGAAAAGAACCGGAACCGGACATTCCACTCCCCCTGTCCTTACAAGTGATATTTTCCAACACAAACACATCAATCGGGATTGTGGAGTCTGGCCAATCTAACGAACGGCAATCAGGCCATTTTAAAGAATGCCAGCCAATAGAATCCCATCTCTGGAGGTCTCCTTCCACTTTCTAAAAGTCGGCAGGTTAGATCAGCGGAACCATCTATGAATGAAGAACTCAGATCAGGCAGTTCGAACACTAGTCGTGTAAACTATGCTATTCAAGAGGGAATGGAGGCGAGATCAATGCGCTTTTGTATCGGGTACTTGGGTGAGAGAGTGTGTGTGTATTGACGGCGCTTTGAGCGTCAAGTACACTTCACGAAGTCAAGGAGACAATAAAGTGTTTGGGAGTCAGGTTATGACCCTTGGGAAAGCTCCCTTTCAAGTACGGTCTTAATGTCTGAAGGGCACTGTACGTGAAACGCGTTTTCGTAGGAACTTAGCATGACCCAATGAACAAGTTCTGATGTATTGACGCCCTTTTGGCTCACCCCTCCTTTCGCATATTGCATTAACACGAAACCGCCGACTGTCGTTTTTATAATAGACACTAAGCGCTAACAAAGACGCTCGAGTAACATAATTCCTGTGCCAAACTGGAGTGCTCGAATCAAGTGAACCAGCCTATTCAAGAGGGCTGGTAACGCACATAAAAGGCCGTCCAATTATTAAAGTGTGCACTCGTCATCGCGTTTTGCTTTGGCATTTACATTACAAAATAACTGACCGAAACTGTACCGACTGTTTTGGTCGAAATTTATCCAGGTGGGTGATGAGGTCCCATCTCGTAGCTCAGGTGGCTAGAGCGTTGGCTGTACTAAAGCCTTCCCCTTACTGCCATGAGTTAGAATGCCATCGAGACGCCGAGTTTTTCACAGTTGGGTCAATATGAATAATTCTCTTCGACATAAAAGAACAATCGCCTAACGAACGGAACTAACCAGCTATCCACTTAAGCGAATTGTAAAATTCGAGTAAATACAAGATATGCGGGGAAGCCAGCATCTATTTGACCACTTGTGTGCGAAAAGGCGCTAACAAAATATAGGTTGGACACGGAAATACGGAACCTCCGCATTATAGGTGACTTGCCCTAAATTTCAGTGGTTAGAATTAGGCTTGTGAGGGCTAGTGCTGGGCATAGGGCTAGGACTAGTGGTAAAACAACACAGGAATATGAGCTCCCATGGAATTTAGCGCGAGGTAGAAATCGTCTAAAAATGTATGAGAGTAATGGATAAAAAGTCAAAAAACAGAGGGAGGTTCGAACCAATACGGGGCTACATTGGGTTCTGGCAGGCGTTATCGAGAATGCGCACCCACAGCAGATTCCAGCATTCTGAATGTGGCGGTAGGTACAGCTGGAGGCTCACGCCGCACCAATCGGGATCCCTGCCGCCCCCATCCTAGCTGTTGTTAAAAATCCTGGCTAAGTGTTTTTTGAGGACCAGGGGGTGGGGTGGTAAGCCTAGATGTAGGTCCGGCCGCGCCAGCCACCTGCATCCTCTGCCCCCACCTCCTGTCTTCTTGACTCCGAGTCCAAGTGGCGGAAGAGGAGAGAGTGCAGTAGATGCTGCGCAAGCCTACTATCACTTTAAACTAACACATGCGCAAGTAACCGTCCCTGATCTCACCGTGTGGTGAAGCACACGGTTGATATCTTCGAAACTGACGGTTGAATTGTGGAATGTATGAGAGTTGACCAGTATCTGGCGCTTGAAAACTCACCTCCCAGTCATATTTGAAATTTCCCGTGTAAGGTACAAGATGTCCTAAATTGTGACGGCGATCTGATTTCAGTTATCAGCCCAAAATGAAGAAGCAATCAGCGGCGAATGGCCATCATTTAAGTCCATAACATATTTGATAATGGAAAAAAAACTATTGGATTGGCAGATGCATGCCTCAATGACCAGATGAGCTCAAGAGTCGGACATTTGTTCTGTCGAGATAACCTGGGTTCGACTAAGTAAACCGAGCATGAAATGGACTTAGATCACAAAAACCACTAGACTGGAGTATTCATCAAAAAACAGGTCTCAAACGCTGTAGCCACTGGCGAACTCGACTACGTAATCAGTCATGTAAGTAGTAGATCCGTAGGATAGGTGACTCGACTCGAGGTGTGAATGGCGATCTACTTGTCAGTGCATTACCGAAAGTCAGGTGTCCACGCTAACACATCTGGTGCTGCATCTTTCATGATGAAGTAGTCATCATCTCTATCTGTTCGGAAGAAGAGCCCCGGAATTTCCGAATCTGTTATATTATGCGAACCTCACAACTCCCCTGAAAGAAATTCCCCATGTACAACTGAGACTGTGAAACAACAAGATGACGACAGAGAAAACGGCTTCATTGCTTAAGTCTATGAGTCTTGTATGGACACCGTGAGGCAATGCTTCTATGACTGCCGCGCCACTACTCTTATGTTAGTGTTTAAGGAAAGCGATAGGAAAAGATGTGAGAGCTGCCGTTGGCGTAGCACAAAAACTCTATAGTACTATTCTTAGGTGATTCCAGTCCCCTGATGCAACCATGAGGCCCATGCAGGCGAGATTTCGAACTGGGCATAGATGCACTCGCAAAGTATTAATACACCTGCGCACCGTCGAGGGCCGCAATGACTCAGAGCTGCCGTTGATGGCCGACCGCCAAATTGACTGCTGCAGGGTTTCTTTCCATTCATGGTGAGTTTCCGTGCGGGATAACGGTTAGGCGGTATACCTATTAAAACTATCTCAATGACCGAAGTCCAGTGTTGCTGTACTGCTATACCCAACCTACTAAAGAAAGCGTTGAAATCCGGTCAGACGTTAGAAAAGGGCGCATCCCGGAGCTTATTCTTTTTAGCGAATTCTAGCAGACGCTCCACACAGTTCTGACATTGTCTAATTTACCGACCTTTACTGTACTGACGACGCCGTTCTGGTAGCCTAGGCGTTCTCTAACTGTGCCTCTGATCAGGATAGACAATCCTCGTGATCAACGGTGGTCAAGCTGAGGGAGCGCGGGATTTCAAATATTCCAAAAATAAATCAAAGTCAAAAGCGGGAGAGGGAAGATAGAGCCGCTCTGACGAATGATACTCAACGAGTTTTATTTCTGTTTCTGCCTTCTGCATATTTTCGAGTACCGAATATCTGTCAGGTTAGCCCGCCACTACAGCAGGCACTACTGTGCTACTGGTGGTGGATGTGAGGTTTTCCATCACGATTGCTTCGGAAGCACCCTTCGGGCATAACATATGAATTTATTACATAAAACGGACAGCGAATGTTGAGGAAATACCAGAAAGCTATCAAAGGTCATTCAAAAAAGATCGTTAAAGTGGTTTCGCCCGCTCTACGAAACCAGTGCTGCTATCCTAAACTAAAAGTCGTCTTATCGAAGACAGTAAGCTCAAAGCCTGGCCCGGCGAAACGCACAGACATCAGCAGTTACTGGGCCTTTGACACTAGACTTCACCACGCAGAGGAGAGTAAACCTAGCTCCTCATGTCTGCACCGCCAATCGAGACGCACGAAGATGTACCGCACAGAAGACTACGGAAGTTGAGTGTATTAGTCATTATAGCAACCACACAAAACGCGAGAAATAACAGGAGAGCGGGACATAAGTGAACAACGGTAGAGTCTACTCAGAGGATTAAAATGGTTTTACTCAAACAGCACTACACCGGATAACGGGTTTGTATGGAATTATTTTGACTGAGAGAAAATCATTTTCTGGTA
This sequence comes from Spirometra erinaceieuropaei, assembly GCA_902702965.1. NCBI lineage: Eukaryota > Metazoa > Platyhelminthes > Cestoda > Diphyllobothriidea > Diphyllobothriidae > Spirometra > Spirometra erinaceieuropaei. The sequence goes on from CACRXP010000099.1 coordinate 251,762, forward strand.
GAAAGTGAAAAAGCGACTCTTTAAAACTAGGCCATGGAGGCTACTACCTCGCCAGTTGCAAGGAATTGTCCATCAGGGCTTGCATCCAGGCAGGTGAGCGACTTCCGCGAGGGACTTTGGATGAAGCTCTGTAGGCCCGTGGTGCAAGATTCAGCAACGACGACGCAACTAGAGGGTTTAAAAGGTAGACCTTATCAGGATACTGCGCAGTAGCTAACCGATAATAAGAGCAGGAGAGACAGTGGTGGAGAGCCGGTGGTGGTAGATGAGACGACATGGCCTCCAACAGGTGCGACTAAGTAGGCGGCCTCTGTGCCGTTGAAGATATGATTTATAAGAGCACTCCAATTGGCAAAGCATTTGCAGAAGAGGATATTTCAACTTACAACTTTGAGTTCACATGCCTGGGTTTAACTCGTGAAGGTTACATATTTTTGCAGTTAATTAGCATAAGCACCTTCGCAACTTTTAGACATATTGAAGGTGAATCCATTCACAATGTTTTTACACGAAAGTATAGGTTGTAAAGTCAAAAATCCTCAACTTTCTGACCGCGTACAGGGTGTTTGCGGGATCGGTCCCGATGTTTACTGATTTTGTAACGTGTTGGAGGCGCTGGCATTCACAAGAAACTCAAGTGGTCGCATCCGCGGTTACAGCCTCATTTTCGATTTGAGCTTACTCGTTGTACTCCTGTAGGAAACGTACCATGCGCGTCCTCAGCATGGCTCAGCACACTCACTGAGAAAACAAAACAAATCTACTGCACGATTCCCGAATTCAGGATGACGATCAGATTGGCTGCAAGTATTGAGATACGGTAGTTTGTCCGTTAAAATCGCGGATGACTACCAATGCCCTCGGGCTGAAAAGTGGTTATCTGTGAGGCAATGACTTCACCCTTCTCAGCTCCGGCCAACTTAAATTGCAAGAACGAGTCAACATGGCTAAAGATAGATGTAGACGTAGTGACTGGCTAGGTACAAAGTGCCGTTAACATGTGTCACGAACGTGCCGTCTTCAACTTCACATGAACCGGGTGTAAGGAACTCAGGCCTCTTTTTTAATAAAAGTTGCCAAATTAAAGGGGAAGCATTGCAGCCTGATTCTCAGTCCTGCGTAGGGCTGAGTTGAGTCGACAGTCAGTAACCCTTGATGCCACGACTGTTAGCGCCTCGTGGCAGTTTTAAAGCGTATTGTGTTCTCTGTAGCGAAATAAATTTACTCTCTGTTCCCTCCCCCCCTCCCCTAATCAAGTCGACTGGAGGTGAGATTAGACGTAGTGGGTGACGTGAAGTATCTGTCTAATGCGTGATACAATAGGCAGAGACTGTGAGGCATTCTTGAAGAGGTTCAGTTGAGAAGGGTTTACGGTAATGAGTGGTTGAATGTGACGAGAAGGTCAGTACCCAGCGGTGTAGAAGATCGTTGAAGCCTTGGTATCGAAGGAGACGGAACAATTATTCCCGGAGGTGAAACCAAGTACACGCTCGAGATTTACTGTTTGGCCAACCTTGTAGATGAGAAGGGAAAAAACAGCGAGACATAATTTACAGCATTGTTTGTTTTAATATGCAATAAAGCAGCTATGCAAGCCTATGCAAAACTCAGTTCGACGGATTTAAATACAGGAGCAACGCATGACTCATTGGTTGCCCAAAGCATTCTATCTTAAAAAAACATTCCCCTGGCGACAGGAAGGTCGTCCAAGCACCGCTGGATTACTGATGTGAATCAAAGATCATAGAAAAAAGCTCACCTTTCCTCTTCCAAGTCGAGACGTTCTACACGGGCGACCCTTCGAAAACATACTTTAAACGACGGTCACAAGCGTTTAGATTTTTGTCATTATTGGAAGGACCGGAGTCGGCACTTAGCGATGCATTCAGAGCTGACAAAATAAAAAAACAAATAATTCAGAAACAGAGATAAACAGTTTTGGACCAGAGTCCTGGTCAGTAGCTGGGTATGGTGGTCGACTCATCGTCTTCTTTGATTGAGGCATGATTTAACACTCGTAGACTTAGGCATTTAAAGAATGGGAAGTAACAGAGGACAAGGCACATTAAGTTTATTTAAGAATATGACCTAAAAGTACGCTTTGCTGAGCTGTCCAGCTCTCCGCTTTCCGACTGGTTTATTAGCTAACTGCGGACGCGTTGCGGCAAATAGCCAGTGGCTTATAAGTGTCAGGCAATAAAGCAGATGATAAAAGTGTATAATTCAAATAACATGTGAGACATTTTATTTAAAAAATCCTATTTAACCTAGCTTAATAAAATCTCAAAAGTACCGCTACATAAGAAAGTTATACGAATGACATTTCTGATAGTTATGCAACTTTTATCTGAGGCGGAATATTCCATTCTCATAAATGGACATATCACTCGGTGGTCTTCGTCATGGACCACTGACTTCCCATGACGCACGGAGCCTGGAAAAGTACCCAAGGAAGGAGAATGCGTTTAAAGAACTTCACCTGAGATATTGAAGAGCATTAGCGGGTAGGATTTAAACGCCGAATCAGCGGTGTCAGATCACTATGGCAAAGCCCTTGAAGTCGGCCTCCTTAATCGTCTTTGCTCGTAACACGACACAAGGACAGAAACTCAGTGCGTCCGTCGGCTGAACATATCTTCTTTCACCAAACACCTGAGCACAGCCATAAGTGCCGGCAGCTAACCCATGCGCATTCTCGAAATTCACCAACAAATTTGACCCCTTCCTTCAAGATTATCCTCATGCAATCACGCGGTGTGATCGCATTCTGCAGAAGCAGCTACAACTGGTCTTAGCATAGTATCATGGGAAAAATTATATTGTCACCAGTAAGTGACTTTTTATGCCGCATTCGGCGTCTTTCAGAGGTGCATCGTTTCGGAAAAAAGTGTCCAAGTATGAAATATACTTGGTCCTTAAACATGTGCTAGCAGATTAGGTTGGAGTTCCATTAAACTAAAATGAGCGGAGTACAATTTATGATTATGCCGAGAATGCTGTATTGCGGTCGAGCTGATTCACCGACACTGGATGTGCTTTGTGAAGGCATAAAGGTGACAGCCGTAACAAGAAAGTGGTCGCAGTGGGCTTTGGGGTGCTAAATGTTAGCAATATCTGACTGCTCGGACAAATATGTGAGGTTCTGAGGGGCTCGGGTAAAGCTTACTGTCAAACGCATGAGGCAGAGACAGAAGCAAGCATCAGACCAAGACGAAAAACAGGGTTTTCATCGATTCGGCTTAAAATAACGGATACAAGACTTTAGTCATTCCACTCGGATATGGAGCACGATCCATGCGCACGAAAGATATCCGCCTAGTTAAAATGGACTACCTATGAAGCCCGCTTTTACTTCTTACAATTTCTCGTTCCGGCTCCATTTTAATTAAGCTACTGTATACTTGATCGGCAGAACAACAGGCCAACTGGATATTCCTCGTGCAGATGTCTCAACCACGCACTGCACAAACTCAAGGGCAGAACTGTCAGAGATGTCATCTCGGTTTAGCAATGAAAACCAACGTGAACGCAGCGAAAACTGATTCGTAGCACATATATGGCTGACGCCAACAAGCTTCGCGAGAACTAAAAAAATTTTAGGTAATCTGCCGGGGATGACTACAATAAGCGGCAATAAATTGTAGGTGTTTATCCTGCCAAATCGCGTCTGCGATGGCCGCTCTGAAGACCGTCATGACAAACACAAATAAGTGCGATAGTGAACTTTCGTTACTGGAATCAAAAAAAACACCTGGCTATCGTTTGTGGGGACTTCAGATGCATATTCTTGTTGGTTCGCACGCGTATTCAGGAAGAAGGGCAAACACTGAAGGGTGGTAACAATTTTGCATGTCACTGCAATTTGCATCAAAATTTACAGCAGAACCTAAAGTAAGATCGTATAACACAACCTGTCAAGAACAGTAAAATTGGAAAAAATAATGTACGAGGTTCTCTGTTGTGACAGCCACAGGCCAAGACGTCCCATGTAAAAACAAGACTCTCGCACTTAAGTAGTTTCACTCCAGTTACAAGCATGTCCTAACAAAAGCGTTTAATATTTATTGAGCAAATGCCAATGAGCCCTAAGGCACCAGTGGGGTGGCTCATTTTTAAATAAAGACGGCTTTGTTGAAGACAAAGATGGTAGTTAAATCTAGACCGAAACGTTCACCAGCTGAGCAGGTTTAAGGTCCGACTGCTTAAAAGGCTGAGTATCAAAGTCAACCCCATTCAAAAATATCGCAGAAAGAACCAAAAAAATTAGGTTTATTTGCTGATTCACCACGGGAAAATTTTTATGCCGTCAATGTCCGGTATCAGTGAGATCACAACTGGCGAACAGTAGGAAAAGCAGTAATGAAGAGGAAATTTATGCGACGCTGAGCAAGGGCGCGAGCCTTGGTGGAATTATTTCAAATCTGCAGAATGAAGTAAAATTCTGAATACTAAATAAGGTGTTCGCCACGGTCACTAATTCACAAGTTCCCAAAATTGAGTCGCCAATGGTTTTGAATGTCAATTAGTTTTACAAATAGGCCAACAAGTTCCTACAGACAAGGCGAAAATTTAGCGTTTTCTGCAATTCGAAGTTTAGTTAGGCAATTTCATGGAAGAAAAACTAAGAATGTCATTCTTCAGTTTTGTGAAACAATTAACGCCCAAATTTACAATTTAAGTCGACGTTAAGAGATAAAGTATGGTATTCAAATTAACAAAGAAGTGTGCTGCTTAAGGTGCTCTAAAGCTCACAAGAATGGATAAAGGCAAAGCTAGCGTTGCTGTATCAATGCAGAAGAAAGTAAAAATCTTGAAGAGGGCTAAGATGCTTATACCGGAAACAGAGTAATCTGTAAAGGAGGGCAATGCGACGAGTTTGAAGTGCTTGAAATCAACACGCTACAAAACTCGACAAGAGAAAAATTATGTGCGTTGTAGGTTCTAAGTGATTTTATGGCAGAGATAATCTCGGGGTCTGACCAAAACTGCTAATTTAAAGTTACGAAGCTATGAATTCCCTTACTAAAACTGAATCTGTGAAAAAACAGTCGTGTCGCACGACACGATCGCAATATTCCAACAGTTGATTAGCTTTCGGGTGAGGCTCTGCCAAGAAACATTGCAAGATAAAGTTTGGGAAAAATAACTAGTATTCCTCATAGACGTCCAGAGACATGTTAAGTGCGCACGTGTATAGCTGTAACCTTAACTTGTTAGATGGGCACATTCTAAAAACTGCGAATGCGCCCGATTAAATATATTTGTTTGGAGCGAATAGATATTGTCACACAACACAACCCTGCGATTTTGTCGTAATGTATTTAGTTCAAATTGAATTCGCTATAGCATGGGCATGCACAAATTGGCAATTAAGCAGGTGGTCGAAAGTAAGCTTTCTAAAGAGAATTTACTGTTATATGAGGCGACAGCGCTAATTCTGTAGAAAGCTTACTTTCGACCACCTGCTTAGTTACCAATTTGTGCATGCCCATGCTATAGCGAATTCAATACGAACTAAATACATTACGAAAAAATCGCAGGGCTGTGTTGTGTGACAATCTAATTCTTTAAATAATTATACAGCATTTGCAAATGGTCCGCACACAAAAAATGCCTAAGCATCGACAGGTTAAGTAAAAACAAATAGAAAACGTGACAAGCATGACTAAGCTTGCGAATAGTAGATTGTAGTTACAAATAAGTTAGCGAAAGGGACAGCGCTTTTTTATAAAAAAAAACTCCACTTACCTTGCACAGGCTTTTTATTTTAATGTGACAGTCGCAAACGAGAGGGAGGAAGTAAGAATTTAATGACGACGCAAAAGACTGTAGTCATCGAGTACGCCAACAGGAGTTACAAGCCATACGTCACCACCGACACAAGTAAGGTCCGAAAGATTCCATCACCGCGCTTATTATTCCATGAATTTAAAGCAAAGTTACTGAACGTCCTTGATGTTCCAATGCCGAAGTTCTGAGGACCTATAACGTGCCATTCTTCCTTCGATTTCGCCCTCTGACAATTTTCTCTCACTTCGAGCGTGCTAATTTTGCACTGCTGTTACACGGACAAAATCTGGCGACAGGAAGACTGTGGCGAACAAGTTGAATGTGCTTGAAATTAACCGATTATTCAACACGACGGGGGTGTAGGGGGTGTCAGCGATGGGTTCACGTGATGGTCGTATTGGTTTCTCACTTGCTTGCAGGTGAGACTACGCCTAGCGTCCATTTGCTAGCACCCAACTGTCATTGTGGCTCCACGTAGCTGGGCCCTGCTCAGCGGTCACACCCCGGGCAACCGTCTCGACCGGCGGGCTAAACCAGGTGAGAGGACCCTGTGCGCTGTGCCATGTGCACGTGGTTTGCGGATTCCGCTGGATGGAAGGTCGGATGGTACCTTGCGTCGGCACCGTCGTGACGTGGTTCGTCTCTGCACGCCGCTGGACAGCTGGTGACGGGATGGATCTCCACATCGACATCGCCTTGACGCGCCCACCTACACCGTCGGAGACCGCGGCTTATGGCGAATTCGAGTCGCTCTCCACTACAACTCGAAGTCGTGGTCCCATAGTGGAGTTCGGCCGTGCCACAACGGCACATGGCAGCCCTATTCAGGGATGGCACTGCCACCCCTCACGAGGGGAAGGGCCTAGAAAAGGTGGCCTAAACATTGCTGGGTACCACGCCGTCTCCAGGCTAGCCAGGGCCGCAGACGTCTAAACATGGTCGAAACAATCAAAATCGAAACAACAATACCAATAACAACAACAACAACAACAGCCATACTCATTCTCCTCATTCTACCTCTTCTACCTCTTCCTCTGCCTATTCCTCTGCCTATTCTTCTCCTTCGTCACCTTCTTCTCCATCTCCCTCCCGTCGCCCCACTCATTGTCACCAGACTGGCAGGGTGAGTCCGCTCACTCTGGCAGCCTGGAATGTTCGTTCCCTTTTAGACAATCCGAGGAGCAACCGACCGGAACGGAGGACAGCGTTAGTGGCACGACAATTGACGAGCTACAAGGTGAACATCGCCGCACTCAGCGAGACCCGTTTCTCCGAACAAGGCCAACTGGAAGAGGTGGGAGCCGGTTACACCTTCTACTGGAGTGGTCGACCCAGGGCAGAGCGACGAGACGCGGGTGTCGCCTTCGCTATCCGGAACGACATCGTAAGACGACTGCTCAGTCCGCCGCAGGGCATCAACGATCGCCTGATGAGCCTCCGTCTGCCTCTCCGGGGTGGGGCCAAATTCGCCACCATCATCAGCGCCTACGCTCCGCCGATGAGCAGCCCCGACGCCGCCGCAAGGGACATTTTCTACGAGGACCTGCACGCCCTCTTGGCGACTGTGTCGAAGGCGGACAAGTTGATTGTCCTTGGCGACTTCAACGCCCGCATCGGCACAGACCACACTGCCTGGAGAGGAGTGCTGGGTCCCCACGGTCTCCGCGGCTCAAACGACAATGGTCTGCGGCTGCTCCGCACCTGCGCAGAACATCGCCTCATTCTGACGAACACGTTCTTCTGTCTGCCGGAGCGAGAGAAGGCCACTTGGAGGCATCCTCGGTCGCGTCAGTGGCACCTGCTGGACTATGTCCCCGTCCGAAGGCGCGACCAGAGGGACGTGCTGGTGACAAAGGCGATCGCGGGTGCTGACGGGTGGACCGACCATCGCCTCGTCATCTCGAAGATGCGTATTCGCCTACAGCCTCGCAGGAGACCTCAAGGTAAGCGACCCCCAGGTAAGCTGAATGTTGCCTTGTTGTCTTTGCCCGCCCACCATCTCCATTTCAACAATGAGCTAGCTCAACGGCTAGATAACCTCCCCATCGCCGACGCCGCCGCTGCCGAGAACGCCTCCGTGGAGAACCGCTGGTGTCAACTGCGAGACACGGTCCAGTCGACGGCGCTCGCCGTCCTTGGTCGCGCTCCCCGCCAACACCAGGACTGGTTCGACGACAACGACGCCGCCATCAGAAATCTGCATGCTGAGAAGAACCGCCTACACAAAGCCTCCGTAGATCACCCCGCTGACGACAACAAAGCTGCTTTTTACCGCAGTAGCCGCCACCTCCAACAGCGACTGCGCGAGATGCAGGACGCCTGGACTGCTCGTAAAGCTGAGGAGATCCAAGGGTACGCGGACCGCAACGAATGGAAGAACTTCTTCTCTGCGATCAAAGCTGTCTACGGTCCGCCGACGAAGGACACTGCTCCTCTCCTCAGCGCCGACGGCAGTACTCTCCTGACTGAGAAGACGCAAATCCTGCAGCGATGGGCCGAGCATTTTCGAGGCGTCCTCAACCGCCCTTCCGCCATCTCCGACGCCGCCATCGCGCGTTTGCCGCAAGCGGAGACCAACGCGGACCTAGACCTCCTGCCTTCTCTCCAGGAAACCATCAGGGCCGTGCAGCAGCTCTCCAGCGGGAAAGCACCCGGATCGGACGCGATCCCTGCTGAGGTCTACAAGCACGGAGGTCCACAACTCATGGATCACCTGACTGCGCTCTTCCAGGAGATGTGGCGTCAAGGCGAAGTCCCGCAAGACTTCAAAGACGCAACAATCGTGCACCTATACAAGCGAAAAGGGAATCGCCAAATCTGCGATAATCACCGCGGCATCTCCCGGCTGAACATCGCCGGGAAGATCTTCGCTCGCATCCTTCTCAACCGCCTCAATAACCATCTTGAACAGGGTCTACTGCCGGAAAGCCGATGCGGCTTCCATCGTCATCGTGGGACCACGGACATGATCTTCGCAGCCCGCCAACTTCAGGAGAAGTGTCAGGAGATGCGGACCCATCTGTACTCTACCTTCGTGGACCTGACGAAAGCCTTCAATACGGTGAATCGTGAAGGACTGTGGAGGATCATGCAGAAATTCGGCTGTCCGAAGCGATTCACTCAGATGGTGCGTCAGCTGCACGACGGTATGATGGCGCGAGTCACGGACAACGGAGCTGTCTCAGAGGCATTCGCGGTGACTGACGGAGTCAAGCAGGGATGCGTGCTGGCGCCTACCCTCTTTAGTCTTATGTTCTCTGCCATGCTGATGGACGCCTACCGCGACGAACGCCCCGGGATCCGCATCGCCTACAGGACGGACGGTCACCTGCTGAATCAACGGCGGATGCACTTCCAATCGCGCGTATCCACAACCACCGTTCACGAACTCCTCTTCGCCGACGACTGCGCCCTGAACACCACCTCAGAAGAGGAGATGCAACGGAGCATGGACCTGTTCTCCGCCGCCTGCGAGAACTTCGGTCTGGTCATCAACACGCAGAAGACGGTGGTGATGCACCAACCGCCACCCAACTCAGCCACAGTCCCCAACGCGCCGCCGCAAATCAGCATGAACGGGACCCTACTGCAAGTGGTGGAGAACTTCCCGTACCTGGGCAGTACTCTCTCCCGCAACACCAAGATTGATGACGAAGTCGCCAACAGGATCTCGAAAGCCAGCCAAGCCTTCGGTCGTCTCCAACACACAGTTTGGAATCGTCACGGTCTTCAACTGAACACGAAGCTGAAGATGTACAAGGCCGTCATCCTGCCGACGCTACTGTATGGAGCAGTGACCTGGACGGTGTACACGAGGCAGGCACGCCGTCTGAACCACTTCCACCTCAGCTGTCTTCGTCGCATCCTGCGGCTGAACTGGCAGGATCGCATCCCCGACCCTGATGTGCTGGAACGAACGGGAATGCTCAGCATCTACTCCATGTTGAGACAAATGCAGCTGCGCTGGAGCGGCCACCTGGTGCGCATGGACGACGAGCGACTACCCAAACGGCTCTTCTACGGAGACGTCGCGACGGGTTATCGTCGTCAAGGAGGCCCAATTCGTCGATACAAGGATACCCTGAAGTCCTCCCTGAAACTACTGCAAATCAACCCGACCAACTGGGAAGAGCTCGCCAGCGATCGTCCGACATGGAGGAGAACAGTGAAGACTGGCGCTGCTATCCACGAAGCCAACCGCATCGCCGTCGCCAAAGCGAAACGCGAAGTCCGCAAATCCCAACTGCGCCCAGCCAGCAACGCCGCCGCACAACCGCTTCCAACGTGTGCTCGATGTCAACGGACATTCCGGGCACGAATCGCCCTTGTTGGACATCTTCGGATCAACTGTAACTCTCGAACTGCACCAAACTTCATCCCCCCGTCCGCCTCATCCTCGTCCTCTCTGCCGCCAACTAACTCTGACAATTCTTCTGCACCACCACTTCCATCCTCATCCTCCTCCTCTTCCTCCACCATCACCATCACCACCACCACTGCTCCAACGGCGGCCGCTCAGGCAGCCGTCTCGCACATCACCAACCGCGACACGACAACCGGTACCACCCCCGCCTCTCCCGACTCCAGCAGTGAGAATCAGGACTAAACCTGCCCTCACTGCCATCGCACCTTCACCTCACGTATCGGCCTGGTCGGTCACTTGCGAATTCATCGCACAGAGACCGGTGAACCAGTGCCTGGAGCACCAACCTACACCCACCGCACTCGCCTCCACTGCCATCACTGCCCTCGCACCTTCACGCATCGCATGGATCTATTCGGCTACATGCGCATCCACGAGAGCGGAATTGACCACAATTCCGACACGCCCATCATGCCCAGCACCACCCTCGCACCGTCCATCCGCGCCACCACCAACGCCTCCTCTGTAGCTGATTCTGACACCGCGGACTGCACATGCCCACACTGTCCACGCACATTCACCTCACGCATCGGCCTGGTCGGTCACTTGCGAATCCATCGCACAGAGACCGGAGAACCAGTGCCTGGAGCACCAACCTACACCCACCAAGCTCGCCTCAACTGCCCACACTGTCCTCGCACTTTCAGTCCCCGCATGGGCCTATTCGGCCACGTGCGCATCCACGACGACATGCGGTAGACAACCGCCGGTTACCCCACACATCCACACACTCCCTACCCTCCTCCACCATCACCAACACACATCAACACTCACCCAACGCATGCACCAACTGCCAAATTCCACGCAAGTGGGAAGTGTGCATCTCGACTCGGTCCCCACGCGGCTTCGGCTGCACGGGTGATTTGAGTCCGAGACTATCCCGACACTTCAAGTGTCGTGGATAGGAAGGTTGCTGATTAACGCCCGCTCTCGGTTCACGCAGTTCGTCGCTTTGTGTGTGTGTGTGTGAGTGTGCTGTGTGGAGTGGCGGAATGGTGGGCTGGGAACGGGCTGAAGCAGCACCGTCCACGGCCCTCTCACGCAAGTGAGAGACACGCCGTTCAACCCCCGTTGTGTGAAATCCTGGTGTTTGTGTGTGTATGGGGGGCCAGGTCGTGCTGTGGCGCGCGCAGTCACGGTCAGTCGACCGTGGCAGCCACCGCGCCCATCCACCACTCCAGTCTACTGACCGGCTCGGACAGTGGCTGGGGTGTGGGAATGGGAAGGGAGAGTGAGGTCGACGACTCAGCGCATTTTCCTCACTATAAACAATCTGACGCGCTTGAAGCTATCATGGTGCGCTAAAAGCCGTGGCTTGGAGGGTTGCCAACTAACAGAGTAACTTGGTCCTCCTCCTTAACTGGAGGCGGTCTGAGAGTCAGGCTGCAATGGCTCCTTTTTAATGTGGCCTTTATGGCACTCTCACCACAGTGTGGGATCCGAGCCAGGCGTTGGCGGCACGCCCAGGTGCGGTTTCGGCCGTGCCAGCCTCCAAATCTCTGTTGTTGGTTGAAATCCTGGTTATTGTTGTGTGGACCAGGGGGTGTGGTGGAACGCCAAGGTGAGGATCCGTCCGAGCCATCCACTTGCGGCCTCCCTCGTCTCCGGTCTTCTTGACTCTGTCTTGACACCGGGCCCAGGCGGGGGGGGGGGAGGAGAGAGTGCAGATAGATGCAGCGCAAGTCTACTGGCACTATAAACCCCTGGGCAAGTCACCGTACCTGCTCCAAACTGCTGTGGGGCACACGGTGGACATAATCGAAATCGATGGTCGAACTGTCATTCAACACGACGTTCAAATTATAGGTGTGATGGTTTTATCTTCTCAGTCCAGATTGTGCTTAATTGGGACCTCTTCCAAGGACATGATGGATAAACCGATAACGGATATAACGATACGCGAAAATTGGGATTATATCTATAACCCGTCCGTGTCCTGAGCACTTGTACTTGGTACGGCTGTGATCATGCCAGATCTCTCCGGCCTCGATGATGTCCTGAACTGTAACTCTCCACGCGTGACGATCTGCAGTAGATTTGGACAGTTAAACCCATTCTCTGCGCCAACGACGGAGACCGATTACCTAAGGCCCAGTTACCACCGCCATGTCTTGACCAAGTGTGTCGAGCCAGGTTTTGAGTTGACCGCCTCCCGACGCCTTCATTGGGGTAGGGGTGCCGGATCGTGGGCAGTAACACTGAGCTCCTGACGTGGACGACGAAGAACATGCCCTATCACCTCAGTCACCTTTCTTGGATGGCTTGGGTTATACTTGCGATGTTGTCGCAGCGAGCGCGGACCGTCGCATTTGCGACGAAGTCGGTGCACATCAATCGAAGGATGGTTCCAAAGCGGTGGTGTTCAATTACCCCTAGTTTTCATTCGTCCTCCACGTGCACAGCCCAGCATTCACAACTGTAGAGAAGGATAATCCGGACAGACGCATGTTGCACGCGAATCTTAATGGCGATGGAGAGGTCGCGTCAGATCCACAAGCATTTTCTAGAGCCTAGGAAAACCCGTCCGACAGCATAGATTCGAGAGACAATGTCCTCCTTACTCTGTCCATTAGGCAGTAGCCTCGCTTCTATGAAGTTAAAACTGTCAATTTCTTCAAGTTGACTGCCATCATTCCCGTGAGGTGCTGCGTGAAAACACTTTGGTATCCCAGCGCCTATGGGAAAACCGACCGATTTAATGAACATGCTCAGCCGTGACACCACAGACTGCAAATCACCGAACCTTTAAGCAAGCAAGGCGCTTTCATCGAAATAGTCAAGATCAGTCAGTCGGTGTCCGGGTGTAAACACAATACCCTCACCTTCGTGTATGACCCTCCCGAGGATCCAGTCAATAGCGTAGTTGAACAGTATGGGTGACAGGATACAACCCTGTCGGACGCCAGACCGAATACCACTGTTATGGACGATTTTTGCGAACAAGGGTTCGCTCAGTGGTGGAGCGATAATAGGCCTTGATCATGGCATTGGCTTTTAACGGTACACCATCTAGCGCCGTTATCCGCCACAGCAACTCATGATGGACGGAATCGAACGCGGCGGCAAATTCAATGAAGCAGACGCCCGTCGTATGTTAGTATCTATGGTGGACTTAGAGAATGCGCCTTAGTATGAGTACCTGGTCCGCGCATCCACGTCCAGCACGAAATCCGGCTTGGTTGGGCCTCGTTCTAGCGTCACGCACAGCCTGGAATCGCCTGATTAGGATCTCCGCAACAACGTCGATGAGACTTATGCTGCGGTAATTCTCGCATCTCGTCTTATCTCCCTTCTTGAGGATAGGTAAAAGGATGCCTAATCCCCAGTTATCCGGAGCAACCTCGTTTCTCCACGCTTGCTCAGTCACATCATGCAGCCAGAGCTCCAAAGCGTCGACACAAGACTTGCAGATTTCAGCAAGTATACCACCTTCTCTGGGTACCTTGTTGTGTGGTTTTCATAAGGCATCGGCGACTTCTCCTTCCGAGGGAAGATCGCATGACACTGCATAGGTGGGAGAGGGAAGATACTCCGCTGAAGAGGAGAGCAAGGACGAGGTAGGTTGAATATCGAAGTTGAGATTGTGCTCGAAGTGCTCACGCCAGCGCTCGACTTTGGCCGATTTATCATCAATAAAGCCGCCATTCACGCCGCGAACAGAGTCACTCAGTGTAGAGGGCTTACCGTTAATCTGGCGGAAAAGTTTTTAGAGTTTTCGAGTGTCACCAGCGCTCGAGGCCTGTTCCATGGAGCTCGCTATTGCAGTCCAATATTGCTTCCGGTAATTCCTGGCCGATTTTGTCGTCATTTTCCGAAGTTGGCGGAAGCAGTCATCGTTACGGGACTTGGCTCGAGCCGTCTGTGCAGACAACTGCAGGGTTTTTCTGCTGATCCAGTCACTGCGTCGCCGATGGGTGCATCTAAGAATTTTCTAATATGCCCCATAGAATGACGTCTTCAGTGACGACCACTGGTAACTGCCTTCTCCGTTGGCTTAGGTCGTTAAACAGTACCGGATTTCTTTGCTCAGGGCTTCGGCAATGCTGGGTGGTCGGATTTTTGATGCATCAAGGCATCTAGGACGTGGCATTTTTGGTGCGGATGAGAGGTGAACTTTCGGGCGTATTCTAACGAGGACATGGTCCAACCCATGGGTGTTAGCAGTCTCGGCACCTTGAACTGACTAGTATGTAGTGAATCTGACTGGCCGTACGACCGTCGTCTGACGATCAGGTCAGCAGATGTTTCTTGCGATGCTGGAAACACGCGTTGGTGACAAACAGTCGGTTCTGATCAACGAAGTTCAGCAATCTCTCGACATTTTCACATCGGGAACGAAGCCCAAAACGGCCAAGAAGATGATTGTTTGTGTATTCGCCAGGCCTAGTCCGACCATTCCAATCCCCGGCGACAATCGGCGGATCGCGGCGAGGGAGTAGTTCAACCATCTCGGGCAACTGCGAGTAAGACGACTCTTTATGGCGCTGTTCGGCAGCCAAAGTTGGTGCGCCTACAGAGACGACTGAGATGTTTGTGAAGTGACCATTCAGTCGCACGTCAACCATCCGGTTATTGACTGGTTCCCAAACAAGCAGCGCGAGGTCCGCTTGTTGCGATAGGGCAGTCGCCATACCGTTTAGACCAAAAGAGTCGCGCGGGCCGCTGTGGTACAGGGAAAAGTGTGATTCGACTCCCGTGATCTTTATTTAGTGGGAGCCTGAGTTAGGAAGTCGAACTTCAGACGGGCAGCAGACATCCACGTAGTACTGATCAGGGCTGCCCGCGGTCAGACTTTGGGTACCAGGGTCCAGGAACGTTCGAACATTCCAGCATCCAGTCCCAGGAATCCGTTCCCGATTGAGAAATACGGCTCGCATATTATTCGTCCGGATCACTGGGTTAGGGCTGCGGGGCGCGTCGGTTCCCGCAGACGCCGTAGCATGGGTCGTAATATTGTGATTGGACATATTTCATGGGATTTCTTAGGAATTTCGACTACAGGCGGGTTCCCAACAGCCGCTCGGATTGTTTGTTCGAGGATGTCTCCTGTAGCGCTTTGGCTTAAAAGCCTAACCACAAGGTGCGATGGCAAGCAAACTTATTTAATTGCGGTTTACGGTCAACATGTCACAATGTCGTCATCGGGCTTTGCGACTTTTTTATAAGGCTTTCAGTGTGTCAGGCCTTAACCTTCTGCACCCTGGTAGCACTGTCGTTGCTGGTCCGCGACTGCTTATTCGTCAGACCTGGGTCTGCTTGTTTCGTAGCCAACTTTCACTGAAGACCCTTCCACTATCCGCCACCTGCGGACGCGCCAAGTAGCCAGCAGCTGGGCTTACAGGCAAACCGTCTTCCCGTCCTTGCTTCTCGGATACTGGCTTTAGTAAACTGCCTCGTGGCCCCTGTTGTGTCATCCCCTTTCATGGTAGGCCCCGCCCTCGGCTTAAGTGTCTTATGCGGCATTAACTACTATTTCAGTCGCCGGTGTATACACTTGGGACTTTAATTATCTCTAGCATCATTAATCAGGCAAATGCATACGGTTTTAGACCGTCGACGTTAACTATTTAAACCGATCCATCTTGATGCAAAACGTTGCATAATACATAGTGGCAAAGTGCACTTTGCGCATTATTGTACATGAATGAGTTTCGAGTTCATGAGAGATTTGTTTACAACCCCGACACAGGCTACTGGGGTATCTGTGCAATCGTTCGGATGGCCTTGGTCTAGAGGGGAGTAGAATGTCGTTTTACTGTCTGGTCTTCGTAGATTGTCAAGTTCTGTTCTCCGTTGGTTCGCCGTGACCCCAATTCTGTGACAAGTCCGCGACGTTTCATGCCTTCGACAGGCGAGTAGTCAGACTAAAAACACTCTTTTGGAATGCTTTAGTCGAAAACAAATGGAAAGGATTAGTTTGGCCTTATCATTGCAACCCAGGACGATTTTAATAAGTCGTAGTCGCGTCTGTGGAGCGACATTTGTACGGCTACCAAGAAAAAACACTTATAAGACGGTGATAACTTCCTTTAGTTACAGTATTTCATTTAGGAGTTTCTGGAAATGTTCGAAGTCTTCAGTGACTCGTTCCCTCGGGCTACTGGCGGGGAACTCTGGAAGGCTCTGAATTATATGCAGTGGTGCTTGTTAAGCATTCTACTGTTTTCTTCGGTTTGCACGTCCTTGGCTGATACTTTGGCCTAGTCGAAGTGGACTGGCAAAAAGGAGAAGGCTGAGACATTGGCATTTTTGCCCTCGTGAAGTTCGTCCGCGGATCTTGTTAAGGCGTCGTGAATGGTTACGATCTGTGGTTGATCAACAATGCCTCTCATCGGAGGGTTCTGTACAGAACTTGACCCAGGTGAATAAGAGACTTCCTCTGCTCGGTTCTCAACTTTGTTGACATGGGAATTCGAAATGGTAGTTAATTTAACCCGGGTTCATGACCGCATGTCTTTGCGCTAGTTAATATTCCCTCTAATTTAACCTCCGAAAATGAGCATGCCGTCTGGGAATTATTAAAGTCGAGCGTCATATGCCCCACGGAACTCTTTCATGGTGATTCCGACGCCTGTTGGTTCCGCATCTAAATGCTTCCTCTTTTTTGCATCCAAATATGCCTTACTTTGGAATAATCGTCTAACAGAACTTGGGTCATCACCTAAGTTGTCGATATTCAAAACGAAATTACGCAAGCATCGTACACCAGACCGCGACCGATAGCGTTTGGGTTCTTCTCCTCTTGCCACCTTTATGGTTTTGTTGTCAACACCAAATGCTATGATCGCATCTGTAGTGAATATGCTCATCCAGGTTAGGAATTTCACATTGACGGTGTCAGTTTTGAACCCTGACACACTACCACATGCAGGGCGGTCTCGATCGACCTGTATACTCACCTGTCTATGAGTGACAGTTTTCCCTTCGTGAGGTTAATATAACCACACCAACTTTCCTTTTGTCAAGTGACAAAATAGTTTTTTCACTGCCAGTTAGCCTTCTTACTTACCAGACTGACCTTTTTACAAGCGAGAACTTAACACTGCACAGTGTCTGCCTACCTGTTCTAAAATTCATTCGAAAATTTATTTTTGCTTGCTACTGCAGTACTTGCTATTATTAGTGCAATCGGTGTCTCCTCAGATCTCAATAAGAAACACATAAGTCCTTCGAAATACTCACAATGCTCAGGAACGGACAGGACTGCAAATTCGATTATTATACAGACATCCGACCTTCCCATATTACTTAATAATTTATTCTCTGTTTATATTTCAAAAGGATTCTTTCCCGAAAAATGGGAGACGTCAATTATCATTCCTGTCTTCAAGCCTGGATCTCGATCCGATGCTAAACATTATTGGGGCGTGCAAAAAACACCGTCTCTGTCAAAATTTCTTGGTATGTAAATTTCCAATGAAAGTCTTGACCTCTGTCTGGCTAATCGGCTTTTCAGCTCAAATCAGCATGGATTTCTACCTGAACGATCCTGCGAAACTTGCCACTTGGGATTTATTGATCTAATCACTTCTCTTCGTAATGAGCAGCAGCCAGTGGTATTTATATACTTTGATAATATCAAAGCCTTCGAGAGGGTGCCCCATGGACGTCTTTTGGTAAAATTGGAAACTCTCGGCATCCGGTCGCCCATACTCGACTTAATCAGGCCCTATCTATCCAGCCGATATCAGAAAGTCAAGGTCGGTAATATTTACACGGCACATCACTCGATCACGAGTGGAGTACATCAAGGCAGGGTTCTGGGTCCGCTACTCTTTCCTTTTTGCATCAATGATATTTCGACTGAACTAAGAAACTCGTAAAAGTTGATTTATGCCGATGACCTCAAGTTGTGTTTATCCATATTCTAAGGGCACGGCAAATGTTTGTGTTGAAGTGATTAATGTCGATTTACTACGCCTAAGCAGACGGAGGTCAACATAGCAGATGGAGTTTACATCATCCAAATGTAGTTTCATGTCATTTGTTCCTGCCAAGCTTCCGGGACCCATAGTTTTTTAGGATAACCCACTCTCAGAATGCTTCACCATAATGGACCCAGGCCTAAGTTATACAAATAAGCTTGCTTTATCACCTCATGAAGACAGAATCTCTGCCAAAACTACGCAGACATGTGGGTTCATATCGCAGAATTTCTTCCTTCCGGAAATGAAGTTAAGACGTGGTCAAATGTTTTTTCCTCCTGTTCTCGAATACAGCTGTCCTTTCTTTGGTTTTATGTCCGCCTGTATCCGCAATAAGATCGAAAATGTTCAGAGGGTTTTCACCCGGAAACTGTTCTCTCAAGTCGCATCCGGCACTTCTTATACTCAGAGATGTCAGCTGGCGAACATAACGTTTTTGTGGATTAGAAGACGCGAAGCTGGCGTTTGCTTCCTTTTTCGCACTAACTCTAGCTCCAATCTTTGCCCATTGACATTCTCACTCCGAGAGATTGGTCTTATGCCACACACAACTCCTCCATGGCGATTCCGCTCCTCTTTGCATTACATCTACTCTCTCGCTCTTTTTTGCTTCCAAATATGACTTCCTTTGGAATAGCTTCAACCAGAAATTGGGTCACCGCCTAAGTTACTGGTATTTAAGTCGAAAGTACGCAAACACCTTACACCGGGAAGTATGAAAGCACTTTTAACGGTCTCATTCCGGAACATTCAGCTTATTGACTTCGAGAAGTGTCCTCCTGGATTAAGTGATAGATTAAGTAGTAGATCAAGTGGAAACCCTCATTTATTTCTTTGAAGTGGTTTTGAATTGCCTACTACATCCAATGCTATCCCTCCTCCCCCATAACGACGATTTTCGCGGTGCTTGATGCCATCTCCCTCATCCCGACCTCAAGCGGTCTGTCGACTTTCAGGGCGGCACCCTCTCTATTCGCAGTCTACTAGTAGTGTGGTCGTACCTCCCTTCCCCACTCCTCGGCTGGGTTCGAAACGGACTGTGACCGATCGCGTCTGGGTTCCTCTCGCCTCGCCACTCTGACGCGAAAAGTCTCATCCGGTGTATCAATTCTGCCCCGTCGATGTCCGTGTTGAATCTCTTATACAATACCACGCGCAGGCCAGTTCTGTCTGACCCGCATACTTATTCCTCAGGGTCGACATTTATTTCTGCCCTGACGATATCCGATTTTAATCCGTTATACACCGCCACATGCAGGCCAGTCCTGTCCGCATTTTTTTCTTCTCATGAGCGGCAGTTTTTTCTCCTGTAAAGTTAATACAATCATTTTTTTATTCTAGAGGGGAGTTTTTCCACTGCTCGCTTACCATTTCTCTCAACGGACTACTGAGTCAGAAAATACGAATTGTATTTTGTACAGATTCTGCCCACCTCGTCTAAAATTGATATGTGAATTTATCGTTACTTGCTTTGAGGGGACCCTGAAGGGTCTTAAAAGAAATTAACTGATTAATTAATTTAAAGTTTTGCCTCTTTTGCAGGACGAATACCTCATCCAACACACAAAATTCGGTGCGAGGCCGAGAGAGCTAACGATCCAATGGTTCAAGTCTCGTTTTCAGTAAGAGAAGAGTCGTGAGAAGGTGAAGTCGCAACCGCCATTCGGCCTAATTGATTGCATGGCCTTTACCTGCATGGGTTCCCTCCAACACACTTCACAACGAAAAATAATGAGGCGCATTAATATCTGAAAATATGATTTGGACGCAGTGATGCAGGCTGCTTCGAAGGAGACCTGTCCAATTGACACATGCGATATTGAATGTTTACGGCGGTGTTTTCGGGGGGTGATGCTAATGCACCCAGTCGAAGCCTACTGCTCTGTGAATATAATGAGAAAGTGTGCTCGACCCCCGTGAGTGAAAGCAACGACAAAATTGTGTACAAAGAGAGAATGTAGGCTGCGGAAAATACTCGGATCATCAAGATACCATGTCACTTGCCAAATATAAGAGGTAACGTAATGCCGCATGGAAAAAAATGCTAAAACCTCCTTCGAGCGCTGGCTGGGAGCAGAAACTATCGCATGTCCAAAGTAACTTTGAGGGTACCTCTGCAGTAGGAGAAGGCACACAGATGGAATTGCGGATCCAAATGATGGAATCGGAAACGCATTCACTGATGAGTAACAAAAATAATGTTACCATTAAAACCCTTGCCTTTTCAATCGAAGAGGTAAGACAGACAAGCCTCCTGGACCCGATGGGATTCCCGGACCGGTACTTTAAGAATTGTCGGCAGAGCTAACAATTTTCCTTTCATCCCTGTTTGATTTGTTAATAAGAACAAACAACTTGCATTCGCAGTGGGAAGCAACCAACATAGTTCCATTGCATAAGGAATGTAGAATGAGGCTATAATGCACCTTTAGGTTGTTAAGCTTGAGTAGTCTTCCTTGCAAAAACGGAAGCCATCATAAGGCCTGCTACACTAAAATATTGCGATGAAAATGATATTTTACAAAATTTTGGCGTGATTTTTGCCATGGATATCCCTGAATAGCAAATCTGCTAACTTGTCGGACGATCTGGACCTCTGCTTTAGCAATGGGCTTCAAACTAGATGTCGTGCGGGTCGGCTTTTGCAAAGTCTTCAGCAGTGTCCCGCATCAAAGCCTTTTGTAGAACTGAGTGCCCTTGACAGCATGTGAAAGCTTCTCAACTAGATACGAGCGTTTCTAATTGATTGGAAACGACGCGTCTGTGTAGGATAAAGTAGTTCAGACTGTAAATATAACTGTGGCCTTGCTCAAGGCTCTTCTGAGGTCCCCAAACTTCATTCTTGATGTGGAAGAAAGCCTTCAGAATCACGACCGACGTAAGATCGTGTTAACCGGTTACAGTAAGCCCTCACCGGCTAGTTGAGGGAGGGAACAAATTGCCGAACTCGGTTGTCTTAGCGGAAAACGTCGAGACTTTCAAAAGAAGACTAGATAAACTTATGCTTGATGGTCAAACATTTACATGATATCAATGACTGGTATAACTGCTATGTAAATATCTGCATGTTTTTTTCATACGGCTATCTGTAAATAGGGTTTTCCAAGGCTCTGCCTCTATCCCTCATATATACTGAATTATATAATGGGTCGTTAGGGACCCGAATGGCGAGAAACCCATTCCAAATAATGTGTACTGATTACAAACGTGGTCCGAGGAATGGCCTTTGGATCCCAATGTTAAAACCTGTGCTGCCCTCAATGTGCGTCAAATCAAATACTATCGAGACAGCAACACAAGGGCATGTTGCCTGAAAGACATTCATCTTCCCGCAGAATCTTTACTGAAGGATTTTGTTGTTCGGACACAGAACCATCTGAAACCATCCTTATGATTCAATACGGCTGCAAAAAAACTCTGCGTGATTACAATACGCAGTCAAATTAACTCTTGAAGACTTCGACAAAGACCTTACGATAGAGACTACGGCCCAAATGGAAGTGAATCTGCGAAACAGAATCATGAAAATAAAGAACCGACTAAACGCAAGAGAACGACCTGGTGTCGTTTATCAAATCCCACGCCACGACTCTTATCGCCATTATACAGGACAGACCGGACGTCAGCCTAGCTCGCGAATAACGGAGGACCACAGGACAGTCTGGAGAGGTGACCCACTGTCTCAGGTCGCTACTCTCACCCCGGGGGAAGGCCATGGATCCAACTTCGCAAGAACGAGGAAAATGACGCGAGCCAGCAAAAAGACAGGGCGAGAACTCCTGGCGACCTAGATGTCTGATAATAAATCCATCAACAGACACGTTTATACACCTCCGGCTATCACGCGCTGTGTTCTTGCGCCTAGGATGCACGACTCAATTCGCAGCCAAGAGTGGAAGCCTTCACGACGTCCTGCGACGGTGTGGACTCAATCTTATCACCAAAACCATCCCACTACACCTATCCCCATTCTTTGTTTGACTATAAAACTTCTCATTTGACGCCGCATTCTCACCGTCTCTGATGATGGCCCCCTGTACGTAGCCGAGAGCTCAGACTAAAGCACATACGGTCCCACTGATCGCGCGTTAATATTCTTTGTAGACTGCAGCAATGTCGTTTGGCCTCATCTAGAATCTGTCACATAGGCACGGCGGCCACCGCACGCAAAGGACTAGATAGTCCCCAGAAAGTGTGACGTCGCGCAAACAAGCAAGCTAAGGGCCAAATGCACCGATTTTACCTACAAAGACCATAAGTAGTTAAGTTAAATCGTCTGGGTTATAGGCGGCAGATTCGCACTCAAAATAAAGTTGCAGGCATGTGCAATGTGATCGGATTACAGTACAATCGTAATAATAAGGAAGTAGCCTTTCGTGCTCGCGGACCTGGCTGGGTTTCCTAGGCGAAGTATAATACATTTATGGATGCTGAAACCTATGAGCCGACGGCTTGACCACTCCTCCAACCGATTTGGGTGCATCTACACTCTGTCTTCGTCGCAGGGCTCCCGACTATACTCCATATCTTCATGTCTTCAGCAAACATTGCTGCTTCTCAATCCAAACCTCTTACCCAATCGTCCACGTACAGTAGGAAGAAAGTGGGCACCAGTACTGGGTAACACCACTATCGACCATGGTCTGATTTCTCTGTACCGATGCACACAACCTGATGCCGACCAACAAGGAAGATTTTAATCGATTTAAGAGAATAAGCACTCATTCCAACTCTCTTCCGCTTGTATAACAGTTTCTGGTGAAGCACAGTATCGAAGGCTTTTGGAAGGTGATGAAAACTATGTTGACCGCGTGCCTGTGGTCGAGACCTCGTGGCCAGCTCTGGAGATGTTTTAGCGATTTTGGCACACAATATCTTCCTTTACGGGACCCACGTTGACAAGTCGTAAACTTCCAGGAAATGCAGCACTTCACTCTTCATAATCCTCTCCATAACTTTACACTGAATGCACGTCAAACTTATAGGCCTTTAGTTTGTCGCCGACTACCTTTTACAGCCTTTGTATGATGATGTTATATCCGTCAGTTTCAAATCCATACCAAGTATCCTCATGTCAAATGACGTTCGGAAGAGCATCGAGAGAGGTATAGGAAGCTAACTGGGAAGTTCTTTGAGAAGCCTGGGAGGAATCTCGTCCTGTTCCTGAGACTTCGATTCGTTTAATGCCTCTATTTCTCTGAAAGGAGCGTCTTGTTTATGCTTGGAGTCGGCAGTTCTTCTACGGAAGGAGGACGGAAAGTTGCCTAGTTTTTGTAAACTGGTTGTAAAAATTATGGAGAATAGTTAGCTTTACCACTGTTGTCAGCAATCTCAACGACATCGCTAGTGCTTATTAGGGAGATTTGATGTTTGCTCCTTGTGCTTCTTCGGAGGCAGTTATAGGGTAATTTTTAGTTCTACGCTGATTTTGAACCAAATTCGTCCTGAATTCCCTGCGCGTTATTATAATCATGCTTCTCATTTCCTTTCTTTGGATCTTGCAATTGTAGAAATATTTAACTTATTCAGTGACACATTATTTTCCGCACCATTTATGCTTCCTGATAATTTCTTTCTTTGGGCTGTTATTTAACCGCCCAGGCCGCCTTTTCTGTCTTGCACTCGTCAGTGGGCAGTGGTTGTTCATGAGCTGCAGAAGGACAATTTTGAACAACTCCCAGTCAAATCTGGCTCTGAGCCTCATCCAATTGCATTTGCCCGCCAAATTTTACATCTTTTTGACCAAGTGTATTCAAATAGAGAATAATGGATAGTCCCACATAAGAATAACATGATCACGTCGGCCGACGGGCGGCATGGAGGTCACCACATCTATGCTGCCTGATGCTTTCGTAAAGACTAGATCCAGACAGTTAGCCCTTTGTCATGCACGTGTTCTCGTTGAAAACATTACATGTTGTGTGAGGAGCGTCTTTAAGTTTTGTCCACCAAAACACAGACCAATGTCAATTTCGGACTAACGCATGATTGGTGTTCCTGTTAATCCCTGGCACGTTGAAGTTGCTCATGGTTATGATGCTGGGTCGACTGCAGAATTTCTCCAACTTCTCTAGTAGTTGAGATTCGGTGATTTAGTCTGTCCTTGGTGGTTGGTAGATAGTAAGGACGTTGAGACACGGGTAACTGGTAGGCCTGATGGTCAGCCAAATAGCTTCCCTGCTGCAGGCAAACCTAATGTTCTTTCCCGATACCACTAAGTCCTCTTTCTCATACGCAATTATGCCACCACCCTGACGATGTTGCCTATCACCGGACGGCCAGACTTCTGTTATTGCTATAGCATACGGCGAGATTTCGGGAAGGCATAGTTTAGTTCTTCACGATTCGATATGAGTCTCTGGGTGTTTGCATACAGGCACCTTGGTTTTGTGCCGGCCGAATTTCCGACTGCATTTGTGAGCATTTCTGTGTTGCTTCGGATGCCATTTTCACTAGCCTGTTCGGTTGCTTGATGAGTTCCATTACCGTCCGTTTATTCGGTCAGAACACTGGGCCTTAAGGGCCTACCTGTGCAGTTGCCCCGAGCGGCCGGTCCTACAGTGGTGTCTACATTGGTTGAGTAGCTGCCGCTGTTTTTAGTATTACTGGCTGGATCAACCGAAACCGCAAACTTTTCCGAGTTATTTTCCCGTCGAAAATATCCGGGTTCTTTCGTCACCCCTTAGTCTTGATTTTAATTCCGAGACAAGTTCCCGGCTTTCCGGCCGTTCGGATGGAGAGTAGCCAGGAGGAAAAAAATCTACATACGGGATTTCCTGGGACTGGCTTTTTGGCCCAAATCAACTTGATTTGCTCTTTGTTCTCCAGCACAACTTTAAGAGGACGAGATGGTAGTGCTGCTATCCTTTCTTTACTCCTTTTCGACCCCGAATTACATGTGTGGCGTCTAAAAGTTCCACATATTTTGTTTTAAATCAGGACTCATTCAAGGTATTCTCTTTGTCCCATGTGTGCTATCCTGGACGTCGGCGACCGTTATGCCAATGAAACCTTCTCTCCATGGACATTCAGC
Organism: Spirometra erinaceieuropaei; assembly: GCA_902702965.1. NCBI lineage: Eukaryota > Metazoa > Platyhelminthes > Cestoda > Diphyllobothriidea > Diphyllobothriidae > Spirometra > Spirometra erinaceieuropaei. The sequence continues at coordinate 276,933 of CACRXP010000099.1, forward strand.
GAAGCTTACAGTGTAAACGGTAATTAAATCTACAAAGAAAAATGAGTACAGCAAAAACTTAACTCTAGGTGGGGGGTGCTGTGTTTCATACAGAAAAAAATAAACTAAAAATGGGAAAATTGTAAAAGTAAAAAACTGTACAGGAAAACAAGGCCTCCTGCAATACCAGTCGTCGTGGAGTGCATGATCCGGATGAAGTTCGGAATGTTCCGAGCCGAAGTCGGTTGCTGCAGCTTGTTGCTCAGGCGAATTCACGTCCGACGAGATATCTCCGAGAAATAAAAATGTCACGTGGGAATTAACTAAAAAGGGATAAGGGCCCGTGAGTGAAATGAATGAAGTGTTGACACCACGTCGCAGTCAGGCACCAAACAAGCGATAACTCAGACCGAAACCGGTTGTGTGTATTTTTTTCGGTTACTCAAACGACCGGACAGAGGAGTTCAGGTGTACAAGAAAGTTTCCAGTGAGGAATCGAAAATGTGCATAGACCTACAAGCCACAAACTACAATGTGCGGGCTGAAATTTTACTTGAAATTATTTACGCAAAGGTTACTAGAACAGGGGAATGATCTTCCTTAATCTGATGTGGAGGTAACGTCCCTGCAGATCTTCAAGAAACGCTGGGATGGCTATATATGTTCCTTTTCTCAACGCGCAGAACCCTACGCGGATTTGTTTAAAAACAAAACAGTACAAATTAGTACAATAGTGACAATCTTGTACATGAGGCATCAGCATGAACGCCATAGGATTCTAGAAGGCTTTATATATTACCTTCAACAGGTATCGAAAAATAAAATAAAATGAAACCACAAGTTAAACATGACGTTGAAACTCTTGGTGGTTCTATTGTAGAGGAACTGTGGACTTAAAAACTACAAACAGTAATATATGCAGGAAAAACTAACTCCGAATGGGGGAATTGTGTTTACCAACAAAAAAAAAGAATGTACAGTTTGAAAGAACCAGAAAAGGAATGTTCCAGACTCACGTAAAGTAGAATCCTATCAAGTAGAGAAATAGTGTCCCGACGAGGAACTGGTTGAAGGGAGGCTCTAGGTTCCGCGATGATACGTTTAAGTCGTCTTTGAGGAGGAAGTCTCCGCCAAGAAATAACGACGTCAAACACACTCGAAACCAGAACACATGTTGACCGCCGTAGCGTTGTTCTGTGTATTTTCGTTTAGTCAAACAAATGTACAGGCAGGTCAGGTGTACAAGAAAATGTAGTGAAACAAATCAAAAGTGTACAAAAGCCTACACAATTCCCCACCAGAGCGTTTGCCAAAGAAACAAAACGCTCGATAAAATAAAACGCGGAAAAAAATTACAATACAAAGTCTTTGAGTCTGGCGGGAAAACGGATAAGTCTACCGAAACTAGATTAAATAGGCGGTGGTGTAGGAGGAGGATCCGGCTGAGTGGGTAGAATGCTCAAGTGTGGTGATGGAGGGTACGTGAGCGGAGTGGGTGTATCGGGAGAGGACATAGTAGGGGGGATGGATGGCGCACTGATCGAGGGGAGGCACTCCAGATAGGCTGGCTTAAGGCGGTCAATGGAGACCGTGTCAGTCTTATCAGCCTTTTGAAGGACGTAAAACTTGTCATTCCGCTGAACGACCTTATATGGGCCATCGTAGGGAGAACAAAGGGGCCTGCGCACTGCGTCGTGCCGGACGAAAACAAAGGGGGCGGATTTAAGGTCCTCGTGTACAAACACATGTTTCGAGGTCAGACGAGTGGGGGTTTGACGCAGTTGAGCCATGCGTTGTTTCAACTGCTGTACGAAGGTGCTCGTGATGTAAGTGTTTGTTGTGGAAGGCTGCACAAATTCGCCGGGCAGACGGAGGGGTGTACCGTACACAAGTTCGGCGGCAGTGCATTGGATGTCCTCCTTGACAGAAGATCTGATGCCCAAAAGCACAAGAGGGAGATTGACACTCCAAGTAGCTGACTCTGTTTGGGACATCAGTGCGGACTTCAGTTGGCGGTGTAGACGCTCAACGAGGCCGTTGGAGGCAGGATGGTATGCCGTGGTTGTGATGTGCGCGCACCCGAGCAGTCTAGTGAACGCACCAAAGAGGCTAGAGTGGAATTGGCTTCCGCGGTCGGTGGCAAGGGTGGCTGGAACACCAAAAGTTGAGATCCAGTGGGTCAGAAAAACCATGGCGATATTTTCTGCCGAGGTATCCGAGATAGGAACGGCAATCGGCCATCGTGTGAAACGGTCAACTGCAGTCAGGATATGTGTGTATCCACGAGAAGGGGGTAACGGTCCGATTAAATCCAAGTGAACATGATTAAATCGAACGTCCGGGACCGCAAAGGTACTTGGAGGGGAGAAAGTGTGTCGATGAACCTTGTTCTTCTGGCATGCGAGACACTGTTTGGTCCAAAGAGCAATGTCGGAATTCATCTTCGGCCAAACAAAACGAGCCGCAATTAACTTACGTCCAGCGCGAATGCCAGGGTGAGAGAGGGAGTGAAAGTGGTCAAAGACGACCTTAGGATAGGATAGTGGAACAACAGGACGAGGGGTGCCTGTGGACCAATCGCACAAAATCGTACCTGGTGACGCAGGAAGTGGTGCATCTCGAAGCTGCAGAGTAGTAGACGTACGTAAGTCCGCGATGGACTCGTCTGCTGTTTGGAGGTCTGCAAGCCTCGCCAGGTCGAAATCGGATTTGAGTGTGTTGATGTCCGGACGGGATAATGCATCAGCAACGACATTGTCGCTGCCTCGGACGTAGCGGATATCGGCAGTAAACAGCGAAATATAGTCCAGGTGACGAACTTCCCTGGGCGAGTACCGATCTGGCTTGGCCTTCAGGGCGTAAGTAAGCGGCTTGTGGTCGGTGTGGACCGAAAAGTCTCTGCCCTCTAAAAGGTGTCGAAAGTGACGTATGGCCAAGTAGATGGCAAGGAGCTCACGAGAGAAAGTACTGTACCGAGACTGCGCCGGTTGTAGCTTCTGTGAAAAGAAAGCTAAAGGCTGCAAATGGTTATTCACCTGTTGATGCAAGACTGCGCCGACAGCACTACTGGAAGCGTCGGTGGTCAAAATGAACTGTGCATGAGCGTCAGAGCTGAGGTGATGTAGCATGGTGGCATCGGCAAGAGCCTTCTTCGCTTCCTCAAAAGCTGTATGGGCTGCCGGTGAAAGTTCAATAGGTTTTGCTTTCGACTTCAAAAGGTCAGTCAAGGGAGCCAGGATTGCCGCACAGTGGGGAATAAAACGTCGGTAATAGTTGATAAGGCCTATGAAACGTCGCAGCCGAGTGAGTGTGTTGGGAACAGGGAAGGACAAGATGCATTGCACCTTCTCTGTAAGTGGAGTGATTCCGTGCTGATCGACGTGATGGCCAAGGAAATCGAGAGAATTAACGCCAAAAACGCATTTGTCGACGTTTAATTGCAAACCAAGTTGCTGGAAACGATCGAATATGAGGCGTAAATGCGAGGCATGTTTCTCTGCCGAAGAGCTTGCGACGAGTATGTTGTCGATGTAGGCGTAAGCGAATGGAAGGCCCCGCAAGATCTCATCGATAAAGCGCTGAAACGACTGGGCAGCATTGCGCAAACCAAAAGGCATGCGAATAAATTCGAACGGCCCAAAGGGTGTCGTGATAGCAGTCTTTGGGATATCTTCCTCAGCGACCGGGATTTGGTGGTACGCCCTGACGAGGTCTATCTTGGAAAAAATAGTTTTACCGGCTAACATGCAGGAAAAGTCATTAATGTGGGGAATGGGGTACCGGTCAGGGATTGTGGACCTGTTTAGGGCTCGATAATCACCGCACGGTCTCCAATCGTCAGGGGACTTCTTTGGCACCATGTGCAGTGGTGAGGCCCATGGGCTAGATGATGGGCGTATAATGCCCAGATTCATCATATGTTCAAATTCGTTCTTCGCTATTCGGAGCTTGTCAGGGTGGAGTCTACGCGGACGAGCGTGCACTGGTTGCCCTGCCGTGACAATGTGGTGTTTCACTCCGTGTTGAACGGTTTCGGTAAAATGACATGGTTTAGTGATGGACGGGTAGTCCTTAAAAATGTCAGCGAAAGGGGTGCTGGGGATGGTGAGATGAATGCCAACCGACCGTTCAGAGCTAATGGTACCTATAGTAAAGAGTTGGGTGGTGGTGTCTGTGAGGCGACGGTGTCTGACATCGACTGTTAAGCCGAAAGATGACAAAAAGACGATTTGACGTCAGCCTCAATAAAGACCCATTGAAAACGTCGCCGGAGACCAAGATCTAAAGTGAGGGACCGTTGGCCGTAGGTGCTGATTGTGGTGCTATTTGCAGCCTGCAATGAGAATTGCGATGGCTTGAGGCGGTGACACCTTAGAGGCGGGATGACACTGACCTCGGCACCGGTATCGACCAGGAAACGAAGGCCGCTCGACTTGTCGTTGATATAGAAAAGGCGACTGGGTCGCGACGGGCCAGCAGCAGTCGTCGCCATTACTGGCTGGCGTGGTCGTTTAACTGTGGAGGACAAGCGAACGAAGAAGGAGGTATGCACTTTCGGGCTTTCGGGCCATAAGTGCGATGATACCAACATAAGGGTAGTGAACGCCGCTCACGGGATTTAGACCGACGATGTGAGTATGGCTGTTTTCTAGCCGCTCGAAGACTGTTAAGAGCAGAGCACATGTTGCTCTCTCAGGTCGTCGTACTCGGTGCGATAAGCGGCGGTGGGTGTTCTGGGAGGACCGGCTGATGTGGGCGCTCGTCGGGTTGTGCAACAGCATGACGATTTTTCCGTATAGGGAGTGTCGTGCTCTGGTAATGGTGGGCCTTCTGAATCAGAGTCAATGTCCTGATGGGGCTTGCCTTTGGAAGGCGGTGGCTGTTGAATAGTGGAACACGAGGCACCAATGGGGTAACACTCCTTGATTCTGTCGGCGTGGGTAGCTAGTTTCTCTAAAGGTGTATTCGAGTCCAACATAGCCAAAACCTGTTGCATAGGCACCGGTAACTTTTCTAACCAAATCTCGCGAAAAATGGCGTCATCCATGTGCCTACCAGCGAGAAGTGAGCGCATGTGACGCATGAGCTGGGAAGGTGTCTGATCACCTAGCTCTACTTGCGTGAAAAGTTCCCGCAGCATAAGGTTGGCCGATTTAGCTACCCGTTGGATTACCGCTTCCTTCAGCAGCGTATACGGTTTGTCGGCTGGAATGGGGTTAAGGAGGTCTTCGACGGCGACAGCTACATAAAATGGGAGGGACTGCAAAACGTACGAATAGCGGGTACGCTCGCTAGTAATGCGGCTTGTCACAAAAAGAGCCTCGATCTGCCTGAACCAAACGCGAGGATTGCTCGGGGTAAACGGTGGCAGTTTAAAAGAAAGGGTGTTAATGTCGAGTGAGTCTTTTTGGGAGTCGTCACTGGCCATGGTAAATAAAAAAAGGTTCGGAATGCAGGAAAAGCGGGGTCACCAGTTTTGTAGAGGAAATGTGGACTTAGAACTACAAACAGTAATATATGCAGGAAAAACTAACTCCGTATGGGGGAATTGTGTTTACCAACAAAAAAGAATGTACAGATTGAAAGAACCAGAAAAGGAATGTTCCAGACTCACTTAAAGTAGAATCCTATCAAGTAGAGAGATAGTGTCCCGATGAGGAACTGGTTGAAGGGAGGCTCTAGGTTCCGCGATGATACGCTGAAGTCGGCTTTGAGGAGGAAGTCTCCGTCAGCACGTACGACTTGCTAAGAGTATTGAGAGGTGACAAGCGCACGCCAAGAAATAACGACGTTAAACACGCTCGAAACCAGAACACATGTTGACCGCCGTAGCGTTGTTCTGTGTATTTTCGTTTAGTCAAACAAATGTACAGGCAGGTCAGGTGTACAAGAAAATGTAGTGAAACAAATCAAAAGTGTACAAAAGCCTACACTACCTTTACCTCTATTCTCGAATTATGTCGAGAACTACGTCGTCAATTCAAGGTTGCATAATATAATAAGTGTGTCCGGACGTTTTCGTCGTTCCCACAATTCCCTGCGCATTTATTTGACGACTCATTTTATATGCTGTCTTAATTAAGCGTCTTTAAGTCCTAGGTTTGGCTTCTTACCCGCGCAAATTCCTTCTCAAAGATAGCTTTTACTTGTTTTAGTGATTTTCGACCTGCAGTCACTGACTTTTAACCTATATATAACTTGGTCTCCGAGTTCCTTCTGCTCGGTCTTTGGTGTTCCGGTGATTTACGATTGTCGATTGTTCGTGGTGGCGCATCAGCGAACTTGCGAACCTTCGCCATGGCGGATATGTTTTTCGAAAATATCAGCGAAGAGCTGCGTGGCCATGTATATCCCGGAAAACTTCGACTAAAAGAGACAGATTTCATGTTTAAAAACGAGACAACGGGGAAAGTGGACCATTTCACGAACAGCGACATTATGTCAGCAC
>CACRXP010000099.1:287230-298750 GCA_902702965.1 Spirometra erinaceieuropaei
ATCTTCCAAAGGCCATATCCAAGACTAGCACTTGTGGTGCCGTGTCCGTTACTAATGACGCCGTTCTTCTACTTCTGTTTTTAACATTATTCACATGCTCGTTGGTTCTTTTGTTCCGTTCTTTCCTCATATTCATCACAGCATGACGTTATCACCAACACTTTTTTATAGGTTGGACGACAATTTTAGCCTGCGATCTGCTTACTTTGATGATTATGCGTGCCTTCCGAATTCCTCACTGTACTCCTTGTGTAGTCAAGAGTACATCATTTTATTCTTTTTTCGCGAACCCTGTGGAGACATTACCACCTTGTAAAATAGCCGGAACAAGGGCTTTTCTGGTGCAGTTGGAGGTCGCGTAGTGTTTTACCATTTATATCCGTGGTACAATTTTGCCCTATGAATCTAGTTTGACTTGTTGAGTCGTCCACTGTTTGCCCTGATTTAAACTGTCTGACCATTACTTGCCTTTAAGTGCACTACTGGTCAGCGATCCTAGGGTTTACTCTTTTATGTGTGTGTATCTTTATCAGGTTCTTTACAACCAGAAGCTTACTGTTCCCGGTTCCTTCAAAGCGAAGAATGGAGGCTCTGCTGTGGCTTGCAGTTACAAGGCATCCGTTGGTCTCCTCTACCCTCTGGAAAGGGGCTTCATATTTGTTCCACGTCCGCCGGTGTCAATTCGGTTTGACGAAATCATTAGTGTGAACTTTTCTAGAGGCACCGGTGCTCTTCGGTCGTTTGATTTCGAGGCAAGTCTTCTATCACTTTCTATAAAAGATAACGTACTTCTCTCCTTGCTAATAGGTTTCAACCCAAAGGTAGCTTCCCAGAATGTGCTTTAACCATGCTGCGGATACCTGAATCGTGCTCGGCTTTGATGCTTGATGAATATATTTGGCAAACTTACATGTAACGGTCTGTCCTTGCGACTGAATAGCGAGCCCGTGAGAGAGAGACCGTGTAATACGTTGTCATATCAGAATCGTCGTGTAACTCCATCACATTTCCTTTTGCTTTTTAGATCGAGACGAGGATAGGAATATCCCACACATTTGTGTCAATTGAGCGTGACGAATATCACAAATTATATGACTATGTGACTGAGAAAAGACTGCGTGTGAAGAACATTGACGACAAGGGCGCAAATGCAAACGAGAACTTAGAGGACGTATGGTCCTCCTCTGACGAGCCGCACGATGCCTATCTAGACAAGGTGAAGGCGGAGGGTCGTGTGCGGGCAGAAGCTGCATCCGATGGGACCTTTGCTGGCGCTGATTTTGACGACGACGATGAGGAAGACGAAGACTTTAACCCTCCTACCGACTCGGACGCGTCAGAAGTCGCAGAGGAGTATGATAGTAATGCTGTGTCCTCGTCTGATGACGATGACAATAGTCGTCAATCCGACTCAGACCAGCCAGTGGAGAAAAAGCCGCGCAAGCCCGGATCGCACGTAAGATCCTCTTCCTCCCCAACTAAGAGGAAAACCAAGAAGGCCCCTAAAGACCCCAACGCTCCTACCCGACCGCAGTCGGCATACATCCTCTGGTTTAATGAAAATCGCGCAGACATTAAACAGAGCCTAGGTGGTTCTGCCAGCGTCACAGATGTGGCCAAGGCTGCCGGAGAGCGCTGGAAAACGCTGGATCCCAGTGTAAAAGCCAAGTTCCAGGCACGGGCTGACGAGTTGAAGGCCAAGTACGAAGTCGAGAAAAAGGCGTATGAAGCCAAGATCGCGTCCGGAGAGATCGAAGCGCCGGCGAAACGGTCGACGAAACCGACCACAAAGCCGTCTGTAAAGTCGTCAGCTGGCACCAGTTCCGCGGCCAGTGGGACTACTGCCTTCAAAAGTGCAGAGTACGTTTCTGAGTCGTCTTCTTCGTCCAGTGCCGTCGGCAGCGAAGAGAGTGCTGACAGTGGAAGCGAGGGTTCTGGTGGCTCGAGTGACTGATGCAGCCTTTTTTCTCTCTTCCTCGGCCTATTTTGTATACTCCCCATACTTGTAATCACGGAGACCTTCACCAAGGCCAATGGAATCTTATGAACACTTTCCATAACCCCTATATTGTAAAGTTGAGATTTTCTATAAATTATAAGCGTACAATCTATCTTATTTCCACCTTAGTTTTCGTCAATCTTTATTGGCGCTCTCTCGCTATTCATTGTTGTATTTTCAAAACTTCCATGGAATGATTAGGGGTCGTTTAGTTTGCAACAGCAAACAACTTAATTTTGCCAAAAAAGATTACTTTTATCGGTTCTGATTGGATTCATTAAAATTACAAGAAGTTGCTGTAACGTCGTAGAGCCCATGGTGCTCCACTCGGGGGACGAACTCCGCGCAACAGTTGACAGAAATCGAGTCACTCACCCACGTTTTATCTGGCCCCTATATGGCAGAGGCGCAAATATTGTTAGCTGCCCTGTACCGCCCTAATACAACTTACCCGCTTATCAAAGTGCTAATTAGGCGCACATCTTCGTACTTTTTTTCAACACTGTTCTAATACTAGCATTTTATATCCCTCTCCATGAACGCTAGGGTTCCGCAGCTATTTTAAAGACTGATGGCGTAGAATTATACTGATGGAACAGTAATCCGAAACTTGCCCAATGAATGCCCAAACATCGCCACATGGCATAAGGGTGGACCTTGAACGCACAATATATGATAGACGATGGTCACGTGTGCTTCTTTGTTCCGAATCCAGAGAGACTGATAACAGGCCGATCTAGCCGGAGGGACCACGCACGATATTGAACAACCTACGCAACGATAAGCAGAGGTCACTTTTACAGACAAAACGATGTAATTGGGCATTGTGATTGTTTTTGGTCTTGGACACATAGAGGGCTGTCATGATCGAGGAATTCGCATTTCGGTTGTCCATGGTGTCTTTCCACGTTGATGGATTTGAAGTCCACTTGGCGGATACTGCTACGCTGCCCTTCCCCTCTCTACCCAAATCCTATCCGTCTCGTCACGAAGCTGTTGTCCGCACAGTGGCCACATCGATAACCGTCCTTGGCCGACAGGCTTGTCCAGGTGGAAGTATGTCTGTGCTGTCACATCCGCTAAGCTTATCTGTAGTCTCATTCTCTCATCTTATAAATTCATACTGGATGCTCGTATTTAACTCAAGGCGAGTCCAGAGTTCACGGTCAGACACTAGTCATCGAGCCTCTAGTCAGACACTCATTGAACTCTGAGTTATCCAGACCTTGTGATTGGGTGGGACCAGCTGACGATGGTTTGCAGACCAGAATCACCCACCTAATTCTTTCTTATCCTTGTCGGCTTGTACTCCGACTTATTTTCGCGCTAAACGCCAGCTGACAATGTATCTGCGATGTTGGGGATATCCATGACACAGCATATAAGTGTAAGGCCGTTTTTCTCCTAACAGCTTGTCATTTGTTCGCCCATCCATAGCTTTCATTCTCTATCTGTGGTTTCAAACGCGACCTTTAGGCTCACTCGCTTTGCTACGAGCTCGCCTATGGGCGCCTTGACGTTTTGCCCCCATTCGTTGGCATTCGCACAGGCAAGTAAATTCTAACGCCGATATGAACATACGGACTCACTTAAACCTTAGACGCACCTTCAGCGATAGCGTGGTCTAAAATTGCTTTCCCACGCCACCTGCTCTAACTGCTCTTCATTATATACAGGCTACAGTCCTCTTCCCGGCGTCTACTAGTCGCGACTGGACCTAAATGTCATATAAATTAATATGTGCTCATGATTTCACAGTGAAAAGGAGCGGGGCAATAGGTTGTTCTTCCCGGACGTTCTTATTTTCAGACAGGAAGGCGGTTCAACCAGGCGTTCAGTTTTCCACAAGAATTCGTGAAAGGGTCCATAATAACATTACACGAGCTTTGTGCCATTACTACGGAAATGCAACCTTGTCCACATTTTCCTCCCAAGTGCGAAAAAGTGTTCTATTGAGACTGGACACCGAATTTGTCTACCCGAAAGCAAGCCTGTTTAAATGCGGCTATCCAGCACGTTCCATTCAAAAGCACAGCAATCCCTGGCGGCCAAAACTGATGGAACAGTCGGTGCTGAAAAAACCCCGTTGTAATCTTCTCACACTTCAAGGGCAACAATAATTCAAACATGATTCAAAAGGCAATTTGGCGAGCATATGCCTGCTTTCGATAAATTATCTTCAGGCCTGTACATTTATATGGCTATTGAGGTAATGAATTAAAAGATACGGGCAAGTAGATAATTAAGCTGTAGCTCGGGTTTGGGGAGGGGAGGGGAGCGGGAGAGTGAAACACCACAATTCCAGTCAGCGCCAGGGAGAAGGTGGGTCCCGGCGAACGTAATTACATGCGGGTAGCTGGCTTGGTAGCTTTGAGCCATGGCAACTGTGGGACCTGTATGAAGTTCTTCTGTGCGCATAGGACCGGTCCGCGTAGCCTGATTGCAGCCGCTTCTGCCGTAGCCAACAAGCGCTGTCCAAGTAGTTTTGGATAGCTTGATGGGACCTTGTAAATCGCTCGGAAGGTCTCTCTGGCGTCTACACGGTGCTCTGTGTCTACCATGTGCGCGAGGATCGAGCTGTTGCTGTTCCTTATTTGTCCCTTTCCTAATCATGCTGGAAGATGTTCTTTTATTCTTTTGGATAAACACCGGCTTGTGCGACCAATATATTCTGCCCCACAGGAGCAGGTGAAGGAGTAAATACACATAGAGGTGGTCCGAGCTGGAAGTTTGTCCTTGCCCTCTTCGTATAGGATGGGACTGGTGGTGAACAGTACAAGGGTGTCAGCGGCTGGAAAACTCTGTGATACAGCTTGCGTTAGGCGTCTTCTTAAAAGTTCACTTGGTGCGTCCCCTTAAAATGGGACCCTGATGAAGAGCCTTTTCTTTCCTGCCGTTAGTATCGGAGGCTTTTGCGGTCTTTCGGCCATGTTCTTAGCAATGAGTCCATCAGGATACCCGTTCTGGCGAACATGCTTTGGCAGCGGCTGTGATTTGCCACTAAAAGAGCTCGCTATGCAGTCAAAATCATATTCTGCAGTTCTACTCAAGCGATTAGAATTCGAAATATGCCTTACTACTGAACACCTTGTTTAGTTGCGCTTATGAATTTACATGCACTTATGAATGCAATTACATTGAACAGGTGCAGATGTAAGTAGCAATAAAATAAAATTCCTCGTTCTCGTTGATAACGATCACTCTTAATCCCAACATAGCCTTCTGAGTGCTTGTTCGGGCACTGTAAACTCGGACGTTTTGCTACTTAGATTAGCCTACGTATAGAGGGAGAAACCTAAGTTGCTCAAGCAGCTAGGCCGTGTGATCAACCTTAATTTGCCCTGGAAGCCACCAATCCTTTGATTTACACCCTTCTGCGTGTTAGCGCTCCCTTCTTCTTCCTCCTCTATAGCTTTCCTAAACTACCCCTTCCCACCGGTGAGAATATGTGTACTGAACAATGACCTTGTCATTTCCACATCGATTTTCTGTGCAAATTAAACATGTTGCGAACTTCTTATTCATTGTCAATGTTATGCAGCGTCAGATAACAGTTGCTAAGCTGCTGCAACATTTATTGGCACCAGGAATTTCCGCCGCTTTCGCCTGTTTTGAAGTCATATTGGGAATCAAATGCTTTGAGTAGTTACTTCCCTATCAACCGATTCATTAGAAAACAAATAGGGAACATTGCAATTTCACAACCCAGGTCTCCTGTGAAAAGATGAGATGGCCTGTGCCGAAGGCACCGTCGACAGCGCTCAAGGCGGAAGTCGCCCGGTCGGTATTAGAATCCACCGTGAGTGTGCCATGGAGTCCTAACTCCTCACAACTATGCCTGTCTGGACTACGATAGACCTCCACGGACAATACTGGTTGTAGTTACCATGGAACCCAAAATTTATATGCTCGGGGAGGGCGAATAGTATGTGGTTTATTCAGAAGCCACCATAGTGGATGAGACGTTCACCAGAGCGATGTTTCGTCTTATAGTGAAAGCAGAATTACCGTCGAAATGAGCCTGTTGAGAATTCGAAACAATGCTCCAAGATTCTTGCAGTTAAACCATTGGTATAGATCGCTGTCACTTGTACTTTGCCCTCAAGTAACCTTCCACCTCAGAAACGGTAGTATTTGGAGGAACTTCTCACAAAGCTTCTAGAGTGCATGTATGCATTCACATTCTGCTAGTTAGAAAGCCCGTCATATCAACACAACTTTTTTTATCTTAATGCATACCATAGCTTCTAATTAACCTCTGCGTCTGCGCGCATTTGTATCAGTACTTTTGAATGTTGATCGCTCTCATTAACTGTACGCTTAGTGTCTGTACTATGAAACAATGGTAAATGCTAGATGGAGTGACGTTCCATCCGCCTACTTTTACCCAACAATCCATCGGTTTTCCCACCACAGCCTGCTGATACCAGCAGGATACTTTAATTCCCGGAAAACTTGTCAAACAAAGTTTTGTACTGTAGATTTAAAGACATCATTTGCATTCCGTAAGTCGTGCTTCGAAACTAGCAACTCCTCTTCTCAACTCAATCCTTGTAGCGGCTCCGCGTTCTTCCGTTCTCACGCCCCGCCTGTATTTTAAAACTAACTTTAATCGACTTCCCTAATCACTGACATGTTTGACTTGTACCCCGTTCCCATATGAATGCATGGACTAGAAAAGAAGTTATCGAAAGCAAACGTGTGCTCGCCTACTAGCCCAAAGAATTGCATATTTTTACACCATGCTAGATTGTGGACACCGTACCTCTCGGATTCATCGGCTTTCGCCACTTAGGCTACAGGAAAGACGAAATCCCGACTCCCCCACGGACTGTGTACTGCTTTTACTGTTATGTAGTGGCCGTCTGCAAAAGTTAGGAGCAGGGTGTCTGCTTCGAAACAGACACTTCATGTGGCAGTGACGTTCACCCGTCTGTTCCATTTACTGGTAGGAATGCGGACGTTCCGTTCTGTCACCAAGACTCGGTCTGGATACTTCGCAGGCGGTCGCAAAACGCCGCGCCGTCAGTGATCAGGCAATATGGACGCCAAAAATAAGAGAAAGGGGAATGACTAGCTCCGGCTGACGACGGCTAATGAGCCATAAATGGCCATCTCAGTCTCCCTTGTCTTTGTCGGAATAAGTGAGTTGCGTAAGAACGATCGTTGGCGCCTCTCTACCATTGTACATTCCCGATCGAAACCGATAGGACAACGAGCCCCTGGCTCAGTGGTTAAAGGCGTTGGACTTCTAACTAACAGGTCGCGGGACCGAACACCTGGTGTTCCACATTTCGGGGTTGGGTATGACTGACTGACGACGGCTAATAAGCCAGAAACGGCTATTCCAGACTCCATTGACCTTATTGGTAATAACCTACTGATTATTCGAAGTTGCCATCCAGCCAGACGACCCAGCCGTAAATGGCTATCTTATTCTTTCTTGTTTTTTTGCTGATGCCTCTCACTATTGGAAATATCGATTAGGAATAGTAAACAGCTGAAGTAAACGTTACAGAAATCTTATAAGCGCGGAGAAGACCGCTTTATCATTGCTAGTGAACTAAAAGAACTGTTTTAACTATTACACGAGTGATCTGGAGAGTCTACGATGCTCATGTTTGGTATTCCTTCTATTTTTAACCCTGAGCAGGCAATTCTTGTTGAGATCATTAGGAGTGAAACTGGAGATAAATGAAGTAACGACCTCCAAGTATCACCTAGGGACGGCGAGTGTAGCGTCCTTCTGAATTTATTCATGAGAGTATGTATCAATTGCCGTCAGAGGACTCGATTAACACAACACCGGAATTCTCAACATACTTGCGGCGCTACCCAAAAATGAACTTACGTCCCTGAGGTCTGCAGTTGGGGTACCTCTTCACTGATCTAGTGACAGGACAGAAGAGTATAACGAATGGGCAGTTGTCTATACGTCAGAAAAAGCGTACCTAATGAGGGAAAAGTCATTTTGTATTCGGACCGAAGCCTTATTATTATCATCACTTAAGAGTTTGCTGATGAATCGAAGTCGGTTACCACGTCCTGACAAACAGGAGGCTCGAGCTCTTTATCCCCAAAATGTAAGATTTCCATTCGATCTTCTAAGTGCATGAATACGAAGGTATTTCAAGAGCCCTCAGTTGCGGTTCAAGTGAGGGAGAATCAGTTCCCTTGGAACTCGCGTAGGAAAGAGCCTCTTTTCTTCGGGTTGATAAGTTCAACTCTAACGGCGCATGCGCACGTAGTTAAATTCTCCCGAAAACCGGTAACTGCAGTAGCATCAGTTTCTAGTTAGGTAAAGAGGAGAGAAAAAATGTGGTAAACGCGGTTTGGAGTAATAAAAAGATCTAAATGGGGCTTCAGAACCAAACCGCAAAATTTGTCGGTAAGGTGAAAACTTGGAGTATGACCTGCATCAATTCGCTTCAAGATTAGCTTTCACGCATTCAAAGATTAAGCAGTAAAGTCTTGTGTTGATGCCCCAAGTGCGTTTTTGTTGTTACGGACCGGATCTTGAGCGGGCGAACCAAGGTCGGCTTTACTTGGATACAAACCGAAAAGGTTTTTTACAGCAGAATCTGGGTTCAGAAAAGTCCTCGCGCCGTTTGCTAATGAATCTGAACGAACATCTCAATTAACTTTTTCAGATCGGGACCATCGACATCTTCGCACAACAACTTGATATTTATATCTAAACGAAACTCTACCAATCGGGCGTACGACACAGGGTAAGATTCGCGCACACAGGAATAATTGATAGTTGAGATGGAGCCGACAAAGACAAGGGAGACCGGAATGGCCATTTCTGGCTTATTAGCCGTCATCAGCCAGTCATACCCAATCCCAAGTGTGGATCACTTCAGATTCGAACCCGGCATCTTTCGTAATGGAGTTTGACGCTCTAACACTGAGCCACGGGCCCGTTGTCCTGTCGGTTGTGATCGGGAATATCAATTATGACAGTGGGCGCTCGCCGATCAGGTTACGGAACATGCTCGTTCCGTTGTGCCTTGGGGCTCATACTAGAACCCTCGCAGACTGATGACGGCTAATAAGCCAGAAATGGCCATTTCGGTCTCCCTTGTCTTTGTCGGCTCCATCTCAGCTATGTCTACTACTAGTCGCTGTGCGACTGCCTGCGAGGGTTCTAGTATGAGCCCCAAGGCACAACGGAACGAGCATGTTCCGTAACCTGATCGGCGAGCGCCCACTGTCATAAATAATTGATAGTCTTGGCCGCGCCCGCTAATTTTCGGTCAAAGGCCATCTATCAGCGACTGAGGAGCTGTGTGCATTTCATCTCCCCGCATAACCCATTGGTTGGGACCGGTGACCCGGAAGAGCGGGGAAGGTGGGGACTGCTACCGATCACCTGAGTACTGAGAATTCATCCGTTGCAAGCGACGACGTCCCTTGCATGCCCCACAGAGCAGGGGCAGCACCGGTGACTTGAGGTTGAATAAGTTGATTGTGATGCATACTTAAGCAGCATCAGCCTCATCATCTCCCAGTTAACCCGTGAGGCTCCGATGGGAAGACAACGTCAAGACAACCGGAGTTGCGCTCAGGCGCAGTAGTTAACAAAAATTAACAACCGCGTGCTACATGCGCGACCCACAGGATGTACCGGGTTTTTAAAAAGGCGGCTCGGATCTCAGATCAGTGAGAGTGCCATTGAGGCCATACTAAGGAGTACTTTCAGCCTGATTCAGTACTTCAGTAATTCTAAAATTCTCTCACTAGGAGAGAGTTATCTTGTCAGTTGGCAGTCTTCCAAGCCACGACCCTTAGTGCCTTCTGATAGATTCAAGTGCGTCTGAATTATTACAATGAGAGATGCGCTGATTTGCAGTGAGGATGTTTTTCACAGCTTGACCTCGCTCTCTCTTCGTTTTCCTGCGCATCATTCGACTCTCTGAGCCTTTCAACCAAGGGGTGATGGGATTGGGCGCAGCAAATGACAAAGGCAAACGGCGCGTCTGTGTCACACCGCCCAATCCCCGCATCAGTCAACTGACTGGCTCGCACAGTGGCTGGGGCCTGGGAAGGGAGAGTGAGGTCGACGCTGTGGCGCATTTTCCTCACTACAAACAATCTGACGCGCTTGAAGCTAGCACGGTATGCTAAAAGCTGTGGCTTGGAAGGTTGCCAACTTACGGGATAACGTGGACCTCGCAGTCGGCCCAGTGTTGTGTATTTGTGTGGAGTGGCGGGCTGGTGGTCTACAAGTCAGACTGCAATGTCTTCTTCTTAATGTGGCCTTTACGGCACTCTCACTCCTTGAGATCCGAGCCGGGTGTGACGGCACGCCTTGGCGCGGCTTCGTCCATGCCAGCCTGCATTCTTTTGTCGACGTTGGTTAAGATCCTGGTCAAGTGTGTGTGGTGGACCAGGGGGTCTGGTGGCACGCCTAGGTGCGGGTCTAGCCGTGCCAGCCACTTGCGCCCTCCCCCGCCTCCGGTCTTCTTGACTCTGTCTTGACACCAGGCTCAGGTAGGGAATGGGAAGGGAGAGTGCGGCAGACGCTGCGCAATTCTACTATCATTTTAAAGTAATTCATGCTCAAGTCACCGTATCTGCTGCTGTGGAGCACACGGTGGACAACGTCGGAAACGACGGTCGAACTGTCGTATGTCACACATGACGTGGTCCTAACTTTACTTACTGAGATATGCCGGGGTGCATTATTTTTACCTAAGTGAGATGTACATGCTTTGATGTGTTTTGTTTTACCTGCCAAGTCGGCGATGGCGTAATGGATACAGTAGTTGCCTTTGGGAATAGGTATGGTGTTACGGGACTAATGTGTATTCTCGTGTTGTAAGGGTAGGTTTATGTAACCTAAGGGACTTGTACTCAAGGAGAGCGAGGTGTGGTGGTGTGGTCTGAACTGTTGTTTGTAGAGCCGAATAGGTCCGTGTGATGGCCGAATGCTCTAGGAGAGGGGTGCGACGGGCGTATGTAGGGGTTGCTAACACTAGTTTGACACATTTGGTGCGTTGAATTCATAAGTAACCGACCAGGCCGATCCGTGATCCAAACTTTCAATGACGGTACGGACAATGTCGATCTCCGGCTGGTGAACTTGTGATGATAGTGACACTAGTGTTCGGTGTGTTTTGAAATGAGAGACGGGTTGGTCATTTTGTCACTTCAGCGTGTCGGTAAAGGTCCCATGGGACCGACCCGTGTCCCGAACGTCCGTTAACTGTGTGGATACGATGGCCGAGTTGGGATGCAGGTGTCATTGACCCGTAACACTTGAGTGTTATACGCATTTTTCTTCGCCGTGGCAGTGACTATTCAGTTGTGTTCGATGATGCATACTGCAGTCTTTAAGACAATGCGCCATGCTTATCGATATTGAGTGAGGTCCCTCCAGGTCTCAGTGTTGATTAGCAGGTTCCCGAGGGAGATCTTCAATGTGTCGTAGAGACGCTTCTGCCGCCTTGTCTGCAAGCACCCATAGCCATGTCGTCGTAAAATAGCCGATTGGGCAGGTACTGCTCATCCCCAAT
>CACRXP010000099.1:298927-313353 GCA_902702965.1 Spirometra erinaceieuropaei
CTGGAGGACGACAAGGAATTAATACATGATCATTTTCAAATAAGGTCACAATGGAAATGCATAGAAAGAGGGAGGATGCTGTTAGTAAAAATCAAATTTACTGCACTATCGTTTCTTGTCGAAGAGTGGGCCAATCGGGACAAGTTTGAAAAGTGAATTATATCTAAGCATTTCTGGAATTTAGACGAGGAAGTGCTTATATTCTAGTCAAGTTCTGGCAAATTAAAATCTTCTACGATTATCTTGACCTCGAAGTAGGCTTCTGCGATTTTTCATAGAGTCCCCAAAGTTGGCTTTCGGTTCCGAAGTAACAAGGAGGATTATGTACTCATCCGATTAAGGTTGTCCTGCTTTTGCGGAAGGATTACCGAAGCGAAACATAGATTTCTAGAGAAGGAAGAAATGTTCAGGTCCTAAGGCGAATGTGCAAGTGCGGCTCTAGTGCAAAGAAGGCAACCACTGCCACGTTTCTGCTGGTATAAGCTGAGGCTATCTTTAGAAAGCGCCGAGTCTGAGATTAAATAGAAAGCCGAAGATTCTTTAATGCACAAAATATCTGGGTCAGGTAAAATAATGAGTAGTGATTTTGTTCATATGCAGACAATGGGATATCGATAAAGATAATGGAGACTGGAATAGCCATTTCTGGCTTACAGCCGTCAGTGCTAGGGCGCATGACTCAATGGCTAATGACCCCTACTCCGAGTGTCAGGTGCTGGTTATGGCTGGTTGAATACGACCGATAAGCCAGAAATGGATGCTCCGGTCTCCAATGTATTTGTGGGTACCCCATTATCTGCATAAAGAATTAGTCGATGTGCGACGGTCTGAGGGGGTTTTAGACTGAGTTCCAGCGCACAACGGAAGGAAAATGTTCAGTAACCTAAATGCTGGGAGGCATCCTGTTAAAATTTTCCAGTATTTGTATGACGGTGTGCCTACTATCTTGCATATAGACCAAGTTCCTAGATGTTTTCTAAGTTCTTCAGTTTTCGGCTTACATTTAACGCGGGCTGTAACAGAGAATAAATGGGCAACAGAGGATTATTTGACTTTTGACTGATTCCTTTGCTTGATTAAGACGCTTTCAGTAGTTTCTGTGTTACTTTAGAAGTTTCAGTTACTTCAGTTACTTCTTGTTTCTCTACACAGCCGTACTTTTCGCCGTCTTGTACTTAATTTTCATCCTGTTTCATTTCTCTGCGAGTTTGCCTTTCGCTCATTGCTGTGTCCAGGTTCGTGAACTAATCTGTGCTCTTGTTTCGGAGTATAGTCATTTTTCTTTACTCGAAATTCGAGCTGCTGTGGAAAGAAATGTATGGAAATGAATTATTCTCGAATGAAAAATCTGCTACAGAAGTTGAACTGGAATGCAGCACAAGGACTTGACCAGAAAGCGATTGGCCCTTCTTCAAGTATATAATGCAGCACTTGGTAGAGCGCTGTTGCCCACTGGAGAGGAAGCTGCGCACTTCCCGACCACAGTGGGCGACGTCAGAAATAAAGAAGAACCTCAAATTGAAAAGGAAACTTTGGAAAATGTACGCCAGATGGCAACAACCAGAGCATTTTGCTGACTTCAAAAAACAGAGAAATGTATATCGGAATCTGTTGAGGAGGGAACGGACAGAAATGGAATTAAAACTTCTAAAAATACCCCGCAAAATTGCAACAAATTCTTTTGATACGCGAATAGGGCGAAACGCAACCGGGAATGCATTCCCTGTCTAAAAGATCGCCGGGAAATACGTTGTCTGACAATCCAGATAAGGCGAATCTGTTGTCCAATTACCTCAACTCCGTGTATACCGAGGAGCCGGCTTTTGATGAAAGAGTTTACCCCCCAATTGTCAAATTAAACAATACAATTAGCACGGTGGACTTCACAACAGACACGGTAAGGAAAACTTTGAGCCAGCTACAGCCCAATAAATCCCCTGGTCCGAACGGCGTGCTCGCAAAAGTCCTGAATGAACTCTCAAACCAACTGGCCTCTCCGTTATCTAGAATCTTCCAAACTTTGATGGAGACCGGGGCTCTGCCTACTGACTGGAAGAATGCAAACATAAGCCCCATACATAAAGGTGGCGAGAGAACAGCCCCAAATAGTATCAGACCAGTGAGTCTCACAAGCATCTGCTGCAAGGTGATGAAGAAGGTAATAAAAACGGAGCTTATGCGGCATCTGGAAGAAAACCACTTGTTCAGTTTGCATCAGTATGACTTCCGAAGGGGACGATCTTGTCTCACTAACCTGCTAGTATATAAGGAGAGCTGGACGAAATCAATCGACATGGGCTTATCAGTCGACGCCGTGTACCTTGACTTCAAAAAGGCTTTTGACAATGTTCCACACAGACGACTTTTATTTAAACTACGTCACGTGGGTGTGAATGGAAATATGTTGAAATGGCCAGCGAATTTTCTTACGGGCAGATCTCAGCGTGTGTGAATCGGAAACGCCAAATCAGAATAGGCATCCATCTACAGTGTCGTTCCGCAAGGGAGCGTTTTGGGTCCAATTCTGTTCTTAATACATGTGAACGACTGCCTGGACTGTCTGAACTGTGAGCGCGTAATGTTGGCCGATGATCTTAAATTGTAGAAATCAATAGAGAACTGAAAGACTCTGTAGAGTTACAAGACAATCTGAAACGCTTGCAACAATGGAGTGACGAGTAGCGCTTAGCATCAAACGTAACAAATGCCAACTTATCCGATTGCGATCAAGCAACAGGAGGCCGTTGACATTTGAATCGTACTACTTTATAAGAGGTCACCAACTCGAATCAGTCAACGGGTTAATAGATGTCGGTGCGTGGATGACGTCATGTCTTAAACCATCGTCTCACTGCACCAAGGTATCGAAGAAAGCTATGGGTATCCAAGGCGCGTTTATAAGATCCTTCCTTAATTTTCACGAAGAGCCTTTCGGCCGAATATTTGGAGCATACGTTCGACCAGGCATGGTGTCCCTGGACCAAACATGATTACACACTACAGGAGAAGGTACAAAGGAGAGCGAGCAAGCTGGTCAACGGATTAAGCAACTTGCCTTATGAGAAACGCCTGGAAAAGCTAAAAATATTTCTAATCCTTTAAAGACAATACAGAGGGGATATGATCATGTCCTTCAGGATCGCCAGAGAGCCAGGCTCTGCTTTTCAGTTTGACGATTTCTACGAACTGGCGCGGGCGACAAATCTTCGAGGGCACCAAGACAAATTGAAGCTAAAATATGCAAACTCGAATTGCTGGCTAAATTTTTCTCCCAACTGCTGGTTGAAGGATGGGACAAATTGCTGAACTCCGTTGTCTTGGCGGAAAACGCTAAGACCTTCAAAAGCAGACTAGATAAATTTATGCTTGATGGACAAACATTTACACGATATCAATGACTGGTATAACCGCTATGTAGATATCTGCATGTTTTTTTTTTCATCGACTGTCTGTAGATATGGTTTTCCAAGGCTCTGTCTGTATCCCTCGTTTGTGCTGAATTATACTGAATTATTTCTTCACAGTAATCATCCCCTTTCTGAATTTCCCGCTGGGAGCTTTGTCGCCTTGCTGTGGCTAGTACCCAACGGACTCTTGCAGAAGGCTAATTCATTATTTAGCTAAACGTTATTCCTGTGCTCCGGATACGGAGTTCATGGGCCATAAATCTATTCACGAATGTTTTAATGGACTCCTTAGTAGTAAGTCCGAAAATGTTAATGTGTTATCGTGGAAATATTGCTCTCGCCACTTTGTGCATATGCAGTATCGCCTTAGCCCTCATTCATATAAAAGAACCAATAAGACCATGCAATGCCACAACTCCTATCTATTACGATAGTGGACTCTTTGTGGAGGGCGAAGGTCTTCAGCTATCCTGTTATGTTTGCGCTAAATGTGAGCCGAATCTGCGCGAGTGCAAAAAAACCTTTGATGTTGCACACTGGCTTAAATCGCGAAGTTTCATTCGCCAGAAAAAGCCGAAAAAGCCAAAAACCTTGTCAACCGTCGTGTCTGGTAATTTGCGTGAGAGGCAAGTAAATCTGTTTACAATTAGATTAAGTGCTATCTGCCGCCATCTATTAACGTCAGTTTCCTTCATTTTCGTGAGCTTTCATGTTGCAAAACGAATAGTTACTTATTGCTTGTAGTTATCTAGTTGTACCTCTAGGAATGTAATATATATAATCATTTTTCCGATTTGATGTTTGAGAATATTCTGTTCGATAAGTGTACTCTTTTCGACGGTTGTGGCGAATTCGGTTACTATATCGAGAATATTTTTTTTTACTTGAAGACTCAGAGCTAGAATAGATGCCAACAAAACTGTAAGTTCTTCAGACATCTTGCGACCACAAAGCCGAACTGAACGCATTAAAAGCAGTTTGGAGGGTCAGTGGAACAAATTTCAGCTTCGACTGTATTTTGTTGTGCAAAGGCCACACAAATCTCCAGAGAAGCTTACCGATGTTTACGGACGTGGCCGAGCACCTCGTGTTTATGTACATCAGGACCGGCTGGTCTTTAGGCAGACAAGACCTAAGGACACTGGTATATACACTTGTTACTATCGTGGTAGGCCTCGCGTGGTCTGGACAATTACAGTACTTCCTCCGGGTCAGGAGCCCTACCGAGTTGTCCGCTGGCCTATGGTCACTGTGAATGAAAAAAGCGAGGAGATAACCAAAACGAAAACCAACAAGCCAGGCTCAGGAGCCCCAGGCTCGTTGGGGAAGTCGGGAGATGTACATGAAACGAACTTGAGAAAAAGACGGGAAGCAACTACAGGTGCTAACACAAACAGTGCTAAAGCCACAAGCACTACTGCTAAAAAAGCGGTATCCGCGGCCTCCAAAAGTAATTCGTCCTCAAACGCTACCAAGATTGTTTATATCAAACGTCATCTGCGGACCAAGACATTAATTCGGGCCAACATTCAGGTATGTTATGTAGAACAAATACCAATATGTGGAATTTTCCTTATTATTGTTGTTAGTGGTTTTAACTAAGAATGCGTTCGGGTTCCTTTAGCAATGTCTTATGAACTACGTATTTATTCATACTCTACATTTATGACAAAAAATGGAACCATCGGCAGCGGAGTTAATTCAGAAACCGGTAAAATATGAGATTCTAAAAGATCAGCAAATTTAAAGTTCTCCGAATTGTACCAAGCAACCTTTCTGTTAATGGTTTGAGCTGACACTTAAGTGCAAACGTTCATACTGACTGCTGATAAACTGCGATTTATTTGTTGTGTTCTTCAATGTAATCGCGCTTTCCTTTCAAAGCTGACTTCAGCACGTACATATAAGTACGTTCGACAATGACAGTTAGCTGATAGAGGTACAAAGTTGCTTATATGGCAGAATGCCTGAATATAAACTTATTACATTGTATGAAACACGTACGTGTGTCGCAAATGTTCTGCCATGTTAGGTTGAACCCTGAGCCAACAGTGCAACTGCAATTCAATTAGACGTGATTTTCGGATTCTCATCTCAGTCCTCTGGTAGAAATAATATTGCAATAGCAAAAAATAAGTATTTATAAGACAGCAAGCTTGTTCACTAGTCATTTTTTTCAATATTAAATATCTTTGCGCTAGGCGTTGTATATAAATATGAATAATACATACATCAGTGAGGAAGTAAAAGATTACATTAATTAGACAAACGTTAGAAAAATCTCTTGTAGCTTACAGCATGACTTTTACGGAGGCAAAATCGAGATTGCAAAAGGCCTGCGTCTAATCAGTAGGTTGTATGTGCTGGAAACTCGAACTGTTTAGAATTAAGAAGTGCAAGTCAAGGAACAGTTGGATTCGAGGGAACAGGTAGTCGTAGTATATCTTATCCCTTGCTTAAGCAGTCTTTGTACTTACACAGGTCAGACCGAACGTAGTATTGGGTCGCTCACACATGAAAATAGATTGTCTGTGCAACAGGGTGACAAATTATCGCACGCAGTCGTCCCCACCTTCGAAACGGGTCACGCGTTGAACTTTGTAACTATTTAGATGATTGCTCACACCGGAAACAATACAAGCCGAAAATTAATTTAAGTCTGGGCCTCGAAATAGAGCTCAATCAAGCGCCGGGATACTGCACAGCCATTTTCGCGCCCGCGTTAATAAAAGTTGGTCGGCAACCACGACCTACAATTATTACGTTTTCTGTTGCCGCTCTTATCGCTAACAAAGACCTCATTCACAAGATCGAAAGCTCAGGCATACAAGCAAATTTTTCCTGTGCTCGAGCAGTCTTGTTTTGTCTTACTCATACGGACACTGGAAATGTGAAAGTTCGTTCCCCTAGTATAAATACTCCGTTATGCAACATGGACGCGGTGTACTTTTGCATATTTCCAGGTGTTTATTTGTTCATGTTTTGTCATTTAGTCCTAATGACTAAGTTAAGCTGACTTGTACTTTTACATTCTAAACGGTTTAGTTTTCTGGCACACCCAATCTACTAATCAGACGAAAGCCTTTTGTGACCTCCCTTTTGCTCCGGCCAAGTAGGATTTTCTAATGTTGATCTCATTAATATAGGACTTTGATGTGATCGGACGAACATCCTCATCTTTTTCGCATTTATTTTATGTACTGTGTACCCAAACCAACCTCAGAAACTCATATTAGTCAGTAAAGACCTAAAAAAACCTTCTTAAGTACGTATAAACATTTCTTGTTTCGGAACACCAGGAAACATTATTATAGAACAGGAACTACGGAAAATTTTAGTTCCTAGTAAATTCTTTCAGTAAATCAGCAAATTTAACAAGTCTATCTCTTTGGGAATAGTAGTGTATGGTGCACGCATCCCAACTAGTCTTTTATGCTTCTTCGTGCCTCCTTTAACACTTTGCGGTTAGAATTAGATTTGTCTATTGCCCAAAGACAGTGTTTCGTGTTTAAACACGTAGACAGTCATTAGGTTTGCAAAGATGATAATGTAGTACTTGTTTTAAAATCAATTTTGGTTCGAGTTTCGGAGTAGGGATGCTAACCAACGCATCAAATCAGAATGTGGCAAGACTCCAAGTTAATTTATTATCCATTTGAGCCTCGTGAGTATTTGCCTGACGAACATTAAAGGATCATGCGTGAAAATAATCAGACACTTACCAGCGCAACTTTGTCTTGGGGCAAAGTAACTGCATATCATCGATATAGCAGCCTAATGATTAACTGTAAGGCATTTGAGGGATCGCAATTTGACTTCTATGAATTTGCCCACAGACATTTTAGGAGGCACCCTATGGGCCGATTAAGGATGTTTGGCCCGCACGTGTTGTTTTACGTGATATTTGAACGAAATGTAAACCGATAAAATTTCGGATAATCTCTGGCAGGTAGAATTTATTAGTACATCTGAAAATCGGCAAATTTTGCGGACGGATTGTACAGACCTCTGGGTACTAGCATTCCGATTTCATTTCCACCTACTAACAAGCCCCATTCGTTGATCATCTAAGCGCAAAACCCTTTTGCTCTTTGGTGCCAAATGGCTATCCAACAACCATGATCCATTCTCTTTGTCCTGTGGATGGTACTCAACAGTCTTTTACTATGTCCAATAGTCGATATTTTTCTTCGTATAATGACCATATGCGTTTGCTTGAATTACGAGTTCCATGCACTCTTTAAAATTTGAACTCTCCATCGCGCTTTCAGTAACAGTTTATACATTATTTTTTACTTTTGCACCACAATATAACTTTATAATACCGGTAACTGCTATAGTTCACCTGATTATCCAAATGTACTGTTTACAAAAAACACGAAGTGTGGGAAGTATCTTACTACCATAAATCGGAAATCCAGGCCTCAAACCGAGACTGGACGGAGATGAAAGTTGAACGCCAATTTATTGGATTTGCAGTCAAGCGATGTAATTCGGAACCACAGGTAGCACTGTGTAAATTCTTTTGCAGACTGTCATCATCTTACGGGATTGGCCTCATCTATGCGAACTGATTGCAGATTAACCTAAGACCAACCTTCGTGCAGTCTAGTTCTTGGGTCTGAAAGACCCTGGATTTTAGGCATAACCGACTTACGACGGTAGACAATTCAAAAAATTATTGGCTTTATCTCCGTTGTCTTCGTCGATACGTTTATAAACCACTGACCTTTTATGGGGAGACAGCCTGTGAGGCCTCTATTTTGCGGTTCGTGGGCAAAACAGGGTGCATTATAATCATTATAATCAGGTCAGATCGTTGCATGACGATGCCGTGTGCATTCGCGCATTCTCGATTACTATCCAAGCAGTTAGTTCATAGACTAGTATCTTCAGCCAAGGAATATAGCTATATTGCATCCACATACAGAATCGAATTTACTGGGTGAGTAAAACACTGACATCAACGTTTTCGGGTTTACTCAACCCCCTCTTCAGCCAGCAACGGAGAGGCCAATATTCGTCACTGAAGCCCAAATTTATACGCCGAAACCAATCATGAACTTAATACTGTTTCTCTAGTGCAAAAACGTCCCATTTCTTCGCTTGAAGTTTTACAAATGGAGCAATTGCGTTCGCGTTTTTCTCACATACACATAAAAGACCAAATTGAATTAAATATGTGCCCAAACGAGTGGGCCAGATGGACGGTAGAATGTTTTTTCGCAGGATCAAACTTTAGATGAGACACGGCGAAGATACTTTCGGTGTAATGAACGGGAGCTAAGGTGCCACTTTATTTGACCAAGTTTCGATGAAATCTCGACTATGTATGACAGCATTTGACGCGGTGTAAAAAATATAGTTCACTCTTCATCAGTTTTTGTTCTTCATAATGTATATGACTGCCATTAACTCTGCCATTTAAGATGCTTACTCTGTCATAAAACTTTAAAACTATTAAAACATAAAACTATGAACTATTATTTACTTGAATAGGTCTATTCTGTGTGGTCTGCCTGGTCACCTTGTATTCCTTGCACGTCGAATTTACCGAAGCCGGAAGGATTTAACAAAAGCGAGGAGGAGAAAGGACGCGAGGGATTCCAGATACGTGTAGGAACATGTTACGTAAGGATTATCGATCCATTCTATCCAATACGACCCTACAGACTGTCGCGCGGAAGTAATGAAGAATTACGGAAGCACGGCAAAGGCGGATTACCATGCCGGTCTCATGTCATTGTTGAAGCCGTGAGCAACTCAGGGATCAGAGGACTAGCCAAGCGTCCAAGTGAACTTATTGTTCGCTCCTGTATAAGGCCATGTGGCGCTCTGAATTCAACGTACGTTAATGCTTTGATTATTTGTCTTTTGGTCGTTCATGTCCATATGACGTTTTTGGTCGTTTCGTTACCCAACCATAGATGATAGAGCGTGGATTGGGTCCGTCATCACTCATCTTCTGAATGCGGCTAAGTGGGGCGGTCGAGAATCTTTATTGGCCATTTACAAGTTTTAATTTGCTGCTCATTATCAGAATTAGTGGCTAGTCAGTACCCTTCAGAGTAACCCAATTTAACGACAACCGCATCTAATTCAGAGCCAAGCTAAAGTTCTTTGGTAACAGTTGGGGGAAAAACACTTAAACAAGATCCCACCTGACATCAGACATGTTGTCATTAACAAAGCAGACGAACCACATGAGTAACTTGGATTAAAAACCGTCAACTGACCTTTCGATTTATTATGGGACGTTGTTAAAAAGACAGTCGCGAGAATGATGGCGAGTTGGGTTTTTATCGAGTCAGAGCGCAGAAGCGACTGGTAACGGGCACTGACTGGTGACGAACGATATCAAGGTATATCTTTCATGCGTGAACTGGACAAGTGCAAAGGGGAAATTGGGCGAGATCTGGATTTTGAGTAGAGGTTTCCGATGCTGCATGGGTATGCGCTACAACGGCTAGTAGGGAGCATGGGTTGCACTTTCTATTACTTGCGAAAATTGGGCGATTTCTAGTAAAGGAAGTGAGATGTTAAAGTGGCGTAATTTCATATCTCCCGATTGCAGAAGAGAATATGGAAGTTCCGTCTCTTCCGGAAACGCCAGTCAGGAGACCATGAAGGTAGTTCAAGGAGGTGAGTAATGACTTATCGATAAGTAGTAGCGATTTAGATGGAGGAAACTAGAATGGCCGTTTCTGGCTCACTTGCCGTTGTTCGCCAGCTAAACCCCAATCTCGGGTTGAGCAGAGCCGGGATTTGAATTCGGTCGCAGTCGGTCATTTATCCCACCCTCTGCCATTAAGCCATAGGCTTGCCACCCTGTTGGCCGCGATCGGCAATGCACGTAATCACACAAGGGTAGCATCTTTTTGTTCCTTCCCAATCCGGCATAATTTGGCGTTTCTCTGCTATTGAACGTGACCCTCACTTTGTCCGAAGTCTTGACGATTGAGACTGACCAGCCACGAACCCGTTAATCAGTAGGATAGTGCTGGCTTTGCGACCAACTAAGCCCAATTTCCAAACTCCAGTCTTTCCGATCTAAGACTGGGATATGACTGCATAATGACAGAAAGTAAGCTGAGACTGCCCTTTTCAGTTTCCTATGCCCTAGATTTTATTATTTTTCGGCATAGGGAGTAATTTGCATAGCAAAATTAAAGTCAGATCACAGGCTTTGCTGGTCAAGAGCTGAAGCTCTAAACCACTCCCACATATCTGAGCAGGATTGAGAAATACATTTTACAAGTACCTGAGTGCTTACTCTTTAAATGAATATGCAAATCGGAGATTGATCTACCCCTTCAGCAAGATTTCTTGAGTACCAGAAGATCCTCTTTATTGCGTCTTCCTGGTGTACAGAGTTGGCAGAACGGGCAAAAAGTTGTACTCGGAGCTCAACTTCATCGACAGCACTTTACTGATGGATGGCCGCTGGCACTTAATCCAACAAGGAAATATTACTATTGGAAGGCGCGTAGGCGCCTATTACTATGCAGAAAATATGCTGACCGTTCAGCCGGGCTATTACATATCAGAGACCTTTATTTTCCTCAGGTGAACCCTCACTGTTCACTGCGTTCTATAGACTGACGAGTCAGTGAGTGCATGCTTCCCCAGTGTGCTCAAATATCTTTACAATCAAGACATCGAGGAACGTTAATGATACTTGATTCGGCCCTCGAAGTGATGGTAAGCATTACCTAGGGCCTGTAGCGGTTTGCTTCATTATGAATCGGCTTCTGATGAGGGCGGCTTACGCCGTACCGACTTCTTTTTATCCCATTCGCATCATCTTATTCAGGAAAGCTATAGTCAAGACGGCTGGAGGTAGAGTTAAGTGCAGTGGCTGACCAGGAGCCCGCAATGTCACAAATGTCCTGCGCGTTTTGATTTTTTATGATGACTGAAATATACTTAAATTGAACAACCGGCTTGCATAGAACATACCTTTGAGGTTCAGTAAAACGTTCCCACTAACTTCAGGGGCTGCACGATCGTTTGTCCGTCCCATCCTACGAAGACCACCGTCACTGCCTGGGGTGCAGTGGTGACTTGCACACGAGTATGAATATAGAGCGGCATAAAATATATCGAAGAATAGTGAAATATTCACTGGAGTATTTGCATCTGCTTTTATATAGTGAGACCGACGGAAGTCCAATAGAAAGGAAATATATGTTATTCTCCATCCAATTATGTAATAAAACATTTTTGGGGTGAAATTATGGATCCGAAACTTACATTTGTCATAACAAATCTCATAGAATGCGCCTATTCAGAGCGAATCGTTCAAAGGTGCAGTGACCCGCGGAAAAAAGTTGATCGAATGGCCTTATCCGTAAGACCTGCCCTAACTTTGCTCGCCTTTGCAGGTGATCCTAAAGTCGTTACTATCAAGCGGAGGCTTCGATGCACATTGAAAACCTAAAATACAACTCTGCCCGTACTATGAATTCGATTAAGTCAGACTATTGACACGAAAGAAACAGCAAGACTATATTCCAACACAATCTAATCAATAAAAACAATTAATAAGGAAGAAACGAAACATGAGAGTAAAGGAACTAACCATTCTGGAAGCAAATAACCCGACCCAGAAATTAATATGATAAAGCCAAATTCACATCGTGGTGAAAAGGACTATCCAGGTCGAGTCTGGCTGTCCGCATGTGAGCTGTCCAAATGTGGTGGGGTCTGCGGTGCTCGAGCAGGAATAAGAACCCAGACGGCCAGTATGGGGTCAGCCAAACGTCCGCTGCCTAGCGTTGCTCTGGCAAGGTAGGGGCCAAGGAGTTTGTTTTACGACTCATAAAGTAACAGACCTAGGTGACAAATGCCTTTACGTTCGCCAGATATACTTACATCCGAAAGTACGGAGGAATTTGTATACACGATCAGAATTGACGTTTATGGGCAGGGCCCTCCAAATGGTAACATTAGAAAACTCGTGTATATCATTCATTCGCCTTCCTTGGTTTACAGCGACAATTCGCAGCTAAAGAGCGATAAGATGATTTCTGGCAACATTCAGCTCTGCATTTTGTAAAATTCATGGCCTCCTTCAGGGGAGGTTCCATCGTGATTATCCCCAGTTAAAGCAAACAAGGTAGGACGCTTCCTTGACGTAAGTTCAGAACTTGCCCCTATGGTCTGTGGTGTTTATTTATGAAGTTCTAACGAAAATTATTTGTACGTTGGAGTTCCTGACCGACAAGAAATCCCAATCAAAAGCAAATCCTGTCTTGTTTTTTTTTAAAACTGCTCATGCCATGTGTATTTCTGTCAATGTTAGGGCGAATGCGGCGCGTGTTCGGACTCACCTGTCTTTCCCGTAAATGTCTGCGGTGTTGCGCACTGATTTCACATTTCAGCTTTTTGGACCTAGTTCATAGTTTATGACGAAGCCTTTTCCAACCACCCGTGTGAATCGCGCCCGGTAACATCACGGTTTATATAAGGCGTATAATCTCAACTGCTATTTGTTATTTCACTAATTTCGCAGAGATCAGAACTTTCGTAAAATCACTACTCGAATGAAGGAGCATTTTTAGTGCTTACAATATTTTTAAGTAGGAGAATTTACGTAGACCTTCCATGATTGAGCGCCCAACCTAATATCCGTACGTTAATTACTGCTACTTACAAAGTGTTCAACAGTGTCGATGTCTTGTACAGTAAAGCATGAGGATCAAGAAGCTTGCTTATTCAATCAAGAAGAAATGTGTTAAACTGTTTTGCAGAAAATACGCCGAATATGGTTGGAAAACAGTCGTAAATGCTGATCGCGTCTTAGCGTATGCATGAAACATTGGTATCTCAATAGTCTTGCCAGTTATGGGACCTCGCGTTGGACAATGGTCGTCGACTTTATTTATATCTGAAAATCCCACTTGCAAAGCAAGAAACTTGCCCCAGAACCCGCTCACGTGGCAGTCCCACCGCCGCAACTGACGACCACGACCTCCACAACCATTGTGGAGGATAATACTGATACCACGTCCACAATTGCACGCAAACATCGATCATAGATAATATGTGTCATAAATGCCATATTGAAAAGTGCTCCAACCTGACTTTTTTCAAGACAGGCGTAGTTCACCAGCCAGCTGGCAACCTTCCAAACTGCGAATGTTTGCCTTTCGCAGCGGTTTAAAAGAGTGTTTTTGTTGTTAATAGAGAGACTGCACTCTGAACCGTCTTCACTCTCCCCTCCATCATATGCTGGGAGCCTGTAGACCGGTTGGGTATATGAGTGAGCACAGCGGCTAGAGTCGCGTACAACCGCCTTCCCGCGTATACTACATATCAGCTTGAATCCCAGAGGTACGATGTGTCATAAAGGCTACATCAAGCAGAAATCATGTCAGTTTTATCCTCGTTCCAAGAGGGGAACTTATATTCCCCTCAGCTTGCTACAATTTTTGACGGGTTGTGATATTTTAAAGCCTATCGAATCCCTAATAGTTATTTGACAGGACGGAATACCATGAGTAACAGGCCAGGAAGATTGGGACGATTGATTTATCTCCCATAAGCGTGAATTCCAAAAGGACACATTAAAAAGTAGTCTTCGCCCTCAGTCTCCAGTCCTATTGAGATATTACGTCAAATGGAAACTTTATCCTGTCCGACTGTTTAAATTGCTTTGGATATTTAAAGAAATATGTGGTGGGCGGGATCTGAGCTGGATAGACCTCCCTCTCTCTTTCACATGTTCATACAAGTGACAAGTCCAAGTCCAACCGATGAGGGGTAGCATCGGGGAGGGGAAAGCCTCCGACTACAGTTGTCACAAGCGTACCCGCCATTCACCTTACATGAATCATATCTCCCCAAAAGGCAAGTTCTGCAATTCCAGCACTGAACTTGTACCGCCTGGGCTAAGAGACGTTAAAATTCCGTCCGGGTGAACGTAGCAACTTACCTAGATAACCGCGAGAACGTTCTTCATTCTGCTCTAATTTACGTATGTCTGTATTTCGTCCACCCTGCCGGTCAGCCAGTCAT
>CACRXP010000099.1:313605-338014 GCA_902702965.1 Spirometra erinaceieuropaei
GCATGGGGACCGTTCTGAGTACGCTAATGCCAGCAGCTCTTTCCATCTGCACGGTGCTCATTGTTATCTGGGGCTTAAATATCGAATTAGGGCCGAAAATGGAGGCTGCGACATATGGCCACGCATACCGCGACCAAAATTGAGACGATTATTCGGCTTTCGTTCACCACGAATTTCTTGGTGTTTTAAATAAATAAAAGACCTTTTAGCCTTGTTAATTTATAGTTATATCGCAAAAAGGGTGCCCTATTGTGTTCACTTCCATGGGGGCATCTCAAACTACTGTACAGTTCACGGCGACATATCTTCCCATTATGCTTCTCTCCAAGCAACTATTTTATAGGTGTGTGGGCCTTCTACGGGCATTGGGAGACAACCTGTTTCTGGACTGTGTATCAATTCGATTTAACGCTACTTCAATTCCGGCTTGAGTAAAGTAAGGAACAGAGGCTCTAAGGCTTCCATTTTATTGAACACGATAAATACGACAAGACCCTGGATGTTGACTTCCTAGAGAGTGACACCGAGGTCGAAGTAAACCCGCGTCGACCCCAGGAAAACATGTCTGAAAATTCATATTGGCAAGCCTCGTAGGTAGTGCATGAATGCCTAGGTTATGCGCCCTGTTTGAACTATGTTTCGACTAGTAAACACGTCCGAGAAAATAAGAAAGATAAAGAGGCACCTAGCATCTTATACCGTCACGTACGAGCGTTGCCACAAAAATCAAACTATCATGAGAAGCAGATGCATACCTTCGGCGCGGAACCAGTAGTACCACCGACACAGACGTTCTGGTTCAAAAATTCAACGATGCACACCCTTCGCTAACGTCCTCTGCAGAGTTTGAGGCAGACAACGAAGTCGCGTTCCTCGACGTCCTTCTGCACAGACAAGAGGATGAATCTGTCCAACGGAAGGTATTCCGAAAGAAAACCTGGCAGGTACAATATGTTAGTTTTCGCAGTTTCGTTCCCGTAGATACTAAAAGCAATTTAGCCCAAGGATCGGCAGCCAGAGTGCGGCGTATCTGTTCTGTGGGATATACTCTGCGAAAACGGATATCCGGAGACATCCTCCAAAATGTTGGGAAACGCACTGCAAAGCCCGCCATGGTAACTATAGAATAGGAAGACCTATTTATAAGACTGCCTTTTCAAGGGGACGCAGCAAGTGACCTAGTAAGACGACCCCTGAAGACTGCAATCACTAAGGCTTTTCTACGGCGAATTTACGCGTATGTTTCACGAGCTCTACCCTCGACACTTTGGAGGTAGAGACCTACTACCGTTGCAGACCACGGCGATGTGTATTTAATAACTCATTTGCTCCCCTGGAGCGGGCTACACTGTCCGTACAATAAGGCGCCTGGAAAAGAAATTGCGTGAACACACCCCTGGTTAGGCAAGAAAAAGGGTAGGGTGACGGCCCCAAGTATCTTCGACATACAGAGAGTGTCTACTGTGCTTGTTTAAGCAGGTTGTATGTTATTCATTACCTCTCTAAACATTGGGTTCGCCTTCGGACGTCTGTCACGGATGTAACGATTCATTTTATCATTTCTTCAGCCGACCCTAGTTCATACAATTGGGCCGCAATCGTTTGGTTTTCCTGCTTCATCATAGACGTTGCTCTTTACCTTAGCATTATCTTATATGGATTGTGTTTAGATATTTCAGGAACGATCGTATCAGTCGGGTCGTTTATCGTAGACATTGCTCCTCTCGTTAGCATAACCTGCCATAACCTAAGCTCAGAGAGTTCAGAAGCGACCGTGTCGCTTCGACGGTCTGTTACAATTGTTACGACTCATTTTTCGATTCATTCATATGACAATATTTCTTACAGTTGGGATGCAATCGTAATGCTTCCGTCGTCCATCGTAGAGGTTACTCCTCATCTTCGCCTTACCGGTCATGACCTACCCTGAAAGGGTTGAGAAGCGGTCGTTTTGGTTCGGCCGCCTGTCGCAGATGCTACGATTCCTTCATATAATCCTAGCTTACTTTGAACCGAGTGCTCTGTTAATTCCGATTCACATAGCCGACACCTGACAGTACTTTTGAATAAACTGACGAGAAAACGATTGTTACGTTGTGGTCCGAAAGTCTTAGGTAATACAAGACATTTAACTTGAAAGAGCCTTATATAAGAAAAATTACTTACTCAACTATCGGCTTCTTTCGCGCTTGTCTTTCATTATACTCGGTATGTCTGTTTCGTGAGACAGAAAATTTCCCATGTCTCCTTTAGTCCCATGATATTCAAACCAAATCATAGGCGATATTGCATCTCATCAATATGTGCCCAAATGGCTCGACCTGAGACCAGACCTCCTTCGTCGAGTTTCCTTTTTAATCGGCCCCAGTAGGCCTCGACTGATTTGGTATGCTTTCCGGTGGTCGGGTCCTTAAAGTGTCTGGAATGGTTGACGGTGAAATGCTGATATCCCTCTGATGGCACGCGGCTGTATGCCTTCCGCTCATACGTTGCGACGATGCTGCCTTTGGCCACCAATTTCGTTATGACAGACCAGTGGGCTAGCCAGCTTCTGTCGTTCACCTACTCGAATAAGGTCGTCTGCCGGTCGGAATCATACATTATCACCAGTCACAAATGCCTTTTTCGTCTGCTGACGTTGTTATAACACCGGCTGATAAGCGTCTCGTCAATTTATACTGCTACATCTGGTCCGTCGATCTCCTTGGTTTCCTTCATGAGTGTCGTGGAGAACACATTTTGACAGAGTACGTACCACTCAACAACTGTTGTGTGACACACGCCCATGTCTTTTTTGCAATCTGTCCTTCTTCTTCCCTTTAAAAACGCCAGCCAAATCTTCATAAATGTCCCGATCGTGAGCCTGCTCCTTTCAAATATTTAGCCAGTTCTAAGGGAGTTACTTCTTCGGACCCGAGCACATCTGAATACATATCCGTCTGTGTGGCGCCTTCGGATTTGTTATTCCATTTGCTGTCTGCAGTTGCATGTTAACGCAGTTGGCAGAAGTCCTCTTGTTTGGCAGTACTCTACCACTTTCTGAGAATTTGTCTTCTCAATTATCTCTTCGGTTTTATTTCGAAGATGTGGCTGAGTTTAGCCACTTCTTTTAACTATCGGATCCGATGACCTGCAATTTTGGGAAAAGCAATAGCTTATTGAGAACCAACTCGACCACCACATAGAGATGCTAAATCTTTAGTGACTCCACTTTAACTACTGAAAATTTTTTACGCTTACTGCATTTATTGACTAGGATCATACAAAACAACCAGGAAGTTTGCTTGCTACTTACGTTTTTTATTTCCGGTACGGATAACGAGTTGGTCAGATATCGTTGGCGTAGCGTTCATTGGCATTACAATAGCGCTCACTAGATTTCAGTGCAGTTGGCTCCCTCACATCTTTTCGTTCATTCTCATTGACTGAACTTCCCTGGGTTACCTGTCCTGATGTAAACTATCGATTGGCGGTTTACTTAATTTGGTTTATTCTTTGAGCGCCACATTGCTTATTTTCCAATTGCTTCTTTTCGTTTTGGTTGCTATATTTCAGTGTATGAAGAGTTTTACGGCAGAAAATTAAAAACCCCACATACTTTCGGAAATTTAAACCTAAAATGGACCGGAGCTGCGGACTCTGGAGCGTTTCCTTTCACCTTTTAGGGCTGCACACATAATGTCTCCCTTACCCCGTCGCAAAGGGCAACTGTCTGTCTCCGTAAGATTGGGAGCTAAGCACTTGGACAAGGTGGTTTTGTCAACTTAAAAGTCGATCACTCAGCAGATTAACTGTCTCCGCTGAAAATATAGCCTAAAATTATATTTTTTACTCGTTCATCACAATATGACTAAATAAATTAGGGGTAACGAAAGTTGACGTTTTTTGATAAAGTAAAAGAAAAGTGACTCCCGGAAAGTGTTTTATTTCTCAATCAGTTATATAGTTACCACTGGTATCAATCGATGTTGCCCATCTTTAAGCTTAGTTCTTAGTACCCCCTTTATAGTAGGCAGTTTGCTCTAGTGCAAAGAATTCAGAGAACCAGCTTTGACACCATCAATATTTCGAAGAGTTTCTTCGCCCAGGAAACGCTGCAGAGATCTAGACAAGTTAGAACCGGTTGGCGCACAGTCGGGTGAATAGGGTGGTTGCTGCAACAATTCCTACCCTACATCTCGGATCTTGTTCTTGCAGCCTCGAGTTGCCATGCAGCAGAATAATACCCATTCTATTTATTAGCGTCGGATTTTTAATGGCAAGAACTTGATTCTAACGTTCTAATCGTTGACAGAGGTTAGATATTACGTCTGACTTTGTTCCAGTAGCTCAAAGTGAAGTATGCCTACCATGCCCCATCAAACATATAACAAGACTTCTTGGGGTATAGGCCTGATTTCGGCGTAAGGAACTGATGTCTGACCTGCGGAGAACCATTGACATTTGCGTTCGTTGCTAATGTAAAGGGTCCATTTTCCTTTCCGGTGACCGTTTAATGTAGAAATAGTCTCCTCTCCCGCTTAACGAAAGATTGCAAATCATATAACGCTGGGTTTTGTTTTCTGTTGAAAGTAGAAATAGGACCCGAACTCCTTGTTTACTGACCTTGACCACCTATTTAAGGTGCTTCTGAACAGCTGGGCACGACAAACTTAGTTTTTCTGATAATTCCTCGATGGTCTAACAGGGACCTGACTTAAAAGTTGCGCGCGATGAGTCATTGTCCAGCTCAATTGATCTTCCCAGACGATAGGCAACGGAGGAATAAAATCGCCCGATAGGAATTTCGCGAACCAACGTTGACAACTGAGGACATCTAAAGCATTCGAAAAAACACCAAAGGTTGTTTTGGTGGCTTTTGCTGTTGCTGTTGCGTGGTTCTCCTTGGTAACTACGTACAACATTCAGGAATGAGCATGCCTGCTTACGGAGTTTAGGTCTCCTGAGTTGTTAGGTCAAACCCACAAAGCAAAGTTTCTTTCGAAGTCTAAGAAACAAGAGTCATTTAGAAAGACGCATAGTTCAAATGGAGCGGACGTAACCACCTAATAAATAACCTTTAAAATAAGACCACAAACAGCGACATTGCTTTCCGGTACGCCTAATTTATCTAGGCCCTAACATTAATGAAATAAACGCTTACTGTGTACGCAGTGATTTTTTCGAGCATAATTTGCTGAAAAGGTATTTATTTGAAAGTCGCCATACTATCCTGTAGTCGGTGACCTGAGATTATGTTCCTCATAACCTCGTATACGTAGTACTTTACATTTAAAGACATAAAAATTGATGCCAGTGTTTTAAAAGTTTCTGAACATACTGCATAAGTTCAGTCAAGATGTTCCCCTTGCGCAATGCTACGAGAATGAACATTTCGAGTGTTTAACTGTCGCCTATTCAGAAGTATCTCCAGGTTAAATGAAATCGTTGTAAATGTCGGAGGTAGGAATAAGTTGTAAGAAAATACTGCAAAATACCTGTTCGCCTTGTCACGTTAGTTATTGGGGTAACAGTGAGGTAACTGAGAATTGAAGAAGAACCACTAATCAGGTTGACTAATCTGAAATAGGTGGAGTGAGGGACCGGAGTGGCTAGTCCTGAGAATATAATTGGTAGGAAGAATGTCTATCATTCTGTGAGGAAATTACAGTTATATTGCAGCGATGGACAAGGTCGTTTTTTGCTTAAAGGCATGAAAAAGCGGGTGATTTTTAGTGCTGAGTTTCTGACGTGTCTTTTCTTTTTCGTGCAGACCAGAACGGCTGCCCAAGGACACTTGAGAAGATGCTCCAGTGTATATAGCGCCCCACCTGACATCTAACAATGAAGTATTCAGCAGTCCCTTTTGACTGTCTGCTATTCCTCATTTTGTTGAGCCTGTATGTTTCCCTACATTTGCGTCGCCTATTTTATGATATAAATCCCTCGTATTCTTACACTTTTTCTCGTACTGGGTGCTGAACTGCCTTATGTTATTTAGTGAAGAATGAGGGACGCTGACAAACAGTCCGATTCGGGGTTGGCACAAAACCCTGAGACGAAGACTATCCTAGAAGGTGGACCAACCGCGGAGTCCACTAGAACAGGGAATACGGGGCATTTGAGCGGTCTGGCTACATCAAGGTTATTTTCGAAAAATGGATGGCTGAATCATAATTGTGGAAATGAGGAGGAAATACGCAAGAAGACGGCGATTTTCCTTTAAAAAATAATCCGGCTTTAGTGCCGTACGGTGCTTTATTTGCTGTTTGTCCTGCCACCTTCATGGATTAAAAACATGAAGGTAGGACTGGCTTATGTGGGCCCCAAAAAGGACGTGATAATAGGCATACCCCGCACATATAATAGAGGTGAACTCGCGCATAATTCCGAAAGGGCCAAAATATCCCCGTGTCTTGACCCCAACAATAACTCTAATACAATGCTAGACTGCCGACTTTATATTAACCTTAAACCTTGACTCTGCACGTAATACTAGTCCCCACCTTAACCCTGAACTTGATCCTGATTAACCTTAACGTTAACTTTACATCTAGCCTTAAACCTGATCTTCAACCTAACCCTCACCTTAAACCTAATGCTAATTTCACTGAAATTTGACTCGAAGCCACCCGTATTGCGGACGGTTTCCGTCCTTATGACCTGTTTAGAGGGGCGATAAAAGTCAGTTCTGCCAACTTGGGGACCAATCTGTCTTACGTTCCGTCCTACTTCTTCCGACTTTCCCATGGAATGTCTGAATTGATGAAGTGCAGCTAGTGTGCTGCCTTGTTCACATTTGGGAATGGTAGAGGTGGAGGTCACCAATCGCGTTACGGAACTCAAATGTCCCGTTGTGCCTTAGAACGCTGTCTTGAGCCCCGTCAGCAGCTGTACCGCAGTGCATAACATATGCAGAATATTATTAACGACAAAGGCAACGCAGACTGGAATGATGAATTCCGGCCTATTAGCCGTCGTCAATCAACCCTAGCCAAACCCGAGGTGTGCAACACCTGGGGCTCGATCCCGCAACCTGTTGGTTAGAAATCCAACGCCTCTAACAACTGAGCCACGGGCCCATTGTCCTGTTGGCTGCGATAGGGCATATAAGCAATGGCAGAAGAGCGCTCACTGACGACAGCTGACGACGGCTTATTAGTCAGAAGTGGTCACCCCAGTCTCCCTTGTCTTTTTTGATAATGCTATTTTACACCTGGGAATACTTCTGAAATTGCATTCGACTGCTCTTTTACTTGGCAGGTACAGTATGTAGCATAGCTTGTAATGCATTAAAAAGGTGAAATGTAATTTGGCCTAGGAAACATTACCTAGACGGTGTTACAATATCTGTTAACGTGCAACATAATCATAAGGCATTTAGTTCACTCTAGGATGCTGGCTTTCGTATGCGCATCGCTAAAAATGACTACTTATGAAGTATAAAATTCCGTCCTTGGCTTTCGATGGTCTTTTGCATTTAGACATTTCATGGAGAATAAGGACAGTAACGCGCTTTTTATACTCAGTTAGCAGATAATATCATCTTCAAAGTTTTATCCTGAAGGAAGGACATCTTTTGATATTAGATAATTTTTCATTTTCCGGAAAATTTCACCCCCTACCTGCCACTCCACTCATACTTAGTGTTTCGAACCAACATGCTGTACAGTTTCAGTTCAAGAAAAATCATACACTCCTGTTTACTATTAAGAAGATTCTATCCGAATCTCGTGTGCGCTTGCGGTTGGTAGTAGTAGTAGTGGTAGTAGTAGTAGTAGTAGTAGTAGTAGTAGTAGTAGTAGTAGTAGTAGTAGTAGTAGTAGTAGTAGTAGTAGTAGTAGTAGTAGTAGTGTTTCAAAATGGGCAGTAATGAACGTGTGAGATAGGATGTTGCATGAATGAACATTTCATGATCAAAATCCTTGTAGTGACAATTTTTAGAGCCAAAAGA
Source organism: Spirometra erinaceieuropaei (assembly GCA_902702965.1). Taxonomy (NCBI): domain Eukaryota; kingdom Metazoa; phylum Platyhelminthes; class Cestoda; order Diphyllobothriidea; family Diphyllobothriidae; genus Spirometra; species Spirometra erinaceieuropaei. The sequence continues at coordinate 321,539 of CACRXP010000099.1, forward strand.
TGCCCTCTATTCGAGCGAAAAATTATTTAAAAAATCATTTCCTACAAAATCAGTACAAGAAAGAATGTTTTCAATGCAAGCAAAAACACGAGTTCCGGGAGGCAACTAAGAAGATGTGATCGTCGGAACGGTTGGATCTTATTTCGTAGCCGTACCTGCAGTAGGCAAGACCCAGCCGAACCCTTAACTCCTAACCCCAAGCCTTAACCCTAACCCCCAACAGGTACGGTTACGGAATAGGACCTTGACACTGAAACAAGAGTTTTCCTCGTCTGAAAGTCCGAATTCATAATCAAATCCACGATCAAAGACAGAACAGACGACAGAGGCTTTGTCTACGCCTGAATTTATTAGACCGTTGAAAATCAAAGGAGGAAGGCCATACTACCTAAGTAGTCATTTTTACCGAGTTTAATCATCGCAGATGGTCGTGCTTCCAAAAGCCGGAATTCCGATATGAATTAAATGCCTTTTGATTAGGTCACATGCTAGTAAACGTTTCATGCCCGCCCAAGTAATCTTTTTCAACCAAAATCATATTTTAGAATTTTGAGTAATGTTTCGTTAGTTATAACAACTGCCGTAAGCTCCTTTTCAATGAGTGCCTTTTATTATTCGAAGTTGGTGCATTAAAAATACTCAAAGCTTCATCGACCAAGCCCCTAGAACAGTCGGAAGAGTTCGCATTGTGGCTTTTTTTTGTAATCATAGTGCCTAAGGACAGGTAGAACACTTACGCACCCAGCTTGTTTAAATAGTTACTGTAATGTCACTAGTTGAATAGCAATAAAAACGGTTTTGGCTGTCATGCCTTTCGGAGGCTCGCGGTTGCTACCAAACGAGCACATGAAGCCATCCTTAGTGCATATTTTCTATTAAATGTATTTGAATTTCCAAGAGCATTTAAAATAAACGAGAACGCAAATACTACTGAAGTAGGGGTTTGTTATGGAGTGTCGTTTTTGCAGACGACCAGGAAGAGGCTCACTTAAAAGCCTGAATCCTGGCTTGACTGAAGTCCCTTGTGGTTATGCTGCACGATAATTGACATAAAAACGCTGCTTAAGTGCTTTTTTTCGGATCGAAAACACATTTCAGAATTTCGGTTAACATATCCTAAGATAGTCCATCTACTGTGTACAACGGCCTAAAAACGAAACACTCCAGAATCTTCTTCCCCGGCAGATCACGAGGACAGCTTGATTACTCCGATCCTGCCGAATAATATGGACGAATGAATGATGTGACCCAGTGACCCCTCGTCCTCATAATGAAGCTGAACGGTGCGGGCGGATACTGGGAAAAAAGGAATTGCCACCATTTACGCACCGGAACTGTGCATCCCCGAATGTTATTGTCCGGCTCAGTTCAAGAGCCTAATATTTAGGGTAGATGAGAAGGCTGGTAGAACGTCGGGATCATCAATTAGTTCACCTTGTATTGGTAAACAAATAGTCATGCTCCTCTGGGGAAACGCTATGTGACCCTTTGAATCCATTCTTTACAGTTCTTTTACTGTGAGGCCCTTTACTCGTTCGGACTGAATAACTTACTCTATAGATATTTTGGCAGAGTTTGAATAATTCATATTGACCTACTTATGAAAAACTCGGAGCGTCGGTGGGATTCGAACCCACGCAGTAATGGGAAGGCTTTAGTACAGCCAACGCTCTAACCACCAGAGCTACGAGGCCCCGCCGGACGACGCGAGTTTAATCACATGTGGGTTAGAGCGTTGGCTGTACTAAAGCCTTCCCCTTACTGCGTGGGTTCGAATCCCACCGAGGCGCCCAGTTTTTCACAGTTGGGTCAATATGAATTATTCAAAATCTGCCAAAATTTCCATGAATTACGTGAGCCTAGTAGTCATCTGGTGGATTCTAGGTGAATTACTTAGGAAATCCTGCTTGGGCAGTCAACTTACTGTATCAGATTTGGTGGATTCAAGACCTTGCAGTAGGTTGGGCGGGTAACTTGACCCAAATGTGATTATACTCGCGTTGTCCGGCGAGGCCTCGTAGCTCAGGTGGTTAGAGCGTTGGCTGTACTAAAGCCTTCCCCTTACTGCGTGGGTTCGAAACCCACCGACGCTCCGAGTTTTTCACAAGTGGGCCAACATGAATAACTTACTCTAATTAAAATACGCCGACACTGGTAGTTTGCCGAGTAATGCAGCAAATGTTGTAGAATAAATCGCAACCGAGTTATCATCTTTATATTATCATTATATAAACGAGAGAAGGGCACTTTAGGTTTGCAGTATAAAATTATTTTCACGAGGTTTCGAACCAAACTCCAGTCACATTACCTCCATCTAATGTGGTATTCTGAGTACGCTTTTGGCAAAGAACTATTTTATGAACCAAAAGACCTTAAGTTGAAGACAGAACATAATAAGTCCCCCTATATTCTTGCTCTAGTTTATCTTGATCCACTCGTAGGAACACACAGTACCCGTTCTGCGAGAGTAAAAGTACGTTCTGAACTCATTTGAAGGCTTCTGCCCTATCTGCGCAAGTAAAGTGTACTTTTGATCACTATGTGTTTGCGGAAGCAATATCAACAGCAGTGTCCAGTAGCAGGTTGATTCTGTTTACTATTTTTCTCAAAAGAACTTCACTCAGCAAGAAAGTCGGTGCAACCCTTTTAAAGGCCGACTAGTTGGCACCAAAAACACAGTGATAGCCGCGCAGAAGCCGCCGGATGTTCCTTTACGGCAGTTCTCACCTACTGGGTCTCCTTCAGCGGGAACTGCAAAGGCGAATCGGAACACTGCCTCTCGTGGAAACGGCTCTGGTGCAGGGAGAAGACCGAGACGCCGAGGTCACAGAGTGCTTGCTGGTGCAACCAAAGTCCCTCTCCGAAATTTCCCGCTCAGTTAGGGCGGCCAAAACAATGCGCCTAAATATTCGCGCCAGAGGCCGAAGCACCAGTGGCGTTAACGGTCTCTACGCTGACCAATTTACCTTGTTGGTCGACTGTCAGACCCTCAACGATACACCACGCATCGAGTTAACAACGGTTATTGCGGATAAGGAGATGGAGGTAGAGGTGCCCTGCTTACGGGTCTTGGTCAGTGTGGGCATAGATGAACTGCTCGACTTCCAGATCAATAACAAAATTGAACTCGCGCAGCCAATAGACGAAGGTCTGTCTCAGGGAACTGTGGTCGGAGCCCTGGTCTCAAAGTACCCTCTCGGCGAGTGGGGAATGGAAAACAAGTCACATCCGTTTGCGGAAAACAAGATATTTTGCATTCGCGTTGTGGACTCAAAAGGTGACCTCTATGAATACACTGGCGAACAAGAAGTTAACTACTGTAAAGCTAGTTTGGGGATGTTAGGCATTGTGTACGACGTTTTCCTAGAATACCACCCGATATCGGTGTCGAAGGTAAGGGCATTCTGGTGTCAAGTAAAATACTTACTCACTTAAAAATCTGACATTTTTGTGTTTTGTGTAAGTATTTACGGTAGTAAAAAGTCCTGCCCAACTGAGTTGTCAAAAAACTTCCGGGCTGCAAACATTCAACGCATTTGGTCAACTTTCTCGTAGGTTTCATCTGAGATTTACACATGGAACAGTCTGCTGTCTTCGGAGCTTCTTCATGAACGTCTTACGGAAAGCTCCTTTGTAGAACTCCTCTACCTGCCCTACAATTCCATCAAACTGGATGAGCCGAGTGACGACCGGATGAAACAGTGGAGTGCACAAGATGATGAAGTGCTCTTGCGATGTGGTAAAACCGCACTCAACCGCCTGGTTGAATGTGATCCTATCGACTCAGTTCACAGAAAACAAACGGCCACCTTGGATCCTGTGGTCGGTCCACGTGTGCGTGAGTTCTTTGAACGACCAGAGGAGACGCCAGAACTCCTAGCAAAGGCATTTGTGCACGTGAAAAGGGGAGTAGAACGTTTTAGGGAAGTACAGCAATATACACCGTGGGCTATGAATATGGTGAAAATTCCAGACGTACCCACGAACTCGCTCCGCCTAAGTATGACCACTGGAAGTGATCTTAAAGAATTTAAGACGGTAAGGAAAATTTGATTTACTACTTGGTTAATCTTACCATGAAGAGTGTTTTCTTTACAGCCAGCCCCAGTCTTGCAAATGCGGTAAGATGCTTAAGTTAGGTCATATTATGAAGCCTTCGTTAGGACTTTATGAAGTCACACTTGCCTCGGTCATTTAGAAGAAAAACTGAAGTGCAACCTTCAAGACTTACAAGCTCTTCTTAGTAGTTGTAAGAAAGCCTTAGGTTCACAACAGCTAACTTAAAGCAGGAATGAAAGTGTTTCTTCCAAAGACAGTCCCCAAAATACTCATTAATCAGTCAGCCTTGGGGATTTTGAGAAGAAAAGTACCAGATAAAGTATACTCTGTTGTGTTGTCTCGCTTTAATAGCACGAAGGATTTTCATGTCAAAAACACCGGCTTCAATAGAAGGCTATCCTCAACTCTGTGTATGGAGGATATAATGAGGTTGAGGAAATTAACAAATAGTCGAGTTCCCGAGACGGACTTCTTATCTAATTTCTGGTTATCCTTGCAATCAACTATGTTCAATGTCTCTTGATATCCATTCTATCGGATCAATGACAGATGATTTCGAAAAGTCTCTGATGCAATTTGCGCCGAAATTAATGGAACATACGAAGATTGGGCAGAAGGAGTTTGCTGGCAGATGCAGGGGAGACTGGGATGACGGTTTCTCGTTTACTTGTCGTCGTCTGTCAGCCTTGACTAAATCCAGGTTTTCACGCGTCTGAGCCCCGAACCCACGTTCTTTAGCCATCGAGTGTCATTACGTCAGACGCCCTACCAGTTATGATCGACCACAGCTAACAGGACAACAAACCGTGGCCAAATTAATTGAGGGTTGGACTTATAAACCGCCGTCAGCTAGCCCTACCTGACAGTTCGACCGTCGATTTCGATGCTGTTCACCGGGTTCTACACAACAAGGTGCAGCATGCACAGTGACTTGCGCATGAATTAGTTTATAGTGATGGTGGACTTCCGCAGCATCTACCACACTCTCTTCCCTACTCCCCAACTGGACCCCGTGTCAAGACAGAGTCGAGAAGACCGGAGGCAGTTGATGGATTTGCAAGCGGCCGACCAGGCCGATGTGTGAGGTGAAAGTGCGATCGCAATGTGGACCTGATCCTCGTCACTGCCATTGACGGTGGCGGTGTTAGTGTTATTTGGTGTGTGATGATTGTGTGTAGGGTTGGTGGGCATGGCAGACACCACAGCGGCAGACGTTGAGACGGTAGAGGAAGAAGAAGAAGAGGAGGACGATGAGGTGGTGGTGGTGGTGGTTGTGGTGGTGGTGGTGGTGGTGGTGGTGGTGGTCGTCGTCGTCGTCGTCGTCGTCGTCGTCGTCGTCGTCGTCGTCGTCGTCGTCGTAGTCGTTCGGGAGGGCGGTCAACGTTAGTCGACGGCGTGGGAGGCAAGGTTGAGGTGGACGGAGAGACGAAAGTTGGTGCAGTTCGAGTGTTGCAGTTGGTCCGGAGGTGTCCAGCAAGTCGCATTGGCGCTTGAAACGTCCGTTGACATCGTGGGCACGTTGGAGGTGGTTGGGTGGTGGAGTTGTGAGGCGACGGCGGTAGCTGAGACTTGTTTGTCTCGCGTTTGGCTTTGGCGGTGATGATTCGGTTGGCTTCGAAGATTGCTACGCCAGTCTTCACAGTCCTCCGCCACGTAGGTCGGTCCCAGACAAAGTCTTCCCAGTTTTTCGGGTTGATCCGTAGGTGCTTCAGGGAGATTTTCAGAGTATCATTGTAGCGCCGGACTTGACCACCTTGTCGGAGTAAACCCTTTGCGACAATTCCATAGAAGAGTTGTTTGGGTAGCTTCGCATCGTCTACCCATACTAGATGACCGCTCCAGCAGAGTTGTAGTTGTCTTAGCATAGCGTAGATGCTGAAGATTCCCGTCCGTTCCAGCACATCCGTGTCTGGGACCCGGTCCTGTCACCTCAGTTTCAGTATTCAGCGAAGACAATTGAGGTGGAAGTGGTTGAGTCTGCGCGTCTGCTTCATGTACACCGTCCAAGTCTTTGTTTCATGCAGCAACGTCGGTTGGATAAAGGCCTTGCACATCTTCAGTGTCATGATGAGTTGAAGACTGTAATGATTCCAGACTGTGTTTTAAAGGCGATCGAGGGCTTGACTGGCCTTGGAAATGCGGCGGGCCACTTCGTTTTTAATCTTGGTGCCGCCAGACACGTCAAGTTGTCCATCACTTGCAGCTGGGCACCGTTCACGTTGATTTAGGATGCGACGTAAGCAGCGTCGGGTGGCGTTTGATGCAAAACTACTATCTTCTCCGTGTTGATGACCAGTCCGAAGTTCTCGCAAGCGGCAGCGAAGAGACCCATGCTCCTTTGCGTGTCCCCTTCCGAGGTGGTGTTGAGGGCGCAGTCGTCCACGAAGAGGCGTTCATGGACGGCTGTTATAGATACACGCGACTGAAAGGGCATCCTCCGCTGCTTGAGGAGGTGGCCGTCCCTCCTGTAGACGATGCGGATCCCGAAGGTTCGTCACGGTTGGCGTGCATCCGCATGGCAGAGAACATAAGACTTAAGAGGGTTTGTTCGAGGGGCGCAGCTCTGCTTTACCCCGCTGGTCACTGCAAATGCCTCTGATACAGCTCCATTGTCCATGACGCGCCAGCATGCCATCGTGGAGCCGACGCACCATCTGAGTGAATCGTTTGGGACAGTCAACCTTCTGCATGATTTTCCAAGGTCTGTCACGATTTACCGTGTCGAAGGCTTTCGTCAGATTCACGAAGGTAGAGTACAGGTGGGTCCGCATCACCTGGCACTTCTCCGGCAGTTGTCGGGCGGCGAAGGTCATGTTCGTGGCTCTACAGTGACGACGGAAGCCGCGCTGACTTTCCGGCTGGGACCTTGTTCCAGATGTTTGTTCAAGCGGTTGAGGGGGTTGCGAACGAAGAACTTCCCGACGATGTTCAGCAAGGAGATATCTCGGTAGTTGATTCAGAGTTGGTGGTTACCTTTCCGTTTACAGAGATGTACGACTGTGACGTCCTTGAAATTTTGCGGGACGCTTCCTTGACGCCACATCTCCTGGAAGAACGCCGTCAGATAGTCCATGAGTTGGGGGGCCACCACGCTTGTAGACCTCAGCAGGAATCGAGTCCGATCCAGGTGCTTTCCCGCTGGAGAGCTGCTGCACGGGCCTGATTGTTTCATGGAGAGAGGCGAGAGGTCGAGGTCGGCATCGGTCTCCACTTGCAGCAGACGAGCGATTGCGGCGTCAGAGATGGTGGAGGGACGGTTGAGGACGCCTCGGAAGTGCTCGACCCATCGTTGTAGAATTTGTCTCCTCTCAGTGAGCAGGGCACTGCCGTCGGCGCTGAGAAGAGGGACAGTATCTTTGGTTGCGGACCGCAGACAGCTTGGACCGCGGGAAAGAAGTTCTTCCATTCGTTGCGGTCCGCGTACCCTTGGATCTCCTTGGCCTTGCGAGCCGTCTAGGTATTCTTCATCTCGCGGAACCGCTGTTGCACAAGGTGGCGACTACAGTAGAAAGCAGCTTTGTTGTCTTCGGTGGGGCAGGCGACGTAGGCTTTGTGCATGCGGCTCTTCTCAGTGAGCAGGTTGCTGGTGACGGCGTCGCTGTCGTCGAACCAACCCTGGTGTTGGCGACGTGCGCGACCGAGGACGGTCAGGACCGTCGCCTGGACCGCGTCCCGCAGTTAACACCATCGGTTCTCCACGGAGGCGTTCTCGTCAGCGGCGGCGGCGACTGGAGCGTTGGCTAGCCGTTGAGTTAGCTCGTTGCTGAAATGGAGATTGTGAGCGGGTAAACACAACAAAGCAATATTCAAATTACCTGGGGCTCTCTTACCTTGTGGTCTCCTGCGAGACTGTAGGCCAATCCACATCTTCGAGATGACGAGGCGATGGTCGGTCCACCGTCAGCACCCGGAATTGCCCTTATCACCGGCACGTCCGTACGAGGACATAGTCTAGCAGGTGCCACTGAAGCGACCGATGATGCATCCAGGTGGTCTTCTCTCGCCTCGGGAGGCGGATGTATGTGTTGGTCAGGGTGAGCTGATGTACTGCGCAGGTTCAAAGGAAAAGCAGGCTATTGTCATTGGAGCCGTTGAGACCATGGGGACCCAGCACTCCTCTGCAAGCAACATGGTCTGTACCGACGCAGACGTTGACGTCACCAAGGACAATCAACTTGCCCGCCTTTGGCACCGTCGCCAGGAGTGCGTGTATGTCCTTGTAGAATTTGCCGCTTGCGGCATCAGGGCTGGCCATCAGAGGAGTGCAGACGCTGATGATGGTAACGAATTTACCTCCCCGGAGAGGCAGGCGGAGGCTCATCAGACGGTCGTTAATGCTCCTCGGTAGGCAGGGCAATCTTCGCACAATGCCATTCCGGATGGCAAAGGCAACACCCGCGTCCCGTCGCTCTGCTTTAGGGCGACCACTCAGAAGAAGGTGTAGCCAGCAAAAACCTCCTCCAATTGGCCTTGTTTATGAGAACCGGGTCTCTCTGAGTACAGCGATGTCCACCTTATAGCACGCCAGTTCCCGAGCCACTCACGCCGTCCTCCGTTCCGGTCGGTTGTTCCTTAGATTGTCTGTTTGTCAAGCGTGGCCATGCTTGAACCCTACCTAAACCCTGATTTGTCACACCTGAACCTCGATCGCGCGTTATTTGGCATTGAGCGTTAGTAAGTCCAACCCTCAACCAATTAAACCACGGGCTCGTTGTCTTGCCGCTTGTAGTCGATCACCACTGTTACACTGTTTGGCATAAAATCAGTCGATGACCAACGAACGCGGGACCGCGGCTTAGGTGCTGAAAACTAGGGTTTCGGTAGGGCTGGCTGATGGCAGCTAATAAAACAGAAATGATCATCCCAATCTACCCTGCTTCTCTCGGTAATCTTCCCCCGCCCGTGTGACTGCCTGAAGGCCTCTAAATCAAGCCCCAAAGTACAACGGTGAACGCACTTCTAACATACAAAGATCAGTTGGGCGACGCTTGCCACTCGGAAACCGCCCTCGTATCGTCATCCAAGATTTCAGAATTACAAAAATATATGATATTTTTAAGTAGAAATATATGGTTAGCTGCCAGCTTCATGGAACAGTGATGAAAGTTTTAAAGTACTTTTCTAGTTTTCAATGATTACGTTAATAGATTTTTAAGCTGTTTAGCATGCAGCATAATCCCAATACGTTCCATACACACCAGGAGGCTGGCTCTTTGAAGAATGTCAGCCCTACCAACTGGCAAAATTGCCCTCACTAAAATGGCCCCTTAGTTACTATATAAATATCCTATCGATTTTTAACGTCTGCACATTTGCACAAAGCACTATTTAGTAGTTAGGAGTATTGGAAGCTTTGAGCGAAAACGAAAAATTTGGGTTAAGTGTGTTACAGAAGCAAGCTTTTGAGATTACCTATGGCACTTCGAAGGGGATAAAGATGTGTGCAAGTGGATGGATGACAGAGCAGATGTGTTTACTTGGAAATCTTTCCTTTTGTTTTTAATATGGTGGTATGTCTAGTTGACCTGGAGACTAAGGCTGTTTATGGTTGTTTATAAAAGAAATGTAGTAAGCAAGCAGTCATGATCATGTTACTGCGGTGTCAACCAGCTTAAACTCACAACTGAGATTACCAGGTTCTGAAGCAAACGGGTACAACTGTTTGGCACCCAGTTCTTTTTTTCTGTTCTTTATCCTCGGTTTAGGCTATGGACGCGATACTTTCAAGTCTAACACCGCTAGCAGTTGAGAGCGAGCAGCTGCTCTACCCAATCAACCACTGCATCCGTATCCACTTTCCCGGCATGCGAAATCCCCACATCTCAAACCTTCCCGGTGCGGGCAAGGTACCAATTCAAGACCGGCATCAGTCCTTCAGTGTCTGCCTGATTGGCTTCCATGTACCCCTCCTTACCAAACCCTGGCAACTCATGACATGTCAACTCATAGCGAGTCTTTGTGAACATAAGAACCTCCGTCTGAGCCACCTCAGGGACGTCTGTCACGACACGAGGGTGAGTCGTGAAGCTTGTTAACCAGCCTCAACCGTTAATTCTTCTTCCCTTCCCCCATAGGCATCCACAGTTTCTGTTTGACACCGTTACAAGCGATAAAATTGTGTCAGCTGAAAACCGGGCAATCGCCAAACCTATTGGCTGCACCCGAATACTCACTCTTCAAGACCGATCTTTAGATCTAACACTGTTCCAGGCGTTTACGGAAAGTTTTTGAGCAAATGAGAAAGGCTGAATTTTCCAGTTAGTATAAATAATGCCTATGACAACGCCATTGCATAGGAGTAAGCTGTCTGCACCTCCCTTGCGACAAATCTCGCCGCGGTACGCACGTGTCCACTCAGACTTCATACAGTGGATGATGACGTCTAACATGGACGCCTCTGAATGCTGAACTTCAAAAGACCGAGCCTCACTTCTAGTAAGCCTGGTTCAGTCCTGTCGGATGAAGTGAAAAGAGACCTGGAAGGAAGGGAAGGTCGACGGAGCGAAAGTTCTTCAAACCAACCCAACGACAGCCTAAGTAATTGCAGTCGGATTGTGAAACGCTCTGTCATAGGAGAAACATGGACCGTGCTACAATCTCGTGGGATTGGTGTTGACTGCAGCTTTGCACTTCTGAGTTTTCGGTTACACTGAAGACTACAAAGGTTAATTTAGAAGGGAGCAAGTTCAGCTAGTTCCCAGTTTCGTTGGTATATTACCTGAGAAAACTTCTAGTCATAGTTTGACTTGGCATATGCTTGCACGTAGATAGAGCTGTGTTGGGAGACAAACTTCCCAATACGAGCTTCTGCATGAAGCCCAGGTTCAAAGTGCTGACATCCAAAATAATCCCGCCTTCTGTAGTTATGTAAGTCATTTATTTAATTGACAGTTTATTTTTTGGCAGATACGAAGTGTTACATTTATTAAGATGGACCAAACCTGACTCATTGAATAAGTATTTTAAAGGCGATTTTGAATAGCGATCTTAGAGCAAGATACGCAACGCCGAACGTAGAATAAGTTCATAAGGAGGAGTAGGTAAGCGAAACCAACAATCTGCGGTTTATGAAAAGAACAAGAAGATAAGACGGAAGGAAAGCGTGTCCAGTGTAAGCTTTCCTGCGTCGCAGTGTACCATATTCCTAAAATAGACCTAAAAATAAGCCACATTTTTGCAAATAGCAGTAAAACAGACTTTTAAGATTGATTCGTGTAATGCATAAGACTGAAAAACAGGGCTGAAATGAGAGCGGTTCCGCATAAAATATCAAAAAAGGATTATCTTGTAGCGCTGAAACTGGTGATACCGAAGTCCGAGCATTTCAACTGTATTCCAGAAAATGCTTTCGCAAATTAAGGTCGGCCAAACAAGCATATGATTCTGGTTTGTTTGCCACTTCTGTCTGATCATAAATCAACCTGATCCGCTGAATCTTACTCTGTCGGTGTGAATTCGCTAAAGCTTTAGGAGCATAATCCGAGATATATATATATATATAAGACCACAGAATTGCTGCTCTTGTAACAACAAAAACGATCTGTACTCCTGTGGCAACTAATGGCCACAACCACAACACTGAAGCTAAAATGTAGACACGGACCACGTTTGTTTAAGTCTGTTTATGGTAGTTCATCTCTTCGGCCGCTCTCTCATCAACAGAAGTTGTTTTTCGGTCGGATCACTAGACACCGTAAAATAACTCGATTGGTTTTGAAGTATTTAGAATAACAGCGAGTTGCTTATAGTATAAACTGGCAGAAAATAATACATCATTTGTGAAAGCCCGTTAAAAGCGTAGCTTCTTGCTGTTCCGTGGTTGACATTTTTGGTGGGCCTCTCACCCAGCTAGTTGGTAGATACGAAAATGGAAGCATTACACGCCATTAAATCTACTAAACCGTTCAGAGGGACTCATCCGTTCAAAACCCAAAGCATTTCTGCAATTTTCAGCTCCTATCAGAAGTTCTTCATAGGACTGTTGAAGAAAGCGCTAAAGCACTGAAAAAGAAGGTCACGGGAACCGACCGCGATGGAGTCTTCTTTACCAAATCCTTAACAACTCTGCTCAGTGCTGAAATTGATGGCCATCGATTAAGCTACAGACAACAACGTGACAAGTTTTTCCACCACCTACTGAAAAAACTTCCTTGAAAAGTACAATTTTTGCACTTCTGAACACTGTCCGAATAAATAAACACAGAAACAAGTAAAAAAATGAATTTCGTCGTTTGAAGAAATGCAGTCGTCAAAATGTGCATGAAGTCTTGTTATAAATCTAATATAAGACTGGGGAACATGGACTCCCCTATCGTAGACAGCCTTGCGTTAGATCTCGGGGAGTTCAGGCTGTGTTAGGGTTGAGAATGTTGGGAATTAGAAGGTTAGGTTAAGGGCTAAGAGAGTTAGTGTTAGGGTTATGAGTAGGAGGGTTAGGGCAAGGGTTGACGTTGGGACGTGGGAATTTTGCGCAAGGCCATCTGTGGTGCTGTGGGTTAGTATTCTCGTGGCAGACCAAATCTTATTACACAATAGGCATTAAAAATCACTCAATGCTGACCAAACTCATTAAATATGCTTTCGGATAGAAGAACATTTTTCAATGAAGTCAAGAAACAGATTAGCCTCAAGCATAATAGAAGTTTAGTGCGTACATATCAGCAAACTGGTTTCCCGTTTTGTACATTTCCAGCCGCATTGCAAGTGACGCTCCTCATGATATATCACTTAACTAGTGTGAACTTTCATGTATTCAGTCATATTTCCCTAAAAGGCGTAATAGAAAAATTATTATTGGAACACATCTACTAACAAAGTAATTCGATCGTCGTTTTTTGCGTCGATGAGTGACTTGGGTTGTGAGAACGTTACGGATCGCCATATAGTTGAGGAAAATCTGCTGCTTTTTATTTTTTGCGGTCCTCATGCATTTTCTCGGACTCGAAGTCGTACAAAGTGGCCTTTTAGTGCCTATAAATGTTAATATAAATAAGTACACCACTACAAATGTCAATATTGTTAGGATATTAAAGCACACGAATAATCCTCTGCGCCTTAAGAAAGATATTCATAGGCGTACACTTTGTTAAAATCGACATAACCTCCGCCTACAGGCACCAGGGCTGAAGAGATGGCAATATTTTGCAGAAATCATATAAGAAGCGACAACCTTATGCATCATTTCCGATAAATAGGACTTATTGTGCGCGTGCATCGGAAATCGACAGAAATAAGGCACTTTGCCCGAAGAGGTATTCCCTTCTTCGCGAGTTACACGGATAACTGTTGAGATATTCAAGCAGAGTGCAGCAAATTACTCTGTATGCATTCACTATGAATCATCTTCCACCTTAATTAATACTGAAATCTCACTTAAGCAGATTTTTGAAGGAGCATTAATAAAGATTTTTGTAAATACTTCGTGCATTTCGCAGACATCTAGGCAGATATCAGTAAAACACTCGCACAGCGTCAGGACCGGTTTAAAAAAACCTCTCTGTAGGACTCATACTATCTATTGCGGGCCGATTTAAAACTGTTCTTCAGACCGAATGGGCTCAACTTCTCATTTGAGTACATGGCACACTCAAGTTTGTGGATCCTTCCAACCGGCCCGCAGCAACTTTGCTTTGTTTGAATAAAATCCGAAATTGGCATGACTTTAATCATTATTCAATCCTACATTGGACTGGCTCTTCGGGTATTCTAATAGATAAGGTGGTCGCAGTTAGTCCTATGTTTAGAGTAACCTTTTATATTCCATTGTGGTTTGAAGGACCAGGACAGTTTATGCTACCATTTGTTTGGACAGAACATGACCGATCTCTATTTTTAACACGTAAACAGGTTCGTAGAGTGTAGCAGCATCGAGTATCGCACAAAGTGACTTGCGAAACGTAAATTTGCCTGCTTTTCCTGCTTATCAGTTAAACAAAACTCGTATTGCTCGGAAAGGATGACATGACATCCAATAAGTATATTCCCTTGTATAAGCCTGTCGTGCGTATTGCCTGCTGCACGTTAATTTAAGGTTCTACCATTAGAGTTAATAGCGCTACCTCTTGTCTTTGGCAGCTCCTAACGAGCAACCGAAATCTTTATCCGATAACATTTGCGCTGTTATACCTTTAACAACCTACTAACTATGCCATGCTTTACTTGCAAAGACATTTCAACTGGAGAAGATTATGCTCGGTATGGAATCGCCTGCCTGGGCTCCAAATCTCATCTGAAACAAACGTGGAACTAGGGTCAAGGAAGTTTATGAAGTGGACATAGCTTGGTGGAACCGAAAAAGGTCTACTCGGTTTTGTACATGCAGTCAAGATTTCACTACTGATCAATGTTCGCTGGTGCAAATGACCTCCTTTAAAAGGAAAGAGCCTACATTCAACCAACAGTTATGCACTGTTTTACCCACTATTCGTAAATGGATATCATGGAGTACCTGGGACGAAACCTGTCAAGAATCGTGAGACGCTAGGAGAACCAGTTAGTGTCGCAGACAGAAGAATAATCGCATGCTAATCAAGGTCAAAGTGTTTTCCGAACTTGTGCGCTTCAGTCAGTGTCAAAATCGATTTCTCGGCAGTCAGCCTGATGTCCGCGACCGTAAAACAAGGGGTGTGCATTGCTACAAATCGGTACGGTTCCATCTAACAGGGCTGAACACTAGTCACTGGAATGAGCACAGGGATCGTCCGCAGTTCCACAAGTTCCAGCTCCTTGGATCATTTGTGTAAAGTTTAACTACCTGGATAAGCTAGGGGAAGTAATGATAATTCAGTCTTCGCATAACACGTCTCGAAGGCAGGTTGAACTAACTGTTTGCATGGCAAGATTTGTGCGCCTGCTACTCCGGGTTAGAAGAGACCGCGGCCCGAGTACTTTGTATTAGTAGTTACAAATAACCAAAAGAAAATATAAAGGACCAAATAGCACCGGAGACGTACAAATTAGGAACTTAATTAAAAACTCGTGTGCGAATGGAACGTATAAGTTCAAAGAAAATTGAAAGGCGGCTTCGTTTAAAACACTGTAATTTCGTGTCATTATATGGTGCACAGTCAACCTATTTCTCCATCACAAACCTCTCGGCAACACCAATGCTAGCGTCCGAATTCCAGTCTTACATCATAAGAAGCAACTAGTTCCGACTACAAATGGGTGTAATTTATCAGTTGATACAATGAGAGTAAAAACCTATTTTATTATTAGGAAGTTAAATGTACTTTATTGCTGATAGAAAGTGCATAATGTTTGTGTAATGCAAAAGAGGAGGAGTCTGCAAGCATACGATGAGCAGCGCAACAAGAAGGTCGACTGGTACGAATTTAGCCAATCCGGGGCTGATAATAGAAATTGAGCGGCCCCGGGAATAAAAATCTGTGAATTAAGAAAATATATATTTCCTAGGAAAATTTGCGCGTGGACCCGACCCATTGCCATTGTGTGGTCTTGCCAAGATAGTACTGGAATATAATAAGCCCAAAAAGTTCTTAAAGTCTTGATTTTAAAAAACTTTGCGAAAAATTTATGGGCAGAGGCAACGGCAACTGAAGTGGTTATTTCTGGTTTATTTGTCAACGGCACACAGCAGAATCCTGGCTTAAAGACAAAAAGTATTGGAAGTCGAACCCGAATTAGAGTGCTGCGAAGTTCATCGTTCTGTCACCGAGTATTCAGAGTCGCGTTGGAGGTGAGTTAACCAATTTGACCTGATCCTAGGACTAAATGTGGACGGTTAGGGTTGATACAATAGAGCCCACATGGGCAGTCAAATTTGGCGACAAAGACCACAGCGACTGGAATGACAACTCGAGCCAATCGATTCTCGTTAGTCCACCAAGCGTCAATCCTAACATTTCTTTCGTTAAGTCACCTGTTGGACTATACTTCCTGACTCCTGTGCAAGTGGCCTCGGAAATCTGCCCTTGCTTCGGAGGCATCATGAGCCTTCTTGGTTTCCGCTCTACAAGAAAGCATGACAGCAGTGATGCATTTCAGACTTGAGATAATAATAACTGTCAATGTGAAAATATCACTCCCCCTAGTGAATGAAATACGGACGCCTGTTTCACTGATGAAAATCTGGTTTGCCTCAATAAAGTACACCTAATGGAAGTGGAGGTTCCCATAAAATGGCCTGAGCGAGGAATCTGAGCTTTCGAAATGCACTCTAAAAGGTCCAAAATATGGCTCATGAACCAAAATAAAATGGTAAAAAAATTTGTGACATGTGGGCATTGTCGCTCCAATAACTTACGTTCAAACCCGCGCATTCAGTGTCTCGTGCATAAGAGTGGGAAGTACTGAATTGCGTATTCGTGGCCTGGAAGGAGAATTGTAATTTAGACTATCGCGTTTTCTTTGAAAACTGACAGGACTTGATTCATCCAGCGTTTTGTCATTCAAGGC
>CACRXP010000099.1:350697-374171 GCA_902702965.1 Spirometra erinaceieuropaei
TTAATTTAAGTTAACCTTTGAAGTGACCTCAGAAGTGAGATCTCCGCCTTATGGGTTGTCTGAAGCTACATGATGAGTCACCAGGGGACCTGCCGTTTGGGGATCCATCATCACAATCTTCCATTCCGGCCTAGGCTTGTGCGCACATCCAATCTGGTGTTTACTCATTTCATATCGTGAGACTCCTTGATAATCACTAGTACATCCCGTAGTCATATATGCCCACGCGCGAATAACCTGCTTCAGTGCCAATATGGACACTTGCTGCGACATTCACTCATGCAAACGCCTACGCAACGCGAGCACGGTGTCTAACCTGTTTACTTTATGCTTGAGTCGTACTTCATAGATTCTATACAAAACGAAACCTTCCTGCTGGCTTCTATCCCCTTCTATTGCTATAGTGGACTCGATCTAGTTTTGTTTTCGTCAAAGCATCCTATCACCCTTGACACTACAGTAGCTAATTATCAAATAAATTGAGCAACCGAATAGCGGTTGGCAGCTATCCTGTGGGCTGGACACAAGTGTCTAATGCAAAGTTAACCTGCGCCCGTATTATAGATTTTGTGGCACAGAGAGTGTAGGCACGTTGGCTGTCTCCAGCTCCACCTAGTCACTTCCCCTTCCAACACAGTTTGTCCTCTGTTCCCAAATGAGTCCGCCAAGGACGGAAGTGCATTGTGCACGTTGTTCACTTTTGCTCTCGTTTTTAACGGCATTTGTGACCTCTTCTTCCAACGCGGGGAGGCCGAGGACCCACTTATGACGTGGTATCACCACACCAGACCCGAAAGTATAAGCATTTTCGCCCCATCAGCACTCCATGCAAAAGCCCAGGGAGTACACTCAAGTCAGCCAATGCCGTGCGTCCCAATGCCGACCTTCTGTTAAATGGCTTGAAGTATTTGCAGAGAAGGGTATGTCGACAAGGACAAGGGAGACCGGGATCTCCAAAACTGGTCTGTCTTTTTTGCTGATGCGGTCCTCTCAGACCGCGCGTAAAGAGCATAAAACAGATGAACGCTGTCGACCACACACACCTAAAGACCAACCTACGGATGGTAACCAATCTTGCAAATGTTTTAAAGGATGAATGCAGCTAATACAGGCAGAATCTCATTATCAGAAACGACAAGGAAGACTGGAATGGCCATCTCTGACTTGTTAGCCGTCATCGGTCCGCCATACCTAACCCCGAAGCACGCATTCGTATTCTGTTGATCAGAATTCCAACGCCCTAACCATTGAGCCACTGGCTCGTCGTCCTGTCGGTTGCGGTTAGGTATATTAACAATGGCACAGGGGCGCACACCGTTGTGCGACTGTTGACGGAGCTCGAGAGATAGCCTCAAGGCACAACGGAAAGAATAGAATACAATGGATTTATTATAATACCTCTTGGTCACTGTCAAGCTCCTTTGAACGCAGGAGGGAAACCTAAACCAACTCATCCGTTTCGACTGTATTTTGACTTCATTGGTTTTGAGCATCTGCTTAGTCAATAGAGCGCGAATTTAGAGTTTGTTGTAAGTTAAAAAAAACCTGAGTTCCAAGGAAAAGTGACTGCAAAGTTAGAAAAAAGTGCAATATATACAATATAGAGACCTGAGTTTGGTGTTTGGTTGAATGTATCACCCGTCGTGGAACATGAAGAACTTTGACATCGGCCTGACATTGAAATTGGGTTCAAGATGAATAAATTTGGGTGTCTGCTAGTTGCCGGTTGTCAGTCTATTTGGGCAGCTGCTAAGATTTGGTAGTTCCGCTCTTTCGTGTTTTCTAGGAGGCTTGCCCTGGTTGTCTGCAATTGCAGCTGGAAAAGATGAATATATATCAAGAGAAATTAACATTCAGTTGTAAGTTGCAAACAAAGACATAAAAATAATATTGAATCATGTATTATATTGTTCCTGATAATGTGACATTATAGGAGTAAGTATTGGCGACTGTTTAGTATGATCTAATATAGTTGCACATAGGTTTAATAATGCCTCAGTATATCCTTCGCGCAAGTAATATGTAGGGTTTTATCAAAAGATATGTTAATACCCTGCCGGCACCACCCCCTTTGCCATACCTCATTCCCGCCCGGTGAGGGGACTATAGCGGGGTTGTGGCAGGACTGGGACGAGGCTGGAGAGGGACAATGGCGGGACAAATCCCGGTGTTGTCCCCTCCTGCCTCCTCGCCGAAGAAAAATGCACAGAGAGACGCCGCAGTTTCGTCGTTAATGTCCCGTCCTCCTTTATGAAAATGATTCACCTCTCCACGATCATCGCCACACCAGACGTTGATGCGGCACTTTGAAGCCCTGAACTAACCAGATTGACAGGACATCTGAACGCCACTTAATGGTTGTAGGGAATTTATTGAACAAAAAAGGTAATAAAATAAAATGTACAGTAAGCCATAAGTTGTCATGGTACATATTGAGCATGCCTGTCGTTATCGGTAGCGGGTTCCTGCAGTAGAAGAAAGCAGTTGGTAAAATATCTTCAATGATATGATAAGAATTAAACAGTTAAAAATTAATAATATATGTTTTACGGTGCAAAGCAGTATTAAATCGAATAGTGTGGATATAAACAGGTTGTAATGATAAAAAGAAAGGCGTAATTACAATGTCTTCGGACGAGGACATTGACAGGTAGGATGCGACCGCGATAATGCAGACGAGAAACTGAAAAAAGGTTGGAACTAATCGAGACAGTTATTTTACCTTTCCACTAGTCTCCCGACGTTTAGTTCTGCCACCATATCTGTCTCGCACCTGGTGCAACCATGCGACTGCACTCATGCAAACGGAGTCTGCAGTGCAATCAGAGAAGGCGTCGTGCTCACAAACTTCAGTTGAACGAATAAACTTACATAATTGGCAAACCAATGAGAAGGCTATAAGAGTCAGCTGACGAAGGCCCCGCTTTTCTTTTGACCCACTCCAGCAGAAGCTGGGGCAGAGAGTAAATACTTAACTCCTTCGGGGATAATTGGTATCCGGTGAGTTAGCCGATGGAAAAGAGAAAAAGGGAAAATATAGGATAGCTGTACTTGTTCTATGCTTATTAGTGATGCTGTCTATCTAAAATTTGATTGTTCTTTTATGTTATATTTCGGTGTTGTTGAAGTGACTGGCTACATAAGAGCTCCTTTGGACAAAATTATATATCAAAGAATTGGTTTGAAAAATGTCCTATTTTATTTAAAAATCAATGCTTATTGTTATTTACAAGGAATTTCTAATTTTTATTCTAAATTTGATTAGCTCTCGACTTTTCCGAACAGAAGTTGGGAGGGAATTCTAGATAGTCGCCTATCTTATGGAGTAGAGGTTTGATCAATGAGACTTTTTGAATTTGGGAATCTTTATAATATCTTCGTTATTTCTAGTGTTCCGGGGAGCGTTTTGGTTTCTGAATAGATTCATTTTGAGAAGATCTTGGTCATGTGTGACCTTGAACAGGGAGCTCAGACCATTTAGAGTCTTCTGATCCAGATGAGTCGAAGGCCATATTTATGATATAGTTTTAAGTATGAACCCTGAATAGCATCATATTTGGACAAAGGTCTAACAAAGCGTCTCTGAATGCCTTTTAAGTTTTCGGCCATCTGAGAGTCTTATGCGAAACGAAATTTAGCAATAATATAGAAGATTAAAATGTACATTTTGAGAAGTTATATTTTTAGTGCATTTAATGGGAAATGTTTACAATATGAATCCACACAGACGAGTGGCATTCGGTGATATTTTTTGAACGTGGAGGGATAATTCAGGGATGGTTGTGTAGCTCAAGCCTGTCTTTTACTGACTAGGCTTCCGTTATTCCATTATCCTCGAATATCATGGGGGAAGTTTTTTGGGGGGGCAAAATCAGGAGATGGCATTTTGCCGGTGAGAATGGCGTTTCACTTTAGTTTATTTGTGGGAAATTCAGGTCTGCGCCTTTGAAATCCCCATTTGTTTACTTGCAACGTAAACATCTCAAAAATTGGCATAGGCATCCTAAAGGTAGCAAAAACTCGGGGAGTTGTCAATTTTGTGCAAATAGCAGAACTATCTCGAGTGTTAGGAGTATAGACAGCAGCATAGTTGACGATTGGAGCACAGCGAAAGAAATAATATCACGTGACAAAACTTGCATAGGTGCATGCTAGTGGGCGTAGACGATGGATTATAGACAATACGGAATTCTGTTGAACGTGTGACTGAAATGTGGCAAGTAGTATTACAACAATAGGATTTGCGCATTTGTCAGGGTTACAGAGGTCGGGTGGTATTTCAGTGGACACCGATGTACAAATCCAGCTTCCTCTTCAAGACCTCGACGAAAACAGACAACGACATCCAGAGGCAGGATATTTCAAGGTTCGAGCACTCTGTTAGAGAAGAACTTTCGTGTGTCCAGCCTATCCCTGGTCACACGTAGTTTGAATGAATGAACTCTCAGGTTCGTAATTGTTGCTAACTCGAAGAAGTCCCCCGTACAAGCCTGAATTCCTAACCGCGTATGGTGCGGAATGTTTGTATCAGGCCACCCCGTAGCTGCCTGTTAATTTAAATGAAGATCAAGATTAGCAAGCCGTGTTTAGTGTATTAGTTAGCCCTGTCCTGTCACAAGTTTCGTTGCACGCCTTTGAACCTTTTCGAGGATGCTGAGGTCCTTCGCGGTCCAGGGTCTCCAAGTTTGGAAAGAAAACACCAATTCCGGCCGTAAAAGTTTTTGAAAGAATTTAGCGGAGCAGCCTTCACCAATAGCAGAGAAAGCCCGCTTGACTAGGTAGCGCATTGGCTTGGCTACCCTTATGCAGTGCAACAAGGGTTTGAGCGAGCTCGTAATCCGTTTTCCCGAGTCCTTCCGCGAATCCACTATTTGCAGTGGTATACCATTCAGGCAGTAGGCCATGACGTTCGGAGAGCTGGTTTTGCCGACTCCTAGAACGTTGTACCTGTTCTCATCGAACGGAAAAAGCCAGTCCTTTGACCCCTGCTGGGGTTGGTTAAGGTTCGCCTGCAAATGCTCTTCGTTAACTGCAGTTCGGATGACGCTCCAAACTACTCCATTCGCTAAGTTTTCTAAGATCGGCGTCGATTTCTTGTGAATATTGGATACTGCATGCTCGTCGTATGCATATGCGAGTTTTGGATCGTTCTCATGTAAAAAGGTTTGATCTGAGACTGATAGCGACGATAGGTCGTGAATATAAATGAAAAATAGAAGGGAACCTAGGATAGTACCCTATAGTACTCCACTGGTAATGCGGAATGGTTCTGAGACGACGTTTTGAATCTGTATCACTTTATATCGATTTTAAAGATGGGTTTTGAGAAAGTCGAGAAGGGGGCCTAATACCATGACTTTTCAGCCCTATCAGTAGTCTCTTGCAGGGAACTATGTCAGAGGCCTATTTTAGGTCGAAGTATATTGTGGCTTCTGTGATTCCATCATCCCTATTGCTGAAAACAAATTCTAGAAAAGTGAGGTGGCAGGACCGACATGACTTTTTACGTAGAAATGCGTGTTGATAGGAGGGAATGAGGTTAGCGTTTGCGAGATGATCTAGCAATTATTTGTAAACCATTTTTCGGGGATTTTAACCGTCGTGGCGTTTGTTGAACACCACGATATCTTAGGGTACGATAACTGCTGCCGCTTTTAAAAACGGTTCCAAACGTCTGGAGACTGGAGCAGGGTGAATATCTTTACTAGGAATAGTGAAGCATATATCACATGCTTCAAAATGCATGGTTGGATTGTGTCCATCCCATAGGAATTGGCGTTGGATCGTTGCTTGATAGATACTTTAACAGTTTCTTCACTAAAACAGATCTCGCTAAAGGTGTATTCTGTCATCTTGGTCGATTGGGGGATCTGTTCGTCCTCGACTGTATAGTTATTTGAGAAATATTTGTTGAACAAGTTTGCTATCTGGTTGTCGTTTTTTATAGCTTGTTCTGATTCATCAATCATGGTTCGGGGTCCAGACCTCCGGTGCTTATTCATTTGTTTCTGAAAAATTTGCGCTGTTCGTTCGAGGGAGTCTAGTGCTCCATATTCTGCTGCAATATTCCTTTATATTGTTGCTTTGGTAACTAGGTCGTGAATATCTCTAATTCGTCGGAGTGTGGATAAATAACTTACAGAGGGGTTATGCAGGTGTTTTTAGTCTCTTGGAGAGGAAGTTTCTTATCTGGGGATCTTCCATCTATCAATGTATCTCGGATTATAAATGGGACAGAGTATAATAGGTTAACTGCCTCCATAGGGGATGTTGCTAGAAGAAATGGGCTCCAGTCTAATGGCCAAATATCGCTGTTCATGGAGTACTTGTCTACTTTCCCGGGATTTATGCTAGTACTACTTAAATCAGGTGCTAGTCATGTATCTAGGGAGAGCATTTATATTATTGTTTTATGAGCACTTTCAAAGGTTACGCAGGCGTAATGTGTATAGAGGGCCCAGATGTCGTTGGTAAAAGTAACATCTGGTATGTTGTTTCCTTGAGTGGATTTGTCGACTATCTGTGTCCATTTATGAAAGCTAATTGAAGATAACGATTCATCCTGCCTAGTGGATGCTGATAATATGACCCAGTTTATTTCTGGGCGGTTCAGGTCACCTGCGATTATCTTATATTCAGTTTTAATGTTAGCTACATTGTTTATTAAGTGGTTGAGGCTTGTGTCATCATTTCTATATTCTGGAGGGGGTAGAGGCATCCAGCTAGTACATTTTCGTGGGGTACGAGAGTGTATTGTGGCAAAGCATGCTTCACCAGAGAAGTTTTCGATTGAAACATCAAGACCACTTTGTTCAATGGTAGTTTTTATGTAGATTAGTCAACCTCCGCCTCCTTTACTAACACTATCCTGTCGACAGAAATGATTATTTGGGAAATATAACGAAGCATTCGATAATAGTTCATTTGCCCATGTCTCTGTAATACGGACTACATCGGGGTCATATATTTCAACGAAATTTCTAAGTCGGGAAATTTTGCTGATTGTCTATCTCGCATTTATAAGGGCTATACTTAGGATATTGGATATGGAATAGGTAGTCCGTGGGAAAAACCGGATTTCCGAGAGTACTGTGACTGAATGGTGAGCTAAAGGATGGGAACTGTGTGGCTCTTGGAGGATGTGGCGATGCATATAGGCGGAATTGGAGTGCATTGGTTAGGGAGTATGGGGTTGGATGTACGTACGGAGAGGTGAGCTAACTAGGTGATAATTGTATCTAAGTGGGGTTTGAGTTGGGGAGGTGTGTAAGCTTAAGTAATCTGTGGAGTTGTCATTAGGCGCTAAGAAGTTTGAAATTGTAGAGTAGTCGGGCTTATCCCTATGCCATGCAGGTGGATTTTTGGGAGTGGAGGTACAAGTATATAAGCTTATTTGTTTGTAGTTGGCGTTCTAGAAATTCTACTCCTTACCTCTACATACTTAGGAAGCTTTGGTTGTGCTGGTGTACTTAATAAGGCTTTTGGTGTGTATGTCTTGTCTGATGGTCAATTTTTACTACTGGTTGATCGTCTTTGGGCTGTGTAGCGGAAATTAAGTCACTATTTTTCAGTATTTCTCGTAAATGGCTTCTTCCCTGACTATTGGAAAACTTCTATTATTATTCCAGTATTTAAGACTGGCTGTCGTTCTGACGTACAGAACTATCGAGGTGTCCATAAAACACCCTCTCTCGCCAAAATCTTCGAAAAAATTATCGCCGTAAAAATTACCGAATTTTGCATAGCCAATCAAGTTATTAGCCCTTCCCAGCATGGTTTTTTACCAGATCGCTCTTGTGAAACATGTCATCTGCGTTTCTCGATCTACTTACCTCTCTTCCTAAGGATCACCTATCTGTTGTCGTTATTTATTTTGATCTTAGTAAAGCCTTTGATAAAGTGCCACATAAAAGACTCTTGATTAAATTGGAAGCTATGGGAATTCGCAGTCCACTAATAGACTTTCTCAGGTCATACCTGTCTAATCGTAAACAAAAGGTTTTGGTGGGATCTTCACTTTCCAGTGAAAGTCCTATCGTAAGCGGAGTTCTAAAAGGTACCCTTTTAGGTCCTCTTTTGTTCTTGCCTTACATAAATGATATTTCAGCCGCAGTTAAACATTCTCAATCATTTATTTATGCCGATGATCTCAAATGTGTATATTCTTTCAATAAATCTACGAGCCTTCATTGCCTGGAGCAAATCCATGCTGACTTGCTTGCTCTCTCAGCTTGGAGCTCAAAATGGCTAATGGAATTCTCTCCGTCTAAATGTCGTTATATGTGTTTTGGACCTGATAGGCTACCCCAACCTGTGGTCTTTCAAGGAACACCTATGACTGAATGTACCACCATCAAGGATTTAGGTCTAAGCTACACTAGTAATCTTGATCTCTCGCCGCACGCTGACAGAATTACAGCCAAAGCTGCCCAGATTTGTGGCTTTATTTCTTACAATTTCTATCTTCCTGAAATTAAATTAAGACTCTATCGTATGTTTGTACTTCCCATTCTCGAGTATTGTTGCTCATTCTTTGGTTTGATGAATGAAGCCAGTCGTTTAAAAATTGAAAATGTCCAAAGACGTTTTTCTAAAAACGTTTACATAGGGAACATCCCAATATCTCCTACTCAGATAGATGCCAGCTAATTAACCTAAAATTTTTATGGGTTCGAACACTAGAAGCGGGCTTCTGTCTCCTCTTTCGCATTAATCATAGTTCAAATTTTCCTCGGATTTCAACACTTACCCCTAGTAGTCGCCCATACAATCTTCGCAATTCGTCTTTAATTATACCTTCTCCAGCGTCCTCCACCTCTAAGCGCTCCCTTTTTTTCGCTTCCAGGTATACTTTCCTCTGGAATAACCTTCCAATAAATATAAGATCTTCAGAAAATCTACACACCTTTAAGAGAAGGCTACGCCTTTATCTGAATACTGACTCGATTAAACTTTTATTTTCCTCATCCTTCCCAGACAACTTTTTCTATGACACTAAGAAAGGGCCACCGGGAATTAAGCATGCCGCTATTAAATTTCCGTATGTGTTCACGTTTCCTTCCTTTATGAGTAGTCTCGCTACCTAAGATCCCTCACCAGAAATGTTAATTATTCCAATTTTTCAGTTCATGCATCGTGCCCTCACAGAATGCGCACCATCGATGCTCTTGGCGAAACCTTCTGTATTCGCCATATACTAGTAGTCTGGTCGCATCTCCCTTACCCCATCCTCGGTTGGACTCTGGTGAATGTAACCGACCGCATCTGGGTTCCTATCGCCTCGAGACTGATCTTCATGATGCCCTCACTGTATGCGCTCCATCGACGCTCTTGGCGAAGCCTTCTATATTCGCCATATACTAGTAAGCTGGTCGCATCTCCTTTGCCCTATCCTCGGATGGACTCTGATGAATGTAACTGACCGCATCTGGGTTCTTGTCGCCTCGAGACTGGTTGTCATCGTGCCCTAACTGATTGCGCTCCATCGGCGGTCTTGACAAAGCCTTCTATATTCGCCATATACTATTCAATTCAATTCAATTCAATTATTTTATTAAAGACCCGTCGGGGTCCCATCAAAGCAAGTAAAAATAAATTTACATACGAATTTTAGACGAGGTAGGCAAAATCTGCACAAAGTGCAATGCATAGTTTTTGAGATTAGAAGTCCGTTAAGCAAAATGAAAATGAAAAAAAACGAGGGGTGAAAAAAAAACTCCAAAGCAAGATTTAAAAATGATTGTAGTAATTTAACAGGAGAAAAAAATATACCCCTCAGAAAAATAGCATCAGAAAAAAAGGGAGGACTGGCCTGCATGTTGCGGTACAAAATGGAATAAAGCCCGACATCAACATGGCCGAAATAGATGTCAGCTGTATATGGCATTGTGTAACGGATTTCATAAAATGGTACGTAGGCGGGTCGGTCAGGACTGGCCTGTATCGCCTTGAATAAGAAAAATAAGTGCCGAAATTGAAAACCAGTCTCAAGCCGATAGGAACCCAGATGCGGTCAGTTTCATTTAACCGAGTCCATCCGAACAGGGGGGGAGATGCGACCAGACTACTAGAATATGGCGAATATAGAAGGCTTTGACAAGACCGCCGATGGAGCGCATTCTGTAAGGGCATGATGACAACCAGTCTCGAGGCGACAAGAACCCAGCTGCGGTCGGTTTCATTCAACCGAGTCCATCCGAACATGGGGGGAAGGGAGATGCGACCAAACTACTAGTATATGGCGAATACAGAAGGCTTTGTCAAGATCGCCGATGGAGCGCATTCTGTAAGGGCACGATGACAACCAGTCTCGAGGCGAAAAGGCCCCAGATGCGGTCTGTTACATTCATCAGAGTCCATCCGAGGATAGGGCAAAGGAGATGCGACCAGATTACTAGTATATGGCTAATATAGAAGGCTTCGCCAAGAGCATCGATGAAGCGCATACAGTGAGGGCATCATGAAGATCAGTCTCGAGGCGATAGGAACCCAGATGCGGTCGATTACATTCATCCGAGTCCAACCGAGGATGGGGGAAGGGAGATGCGACCAAACTACTAGTATATGGCGAATACAGAAGGTTTCGCCAAGAGCGTCGATGGCATGCATTCTGTGAGGGCACGATGCATGAACTAAAAAATTGGAATAATTAACATTTCTGGTGAGGGATCTTAGGTAGCGAGACTACTCATAAAGAAACGTGGACAGATACGGAAATTTAATAGCGGCATGCTAAATTCCCGGTGGACCTTTCTCAGTGTCATAGGAAAAGTTGTCTGGGAAGGATGAGGAAAATAAAAGTTTAATCGAGTCAGTATTCAGATAAAGGCGTAGCCTTCTCTTAAAGGTGTGTAGATTTTCTGAAGATCTTATATTTATTGGAAGGTTATTCCAGAGGAAAGTATATCTGGAAGCGAAAAAAAGGGAGCGCTTAGAGGTGGAAGACACTGGAAGAGGTATAATTAGAGACGAGTTGCGAAGATTGTATGGGCGACTACTAGGGGTAAGTGCTGAAATCCGAGGAAAATTTGAACTATGATTAATGCGAAAGAGGAGACAGAGGCCCGCTGCTAGTCTTCGAACCCATAAAAATTTTAGGTTAGTTAGTTGGCATCTATCTGAGTAGGAGATATTGGGATGTTCCCTATCTAAACGTTTTTTTGAAAAACGTCTTTGGACATTTTCAATTTTTAAACGACTGGCTTCATTCATCAAACCAAAGAATGAGCAACAATACTCGAGAATGGGAAGTACCAACATACGATAGAGCCTTAATTTAATTTCAGGAAGATAGAAATTGTAAGAAATAAAGCCACAAATCTGAGCAGCTTTGGCTGTAATTCTGTCAGCGTGCGGCGAGAGATCAAGATTACTAGTGTAGCTTAGACCTAAATCCTTGATGGTGGTACATTCAGTCATAGGTGTTCCTTGAAAGACCACAGGTTGGGGTAGCCTATCAGGTCCAAAACACATATAACGACATTTAGACGGAGAGAATTCCATTAGCCATTTTGAGCTCCAAGCTGAGAGAGCAAGCAAGTCAGCATGGATTTGCTCCAGGCAATGAAGGCTCGTAGATTTATTGAAAGAATATACACATTTGAGATCATCGGCATAAATAAATGATTGAGAATGTTTAACTGCGGCTGAAATATCATTTATGTAAGGCAAGAACAAAAGAGGACCTAAAAGGGTACCTTTTAGAACTCCGCTTACGATAGGACTTTCACTGGAAAGTGAAGATCCCACCAAAACCTTTTGTTTACGATTAGACAGGTATGACCTGAGAAAGTCTATTAGTGGACTGCGAATTCCCATAGCTTCCAATTTAATCAAGAGTCTTTTATGTGGCACTTTATCAAAGGCTTTACTAAGATCAAAATAAATTACTAGTAGTCTGGTCGCATCTCCCCCCATGTTCGGATGGACTCGGTTGAATGAAACCGACCGCATCTGTGTTCCTATCAGCTCGAGACTGGTTTTAAATTTCGCCACTTATTTTTCTTATTCAAGGCGATACAGGCCAGTCCTGACCGACCCGCCTACGTACCATTTTATGAAATCCGTTACACAATGCCATATACAGCTGACATTTATTTCGGCCATGTTGATGTCGGACTATATTCCATTCTGTACCGCCACATGCAGGCCAGTCCTCCCTTTTTTTTCTGATGCTATTTTTCTGAGGGGTTTTTTTTCTCCTGTTAAATTACTACAATCATTTTTAAATTTTGCCTTGGAGTTTTTTTTCACCCCTCGTTTTTTCATTTTCATTTTGCTTAACGGACTTCTAATCTCAAAAACTATGTATTGCACTTTGTACAAATTTTGCCTACCTCGTCTAAAATTCGTATTTAAATTTATTTTTACTTGCTTTGATGGAACCCCGACGGGTCTTTAATAAAAAATAATTGAATTGAATTGAATTATTCAGTGGCAACACGTGAATAAGCCTGGGATCTGCGTCTTCGTTCTATTCTAGTTGAGTGTTGGCACCTTGATGTTTCTGCTTTGCTGTTTCTACCGTTTGCTTGCTGTTAAGTTGGCAGAGGGTTATCTCAAAAACTTTCAACGATGAATTCACATTTAAACCTCTGTCTGCCCAAATAAATACAGTTTCCTCACCTGGGCTACTACTAGAGTCTGTTTGCAATAAACATCAGAATGAGTTCACGGCGTATAATTGCCGTATACGTCTGCATATAAGGACGAGTGGAAAAAGCCTAGATTACTGACACTTCCTGCAGGTCATGACCACCCCTCGATGCCTGGCGCAAATGAGTCCCGTAGCGAAAGGATTTTATCAGTGCCACATGACAATGATGCAAATTCATGTATCCGGACAGAAAAACTGAAGATGTGTAATTGCGGTCTTCCAGCTCCAGTCAAGAGCCTCTGCGGTCGATCTCAAAGAAATGGACATGTAGTGGTCGACAATTGCTTTCGTCGATGACAAGGAAGATCGGAGTGGCCACTTCTGGCCTTTTGTGGTAATCATTCAACTGTACCTCAGCTACAGGCACGGTTACCCTGAAGCCTGAATCCCGGCCATTTGGTCGATCGCTCTGTTAGCTGGGTCGCGTGCCCATTCCACCCCGGCTCCTATCTGGAACGTCTACAGCCGCATGCGTGAGTGGCCTCCACCGAAGCATCCTAACTCCAGCAGGGGATAAGAACGCTTCCGTTTACCTTGAGATTTCATTCGAAAGTCCTCGTGAATAGCCTCACATAGCACATGACCCTGTACTTCACGAATCACGGCGGGAAGTCTTGGCTGAAGGATTTCTTTCATTCAACGAAACTGACTTTGAGACGTCATTCAGCGGTTACTGCAATTATCAGCTGCACGATCTAAGGAAGTAAATAGGTCAGGGGAGAAAACGCGATTGCTAGAGCAAGAAGTTTATTGACCTGATGTTAGGTTTCTAACTCGTACCTATCATCATAGGTGGTCGCAGAATGCGAAACATGAGGCCAATAAACTTCTTTACCCAGAGACCGCAAATGTTTTCTGAACTTCCCCTTGGAACTCGCATATCCGCTTCTACCAAAAGAAAATGGTCACTGAAATGATTCATTCAACTCTGTATGATTACGAAAGTCCTCCTTTTGACTCCCATATTTGAATCCGGAACTTGAAAAACTCCCACATTCCCCTGTCAGAGCTACCCATTGCACTAACTTATTTTCTAAATCTCGGTAACCATTGCTTGAAATCTCCCCGTTAGTTGGAATGGGCTGTTCGTATACCAGCTCTATTCGGCCGCAATCCAGCAGAAGCTATTTTGGACGCGCTTGTGATTATGTTGGTCAGAGATTTTATTTCGAAAATTGAGTTTTCTTCTTCTCACTACCATTCGCATGTACTTTAGTGCCGGCTGCAAATATGTGAAATACTAGAATATGACGAAGAATAACAGGCTTTATTCATTGTAATTTTTCATAAGTTGTTCATAGTAATCGATAAAAATTTGTCAGTTTCCCACAGGAAGTGGTGCTTATAATAACTTGGACAAGTAACTTGGTCTGAGATACCTGATGACAAAAATAAGATTCATTTATAAGAGGTCAAAAGTTATTACAGGAACCTCCACTGTTTTCACCGGAGATCGTTTTTTTACAATAGTTTGTCTAAGACCGTCCTCCAAAGCGCAAAACGTCCCCGCTAGCACTTGTCGTTGCATTTAGAACTGGACCAACATGCAACGAACGGACCCTAGTCATATTTTGTTTTTGACAAAACGGACTAATAATACTACGAGCTGTCTCGGTACAGATAGGGTGGGCACGTCGCTTGTTCTAATTGCCCTGAAGAAACAATAGTATAAGAAAACGATTCTCCGTTATTTTTTCTCTGATGATTAGATTAGACTGTGTCACTGGTTGAAATCAAAGCCGTTGGCTCCACCGTATGGGTGAGGGTGGACGGGGCCAGACGGCGGAGCCAAAGGTTGGGATTTTAACAGGTGGCTCAGTCTATTCCAGTCATGCGAGAACGAATGACGGCAAATATTATGCGTGAAAAGTTTTTAGGGTACTCCCCGCAAGGGATGGACCCACTTTATAGTAGATTAGAATTATAAGGCATGTGTCTGATATAGGGGGCGCACTCTAAGTTTCCAAGGTATTCGGCCCATACATGTCTGTTTACAAAAGTCCCAGAATGTAGAGCGGAACAGTGAATATACTTTTTCGTGTTCTCTGCATCAAAACACCCGTAGTAAGTTTTCACATAGTCTGTCTGAGATATGGGTACTTTCGGTAGACTTGCAGTCTCTGGGTTAACCACACGTTAATACCTCCACTCGGTGTGCAGGTCAGTACAAGTCAAAGTGGAGACCCAACCATGGGATAGGTGTTTTCTAGACATTCATGCGGTTTGGCTGCAGTTAATTATTCCGCTTTTCGGTCTCGTTGACGTAAGTTTGTACACACCGATGTGTTGCTGGTAGTCCAAGTAAGAATTAGAAAACAGCTCTTTTCATCTTCCTGATTCTTTGCCTTCAATCGATGTGTTAAAGGTTTCTGGCCTGTGCTGTGTTCTAAGTTCTTCCGGTTTGTCATGACATGCTCAAATACCTGTCATAATCTTTCGGTCGCTTCCGAGTTATTTATGGATTTTTATATCCCTGTACACTTTATACGGTTACTGCTTACACTTGTGCTGTTTCTGAAACATCTTCGCTGTGTTTCCCGTTTTTGCTGTGAGGAAAGATAGTCGCGATTTGCCATTCCCCGTCCCGCATCCACCATCTGTCCTATCAAAGACCCTATTAGTCGGTTTTGTCCACACGCCCAGCAGATATCATGAGAAAACCCTGCTAATGCCTACTTCGGCAGCTTGTAAATCCGGAACTTGTGACCGGTGACTGATTTGGGTGACTAAACATTAAAACTATATGGAGCTTGAGAAACCTTTTTATGAAAATGTAAGCGGGTAAATGTAATTTGTCGTTCTGGCGCCCTTTGGCATACTTTGTGATCACGCTCGGGCTTGCCTCCCTTTCATCTTTGCAGAATAAAGAAGTAAGCAGAATAAGAAGTTTGCATTATAATGTAAAGCATCTTGCACGCCACAGTTTAACGAACAGTAAAAAGTGATATTCCCAACTGCTGTATATTATGACCATACGCAATACAGTACTGTCCGGGTCACCGTGCTAGTCCGAAAATTCAGACTAGCACAGCTCCCGTTGTAGTAGTCGCCTGCTTTTCTTAAGGAGTTTATTTAACCATTAGGGATTTTACAAGTTAACTTGGCATTCTCCAACCGTTTGATGAGTATTTCATCTGCTGAGCTCAGCAGACGAAATACCCATCTTCAGAAACAGGGTTTCTGACACTAGTCAGGCCTCGTTCGTGTACTAGACACGGAAGTTTATCCTCGATTTGTGTTTTTAATTACAGAACACGACCTTTGTTTTTTCCATTCTACTGTGACCCTGCCAACGCTGTCAATTGTCTTCTTCTGGTCTGTTTTTTTTTTGGGGGAGGGGGGTGGGGTGCACTTCGAGGTATCCCCTCAAACTGCTTATAAGTGACACGTTGTTCGCATCTTCAGACTACTTTGCTAATACCAGTGGGGCCTTTAAAGACCCTGACTGGTCCATTCGCACTTTCTTTCGGGATGCTGTCGATAATTCATCTCTCTCCGGGAATGAACGCAAGTAGCCTTTTATAACTTAAATCTGCAGAGTCAGGTCCGGTTTTATAAGATTTTATCCTTTAAGTTCACAGGTTTTTGTATTTCATTCTGCTTACATGTACAAACAAGTCGTTTCCATTCGGTCGATTTCCCTCGCCAGGTGTTCTATATAACACCTGTGTCCGCATGTAGGTGGTTTAGTAGAGGACTCTCGTGGTTAGAAATTAGCACATGACAATTATATTAATTGTCTTTCTGGTGATTGCCCCATACCCTTTGGTCTGTTTCCCTCAGCGAACTTCTGCCTGTTTTTTTCCTTTTGTGTGCTGGATTTTCTTACCGCCTAATACCCTTGTCATAGAAACCGGGCAACTTATATATTATGTTTCCCAGGAAACAATTGTGCCGCCTCGAAAGCCGGTTTAAACAAATTTTAAAAGTCCTTGACGAGTAAAAGGGGACTGTTCCTCTACTGCCACCTCTATCCTTCGGAAGTCGTCACGCCCAGAAATCTCTTGGACACATTTCCTGCTGGCACAAATTCAAAAATCGCTTCATGTCTTCCACTTATAAACATGAAGAAAATGCGGATCATCTTGCTAACGATCCCCCAAAAGGTTTCCCCTTAGCTTATCTGCTCAAATACTCATAGGCCTTGTTGGTCTCCAAAATCTTGGAAATACTTGTTTCATGAACGCATCCCTCCAGGTTCTGTCACAATGGTATATAGTTCCTTCATGTTAACCATCACTTCAGTCCTCCACTGACAGACTTGCTCCTCTGTCCATCTCCTTTCTTCAGAGCTGAGCCACCAAAATTAGCTACTGCTTATAGAAACCTCTTGAGTGAGATATGGAGCGCAACCAGGTAACACTGCTAATATTCCTTATCCCTTCAAAGGCCAAGGGTTGCCGTTCCGAATTCCGTTTTAAACGCAATAAGAGCTGTGCATCCAATGTTTAGGGGATTCGCCCAACATGACTCGCCGGAGTTTATTCGTGCTTTTCTGAACGACCTCCATGAAGAATTGAAAGTTACTACCGAGGAGGATTTATCCCCCGAAGATGGCAAACGCCATCTAATTCATGGTCAGCCATTCTTTTGCAATCTCGCATTTTAAATTCAGTTGGAAATTTTTTTACTCTTATCTGCCACAAATGCACTAACCTCTCTAAGTTCTGCTTCCTATTCATTTGGCTCTGCACTTTTGCTTTTCAAGCAACTTTTTGGCACAAAAGTCGATGAGACCTTTTAAGGCCCTGCGTACCGGGTTTATCGCCGCGAACCTTTGGAACCATCCTTTTCTTCATCTAGTTTTTAAAATAATGTTCACTTCTCCATGACTTTCACAAGTTCGGGCTTTTCAGCCAGTTTAATCCTACATTTCAAGGTAATCGTGTTTAGTACACCATAAAGATGCAGTAGAACTGTAATTACCGTCGACCAAAATCCCAGGTTTTTCTATCCATTCAAACTTCAATGAACTGCTCGATGGTACATCCGGTTGTTTGTAAACCGGGAATTCCCAATATGGGCCCTTGTACTTGCCACAGTCCTGATCATGTCTGATTTAGTCCGCTTCTATGATGCCACCAGTTGTGTCTTCCCACACTTGATTATCTGCACCATCAGGTCCGGAGAGGTCGGCCCATTCTCTCAGCCAGCGACCAAAGCCGAATATAGAAGATTCAAGAACCACTTTCATGTATTAGCAACCCTATTGAGCCAGGTTCTGAGTCGGCCATCTCATCGACGCCTCTTGGTGGGCGACGTAGCCGGTCGAGGGCAGCCGGCTGGGTTAGTGAGGCGAACGATGAAGACCGCGGTCAAACCATCTCAGTCTCTTTTCTAGACATCCTCTCGATGTTGTCAAAGCGGGTGTGGACTGTCTCATCTGGGACAAAGTCGGCGTACTTCACTCGGAGAATCGTCCTCAAACATCAGTGGTCAAACACCCCAAGTTTTCGCTCGTCTACGCACACAGCCCAACATTTAAAACTACACAGAAAGACTGACCGACGGCTGCCCGTTACATGCGGGTTTTGTGATGGAGATGTCACATCAAGTCCACAGACACTCTTGAAGGCGTGTGAAAACCCTGCTAGCAGCATCGATTCAGGAGACGCTGTCATCCTTATTCTGTCTTCTGCAGTAGTCTAACCCAGAGGAATTTGAAACAGTCTACCTCCTTAAAGTTACTGTAGATCACCAAAACTTGAAGTTAGTAAGACGGTATTGTTGGCGTAGTCAATATTACTCAACCGGCGCCCCGATGCAAACTCAACGGCGTCAAAATTCTTTCGGGCCCTTCCGAGACCCTGGTCATTGGCGTCGTTGGGCAGAATGAGCGACAGTATGCAACCGTTTTAAACACCAGATGGGATGTCGAACGGTTGGAAGAGACTGTTATGGATCAGAACTCGCGGTGATTGGGCAATAGTAGGCTCTAATCGTGCCAGTCTGTTGGCGTATAATCTAGTTCGGTTACTCGCCACTGCGACTCACGATGGACCGAATCGAACGCAGCGGTGAAGTCAACAAAACAGACAGCCGTCGACTCCTGGTAACCATAACAGAATTCTAGAGTGCGCTTTAGTGTGACTGTCTGGTCCGCGCATTCACGCCCAGTCCTGAATGCAGCTTGATTGGGCCTCGTCCTAGAGTCGCTCCCCGATTGATATTATCTGAGAAGGATAACGTCAAGGGCCTTCGCAGCAACATCGATGAAGCTTATGCCGCATTACTTCTCATATCTTGTCTTGCTATCTTTCTTGAAGGCGTGCACAGGGGTGACCGAGGCCGTCATCAGAAACTTCTTCACCTCTCCACGCTTGCTCAATCACCTCATAGGGCCAGAGTGCCAGACTGTTGACAAGACTTGTATATTTCAGTCGGAATATCGTTCTCTTTGGACGTCTTGTTGTTGTGCTGTTTCTTTATTACATTGGCAACTTCGCCGTCAGAAGGGGGGACGGATGAAACTCCGCTGCAGAGAGTGAGGGTGTGATGTATTGCTCACCCAAGTTGAGAAGGTGCTCGGCATGCTCACACCAGCGCCCGACCTTGGCCACGTTGTCAGCAATAAAGCCGTCATTCACATGGCGAGCAGAGTCACTCAGTGCAGAAAGATTACCATTCAATTGGCTGATAATTTGGTAGGGTTTTCGAGTTTCACCAAGGTGTGGGGCCTGCTCGTGGAGGTCTCTGTTTTAGCCGAACAGATTTGGCGGCCATCTCTAACCAACTTTGCGGTCATTTTCCGGGGTAGGCGGAAGGAATAATCGTTACGGGACCTTGCTCGAGCCGTCTTTGCGTACAAGCGCAGGATTTTTTCGCTGGTCCACTCACTGCGGCGCAGTTGGGGAAATCCAAGATGTTTCCCAGCTGCCCCATTCAGCGATGGTCATTAGCCACTATCTTCTCCGGCTCGGGTCGTAAAGCGACACCCGATTTCTCCGCTCACGGCCTCAGTTGTGTCGGTTTGCCATAGCTTTTCAACATCGAGACGTCTTGCACGTTGCAATTTGAATTCGGTTGAGGGACGAACTTTCAGGCGTGTACGAATGAGATCATGGTCCGATCCCTGGACGTTACCATTTTCGGCACCACGCGTCGATCTGGCATCGTAGACCCAACTGCTGAACCCTAAACCAGCCAGAATGTAGTCGACCTCAGTGGTCATTTGGCTGTCGTTTAAATGCCAGGTCGGCAGATGTTTTGGCGCTATTTGAAACAAAGTTTAGCATTCACCAACCACTGTCGCATTGTGAGCCAGGTCGAAAACAGCTAATAAGGTGGCTGCTTGAAGTCGCCAGGTCCTGTCCAGCCATTGCAGCCGGCGGCAGTAATCAGCAGATTCTGTCGATGGGGTCTTACAGCTAACTCTTCCACATGCAAAGAGAGGGTATATTTTTTTGCGCTGGTCAGCAGCTAATGTTGGCGCGTACATGTAGACATCGTAAATGTTCGTGAAGCGACCCTTCAGTCTCATGCAAGCTACTCGGTTATTGACTGATTCCCACGCAAGTAGTTCCATTGTTTGCTTGTCGCGAGAAGGCGATCGCCACGCCCTGTCTAACAGATGAGTCGGGTGAGCTACTGTTGCATAGGATAAAGCGGGAATTGTTTCCCGGTATCTTTATTTCCCAAGCATCTGAGTCGGAAATTCGGACATACCGTAAACATACCGTAGGACTGATGAGGACTGCGCGCTGTCAGACTTTAGGTACCGGGGTCTGGGAACGTCCGCGCATTCCAACATCCGATTCCATGAGTTAGTTCCTGACTAAGTTGCCAAGCTCGTATACTATTCGCCCTAACTACTGCTACAGGGTTACGGAGCGCGCCCATGCCGTAGCCTGGATCGTAATACTTAAATCGGACATTTCATGAGGTTTCTCGGGGATTTTGTATACAAGCGTATCCTCAGTAGTCTCTGAGATTGTTTGTTCGGGGTCGTATCTTCGAGCACTTTGGCTCAATAATCAGACAGCAGTGGCATGCAAAGTGATTTAATGGCGGCTTACGGTTGCCATACCACGGTACCGTCAGCGAGCCTGGCGGCACTTATAGGGCAGTCGACGTGCCAAACCTCGGTCCTTTGCGCCGCAGTTGACTCATTTAGTGGTATGTCCGTTCTTAGAGTAATTAGACTTCCCATGATCGACGAAACATCGATTCAGCGGATTTGCGAATTGGTTTGCCCGTTCACTTATTCGAAATATACCATCTCCTCTCACGTTTACCACATATTAATCAAAAGCTCTTTCGAGTCTACCCCACTCAGTAACTAAGCATCTCCCACTTGTTCGACAATGACATACCTTCCTACGGAGAAACACGTGACTGTGCCAAATAGACCCTCCGGATGACTTATGTTCGTGTGTCATCCCTAAAATGTCTGCTTTCTTTCATCCATTCGCTCACTTGGGAGAAAGAAAGGCCTACAAATCGCATCCCGAAGCGTCGGAGCTTTATGCACCGGCGTCGCAGAGCTTAACTGTTGGACGTTGTCGCAGTGCAATGTGGACGTTGTCTGCCTCCGATATGCGCCGACGAGCCTGCGGTTCGCTTAGCATTACCATGCCTGTCGTCAAGAACTGCCTCCACCTCTACGACAAATCTGACTGGCGCGGCTTCGCAATCGGTTGGAGTGAAAGTACCAAGACTTCTTTTATCTCTCGGGAATCAGTATCATCAAGAAATACTTGTATGCGTCTTCATGGGACTGTTGTACCGTTTGCAACCTTAGCGGTATACGTCTCAACGCTGCATACTAATGACTTCGAGAGGTACTTTCTATGAAAGACTTCTGACATCAGTCGGTGCGTCACGTGCGGGAAAATAAATTGCTGAGACAGGAAAATTTGATGCCTCTACAAAACGAGACCCGAACGGTCACGAATTGGAAAACCGTTTCGTGAATGAGGGAAAGTTTGTCATTTTCGCTGCCCAGCACCATTTCAGTCACCCTCAGGAGATATTGAGTTACCCGCCACTCAGATGATAACCACGCCCGATATAAAAAGCGACTGCAGATTTATCCGAGACCACTAGGTCAGTCCAGTACTAGACATCCGTGGATCCTGCCACCACTTCGGCTCACATTCAGCCGTCTCCAATCACTTTACCGCGCTTATTCAAACAACAACTGCCTCAGAAATGTCCTCAGTCGGAGCCAGCCGCCCCGAACTGAGGCAAATTCTCCAAAGTAGCCCCCAGGCCCTGCAGGTGTCGCCAACAAGGTTGAATCCCGATGAAACGACTTATCTCTTTGATTGTACTCGAAATGTTTGGGTTCACGACTATCGCAACTTTAGAGACTCCTGTTGGGTATCTACGCACCCTGCACCTCAGGACTGAATTTAATTCTGAAATTAACCTACCCTGGATCTGAAGTATCTTTCGGCTGACATTGACACCACAGGGCTGCCGCAGCCTCCGAAGGTAAACCAATCGTATAATATCTTGACATTTTGGGGCATCTGTGGTGTGTTGATAGTGTCACTGACAGGCACGGAGCTCCTGTGGCAGGAACACTTTTTCCCAACTGGCAAACCCCACAGGCACCATTCCACCTGGTAACCGTATAATTTTAAAACGCCTCGGCGCCAAGATGTAATTGCGCCCGCAGCCTACTACCTATAAAGTTGCTCCTTGATGCAAAACATCAAGGTACTAAGACCCCAAGCGACGACGGTCTCCCAACGGACGTCCGTAAGTACCGTTCGTCATTAATAGCCAACTCAAATTGCGGAATCAGAGACCGTATCCACAATTTGAGACAACGCCTGCTTCGCTGATCTTCTAGAGGAGCGGAAAGTTGCTGTCTAAGATCAGTCGTAAAACACGCCACTTGGGCATCGTGTCTAGAGTTTTCACAGCCCTCCTCACCAATCATCTTCGTTTGTACCGCGTTGCGTGCATAGGAACGAACCAACGTAGTTTTCAGCTGGGCGGAGGCGGGCTAATCGACTTCTCGTGTTTCGCCGAGTCCTCGAGCACCCTAACCACCCTTCTTGTGGTCTATATTTGGCTTTGTTCTTCTGGATTCGTTGTGGTCGATTATGCTGCTTAATAGAATCTCACCGAAGTTACTCTGATTGGTGTGAGTCTGATCACAGATCAAGAACCAAAGTTCATCTGTGTGACAAGGTGTTTTTTTCGACGTCACCTCGTGCGTTTGCCGGGGATGTGTCCTCTTACCAGGTTTAAATAACTGCATGATAAATCGGGTTCTTCAGCATGCGCTTGTCGGCCACCCTGCGGATCCAGACTGCATCGCTGTCGAGCTCCGCTGCGGCGATGCAGTGGGCTATTTCCCATATAGGTCTGAAGGCAGTCGATGCGGGTCCGGGAATCAACGATAAGGCAAAGATGATCCCCTGTATTTTCGAGGTAATTACCGTCTGTTCAGCCACGTTAGATGATCGAGCGAACAAGGTGAAAATCAAATGGAGAACCTGATTAACGTGGTGCATTCGATTTCTGTTTGAATTTGTCATAATCCCTGGAATTGGCACAGGATCAGCCGACGACCAAGCTGAGAGTAAACGGATTTGCCGTTAAAACAATCCCTTTGTCCAGATGTTATACGTGGCCTGTACGCTCAAAAATATGCCTAGTCGGTTTCGTTTGCTTTCTATTTCGATTTTTCTTCGACTGTTTCTCCACCAAGCGCCTGTGAAGTCAGTCTAGGTCTCAGTCTGCTGACTGGATCCTCCTTACTCCCCGGCAGAGACGACCCGCCCATTTTCCATGCCGACATGAAGGCAAAATAGTCCGTGACATGGTTGGCGACGGCATCGGCGGACCTGGTAAAAGTTGACTT